>CAUEHS010000713.1:0-73641 GCA_958510865.1 Myrrha octodecimguttata
CCCTTACCCTTACCCTTACCCTTACCCTTACCCTTACCCTTACCCTTACCCTTACCCTTACCCTTACCCTTACCCTTACCCTTACCCTTACACTTACCCTTACCCTTACCCTTGCTTTTACCCTTAAGCTTACCCTTACCCTTACCCTTACCCTTACCCTTACCCTTGCTTTTACCCTTAAGCTTACCCTTACCCTTACTCTTACCCCTACCCTTACCCTTACCCTTACCCTTACCCTTACCCTTACCCTTACCCTTACCCTTGCTTTTACCCTTAGGCTTACCCTCACATTTACCCTTACCCTTACCCTTACCCTTACCCTGACCCTTACCCTTACCCTTGCTTTTACCCTTAAGCTTACCCTTACCCTTACCCTTACCCTTACCCTTAGCCTTACCCTTACCCTTGCTTTTACCCTTAAGCTTACCCTTACCCTTACCCTTACCCTTACCCTTACCCTTACCCTTACCCTTACCCTTGCTTTTACCCTTAGGCTTACCCTCACCTTTACCCTTACCCTTACCCTTACCCTTACCCTTACCCTTACCCTTACCCTTACCCTTGCTTTTACCCTTAAGCTTACCCTTACCCTTACCCTTACCCTTACCCTTACCCTTACCCTTACCCTTACCCTTACCCTTACCCTTACTTAGGGTAAGGGTAAGGGTAAGCTTAAGGGTAAAAGCAAGGGTAAGGGTAAGGGTAAGGGTAAGGGTAAGGGTAAGGGTAAGGGTAAGGGAAAGGGTAAGCTTAAGGGTAAGGGTAAGGGTAAGGGTAAGGGTAAGCTTAAGGGTAAAAGCAAGGGTAAGGGTAAGGGTAAGGGTAAGGGTAAGCTTAAGGTTAAGGGTAAGGGTAAGGGTAAGGGTAAGCTTAAGGGTAAAAGCAAGGGTAAGGTTAAGGGTAAGGGTAAGGGTAAGGGTAAGGGTAAGGGTAAGCTTAAGGGTAAGGGTAAGGGTAAGGGTAAGCTTAAGGGTAAAAGCAAGGGTAAGGGTAAGGGTAAGGGTAAGGGAAAGGGTAAGGGTAAGGGTAAGGGTAAGGGTAAGGATAAGGGTAAGGGTAAGGGTAAGCTTAAGGGTAAGGGTAAGGGTAAGGGTAAGCTTAAGGGTAAAAGCAAGGGTAAGGGTAAGGGTAAGGTTAAGGGTAAGGGTAAGCTTAAGGGTAAAAGCAAGGGTAAGGGTAAGGGTAAGGGTAAGGGTAAGGGTAAGGGTAAGGGTAAGGGTAAGGGTAAGGGTAAGGGTAAGGGTAAGGGTAAGCTTAAGGGTAAGGGTAAGGGTAAGGGTAAGCTTGAGGGTAAAAGCAAGGGTAAGGGTAAGGGTAAGGGTAAGGGTAAGGGTAAAGGTAAGGGTAAGCCTAAGGGTAAAAGCAAGGGTAAGGGTAAGGGTAAGGGTAAGGGTAAGGGTAAGGGTAAGGGTAAGGGTAAGGGTAAGGGTAAGGGTAAGGGTAAGGGTAAGCTTAAGGGTAAAAGCAAGGGTAAGGGTAAGGGTAAGGGTAAGGGTAAGGGTAAGGGTAAGGGTAAGGGTAAGGGTAAGGGTAAGCTTAAGGGTAAAAGCAAGGGTAAGGGTAAGGGTAAGGGTAAGGGTAAGGGTAAGGGTAAGGGTAAGGGTAAGGGTAAGCTTAAGGGTAAAAGCAAGGGTAAGGGTAAGGGTAAGGGTAAGGGTAAGGGTTAGGGTAAGGGTAAAGGTAAGGGTAAGCCTAAGGGTAAAAGCAAGGGTAAGGGTAAGGGTAAGGGTAAGGGTAAGGGTAAGCTTAAGGGTAAAAGCAAGGGTAAGGGTAAGGGTAAGGGTAAGGGTAAGGGTAAGGCTAAGGGTAAGGGTAAGGGTAAGGGTAAGGGTAAGGGTAAGGGTAAGGGTAAAGGTAAGGGTAAGGGTAAGGGTAAGGATAAGGGTAAGCTTAAGGGTAAAAGCAAGGGTAAGGGTAAGGGTAAGGGTAAGGGTAAGGGTAAGGGTAAGGGTAAAGGTAAGGGTAAGGTTAAGGGTAAGGATAAGGGTAAGCTTAAGGGTAAAAGCAAGGGTAAGGGTAAGGGTAAGGGTAAGGGTAAGGGTAAGGGTAAGGGTAAGGGTAAGGGTAAAGGTAAGGGTAAGGGTAAGGGTAAGGATAAGGGTAAGCTTAAGGGTAAAAGCAAGGGTAAGGGTAAGGGTAAGGGTAAGGGTAAGGGTAAGGGTAAGGGTAAGGGTAAGGGTAAGGGTAAGCTTAAGGGTAAAAGCAAGGGTAAGGGTAAGGGTAAGGGTAAGGGTAAGGGTAAAGGTAAGGGTAAGCCTAAGGGTAAAAGCAAGGGTAAGGGTAAGGGTAAGGGTAAGGGTAAGGGTAAGGGTAAGGGTAAGGGTAAGGGTAAGGGTAAGGGTAAGGGTAAGGGTAAGGGTAAGGGTAAGGGTAAGCTTAAGGGTAAAAGCAAGGGTAAGGGTAAGGGTAAGGGTAAGGGTAAGGGTAAGGGTAAGGGTAAGGGTAAGCTTAAGGGTAAAAGCAAGGGTAAGGGTAAGGGTAAGGGTAAGGGTAAGGGAAAGGGTAAGGGTAAGGGTAAGGGTAAGGGTAAGCTTAAGGGTAAAAGCAAGGGTAAGGGTAAGGGTAAGGGTAAGGGTAAGGGTTAGGGTAAGGGTAAAGGTAAGGGTAAGCCTAAGGGTAAAAGCAAGGGTAAGGGTAAGGGTAAGGGTAAGGGTAAGGGTAAGCTTAAGGGTAAAAGCAAGGGTAAGGGTAAGGGTAAGGGTAAGGGTAAGGGTAAGGGTAAGCTTAAGGGTAAAAGCAAGGGTGAGGGTAAGGGTAAGGGTAAGGGTAAGGGTAAGGGTAAGGGTAAGGGTAAGGGTAAGGGTAAGGGTAAGCTTAAGGGTAAAAGCAAGGGTAAGGGTAAGGGTAAGGGTAAGGGTAAGGGTAAGGGTAAGGGTAAGGGTAAGGGTAAGGGTAAGGGTAAGGGTAAGGGTAAGGGTAAAGGTAAGGGTAAGGGTAAGGGTAAGGATAAGGGTAAGGGTAAGGGTAAGGGTAAGGGTAAGGGTAAGGGTAAGGGTAAGTGTAAGCTTAAGGGTAAAAGCAAGGGTAAGGGTAAGGGTAAGGGTAAGGGTAAGCCTAAGGGTAAAAGCAAGGGTAAGGGTAAGGGTAAGGGTAAGGGTAAGGGTAAGGGTAAGCTTAAAGGTAAAAGCAAGGGTAAGGGTAAGGGTAAGGGAAAGGGTAAGGGTAAGGGTAAGCTTAAGGGTAAAAGCAAGGGTAAGGGTAAGGGTAAGGGTAAGGGTAAGGGTAAGGGTAAGGGTAAGGGTAAGGGTAAGGGTAAAGGTAAGGGTAAGCCTCAGGGTAAAAGCAAGGGTAAGGGTAAGGGTAAGGGTAAGGGTAAGGGTAAGGGTAAGGGTAAGGGTAAGGGTAAGGGTAAGGGTAAGGGTAACTTAAGCTTTTACCCTTAAGCTTACCCTAAGGGTAAGGGTAAGGGTAAGGGTAAGCTTAAGGGTAAAAGCAAGGGTAAGGGTAAGGGTAAGGGTAAGCCTAAGGGTAAAAGCAAGGGTAAGGGTAAGGGTAAGGGTAAGGGTAAGGGTAAGCTTAAGGGTAAAAGCAAGGGTAAGGGTAAGGGTAAGGGTAAGGGTAAGGGTAAGGGTAAGGGTAAGCTTAAGGGTAAAAGCAAGGGTGAGGGTAAGGGTAAGGGTAAGGGTAAGGGTAAGGGTAAGGGTAAGCTTAAGGGTAAAAGCAAGGGTAAGGGTAAGGGTAAGGGTAAGGGTAAGGGTAAGGGTAAGGGTAAGGGTAAGGGTAAGGGTAAAGGTAAGGGTAAGGGTAAGGGTAAGGGTAAGGGTAAGGGTAAGGGTAAGGGTAAGGGTTAGGGTAAGGGTAAGCTTAAGGGTAAAAGCAAGGGTAAGGGTAAGGGTAAGGGTAAGGGTAAGCCTAAGGGTAAAAGCAAGGGTAAGGGTAAGGGTAAGGGTAAGGGTAAGGGTAAGCTTAAAGGTAAAAGCAAGGGTAAGGGTAAGGGTAAGGGAAAGGGTAAGGGTAAGGGTAAGCTTAAGGGTAAAAGCAAGGGTAAGGGTAAGGGTAAGGGTAAGGGTAAGGGTAAGGGTAAGGGTAAGGGTAAAGGTAAGGGTAAGCCTAAGGGTAAAAGCAAGGGTAAGGGTAAGGGTAAGGGTAAGGGTAAGGGTAAGGGTAAGGGTAAGGGTAAGGGTAAGGGTAAGGGTAAGGGTAAGCTTAAGGGTAAAAGCAAGGGTAAGGGTAAGGGTAAGGGTAAGGGTAAGGGTAAGGGTAAGGGTAAGGGTAAGGGTAAGGGTAAGGGTAAGCTTAAGGGTAAGGGTAAGGGTAAGGGTAAGGGTAAGCTCAAGGGTAAAAGCAAGGGTAAGGGTAAGGGTAAGGGTAAGGGTAAGGGTAAGGGTAAGCTTAAGGGTAAAAGCAAGGGTAAGGGTAAGGGTAAGGGTAAGGGTAAGGGTAAGGGTAAGGGTAAGGGTAAGGGTAAGGGTAAGGGTAAGGGTAAGGGTAAGCTTAAGGGTAAGGGTGAGGGTAAGGGTAAGGGTAAGCTTAAGGGTAAAAGCAAGGGTAAGGGTAAGGGTAAGGGTAAGGGTAAGGGTAAGCTTAAGGGTAAGGGTAAGGGTAAGGGTAAGGGTAAGAGTAAGGGTAAGGGTAAGCTTAAGGGTAAAAGCAAGGGTAAGGGTAAGGGTAAGGGTAAGGGTAAGGGTAAGGGTAAGGGTAAGGGTAAGGGTAAGGGTAAGGGTAAGGGTAAGGGTAAGCTTAAGGGTAAGGGTAAGGGTAAGGGTAAGGGTAAGCTTAAGGGTAAAAGCAAGGGTAAGGGTAAGGGTAAGGGTAAGCTTAAGGGTAAAAGCAAGGGTAAGGGTAAGGGTAAGGGTAAGGGTAAGGGTAAGGGTAAGGGTAAGGGTAAGGGTAAGGGTAAGGGTAAGGGTAAGGGTAAGGGTAAGGGTAAGGGTAAGGGTAAGGGTAAGGGTAAGCTTAAGGGTAAAAGTAAGGGTAAGGGTAAGGGTAAGGGTAAGGGTAAGGGTAAGGGTAAGGGTAAGCTTAAGGGTAAGGGTAAGGGTAAGGGTAAGGGTAAGCTTACGGGTAAAAGCAAGGGTAAGGGTAAGGGTAAGGGTAAGGGTAAGGGTAAGGGTAAGGGTAAGGGTAAGGGTAAGGGTAAGGGTAAGGGTAAGGGTAAGCTTAAGGGTAAAAGTAAGGGTAAGGGTAAGGGTAAGGGTAAGGGTAAGGGTAAGGGTAAGGGTAAGCTTAAGGGTAAAAGCAAGGGTAAGGGTAAGGGTAAGGGTAAGGGTAAGGGTAAGGGTAAGGGTAAAGGTGAGGGTAAGCCTAAGGGTAAAAGCAAGGGTAAGGGGAAGGGTAAGGGTAAGGGTAAGGGTAAGGGTAAGGGTAAGGGTAAGGGTAAGGGTAAGGGTAAGGGTAAGGGTAACGGTAAGCTTAAGGGTAAAAGCAAGGGTAAGGGTAAGGGTAAGGGTAAGGGTAAGCCTAAGGGTAAAAGCAAGGGTAAGGGTAAGGGTAAGGGTAAGGGTAAGGGTAAGCTTAAGGGTAAAAGCAAGGGTAAGGGTAAGGGTAAGGGTAAGGCTTACCCTTACCCTTACCCTTAGCCTTGCTTTAACCCTTAAGCTTACCCTTACCCTTACCCTTACCCTCACCCTTACCCTTACCCTTACCCTTACCCTTACCCTTACCCTTTCCCTTACCCTTACCCTTACCCTTACCCTTACCTTTACCCTTACCCTTACCCTTACCCTTGCTTTTACCCTTAGGCTTACCCTTACCTTTACCCTTACCCTTACCCTTACCCTTACCCTTGCTTTTACCCTTAAGCTTACCCTTACCCTTACCCTTACCCTTACCCTTAACCTTACCCTTACCCTTGCTTTTACCCTAAAGCTTACCCTTACCCTTACCCTTACCCTTAAGCTTACCCTCACCCTTACCCTTACCCTTACCCTTATCCTTACCCTTGCTTTTACCCTTACCCTTACCCTTGCTTTTACCCTTAAGCTTACCCTTACCCTTACCCTTACCCTTACCCTTACCCTTGCTTTTACCCTTAAGCTTACCCTTACCCTTACCCTTAACCTTACCCTTACCCTTGCTTTTACCCTTAGGCTTACCCTTACCCTTACCCTTACCCTTACCCTTGCTTTTACCCTTAAGCTTACCCTTACCCTTACCCTTACTCTTACCCTTACCCTTACCCTTACCCTTACCCTTACCCTTACCCTTACCCTTACCCTTACCCTTACCCTTGCTTTTACCCTTAGGCTTACCCTTACCTTTACCCTTACCCTAACCCTTACCCTTACCCTTACCCTTACCCTTACCCTTGCTTTTACCCTTAAGCTTACCCTTACCCTTACCCTTACCCTTACCCTTACCCTTACCCTTACCCTTACCCTTACCCTTACCCTTGCTTTTACCCTTAAGCTTACCCTTACCCTTACCCTTACCCTTACCCTTACCCTCACCCTTACCCTTACCCTTGCTTTTACCCTTAAGCTTACCCTTACCCTTACCCTTACCCTTACCCTTACCCTTACCCTTACCCTTACCCTTACCCTTACCCTCACCCTTACCCTTACCCTTACCCTTACCCTTACCCTTACCCTTACCCTTACCCTTACCCTTGCTTTTACCCTTAGGCTTACCCTTACCTTTACCCTCACCCTTACTCTTTCCCTTACCCTTACCCTTGCTTTTACCCTTAAGCTTACCCTTACCCTTACCCTTACCCTTAAGCTTACCCTTACCCTTACCCTTACCCTTAACCTTACCCTTTCCCTTACCCTTACCCTTACCCTTACCCTTACCCTTACCCTTGCTTTTACCCTTAAGCTTACCATTACCCTTACCCTTACCCTTACCCTTACCCTTGCTTTTACCCTTAAGCTTACCCTTACCCTTACCCTTACCCTTAAGCTTACCCTTACCCTTACCCTTACCCTTACCCTTACCCTTACCCTTACCCTTACCCTTGCTTTTACCCTTAAGCTTACCCTTACCCTTACCCTTACCCTTACCCTTAAGCTTACCCTTACCCTTACCCTTACCCTTACCCTTACCCTTAACCTTACCCTTGCTTTTACCCTTAAGCTTACCCTTACCCTTACCCTTACCCTTACCCTTAAGCTTACCCTTACCCTTACCCTTACCCTTACCCTTACCCTTGCTTTTACCCTTAAGCTTACCCTTACCCTTACCCTTACCCTTACCCTTAAGCTTACCCTTACCCTTACCCTTACCCTCACCCTTACCCTTACCCTTACCCTTACCCTTGCTTTTACCCTTAAGCTTACCCTTACCCTTACCCTTACCCTTAACCTTGCTTTTACCCTTAAGCTTACCCTTACCCTTACCCTTACCCTTACCCTTAAGCTTACCCTTACCCTTACCCTTACCCTTACCCTTACCCTTACCCTTACCCTTACCCTTACCCTTACCCTTACCCTTGCTTTTACCCTTAAGCTTACCCTTACCCTTACCCTTACCCTTACCCTTACCCTTACCCTTACCCTTACCCTTGCTTTTACCCTTAGGCTTACCCTTACCTTTACCCTTACCCTTACCCTTACCCTTACCCTTACCCTTACCCTTACCCTTACCCTTGCTTTTACCCTTAAGCTTACCCTTACCCTTACCCTTACCCTTACCCTTACCCTTACCCTTACCCTTACCCTTACCCTTACCCTTACCCTTACCCTTACCCTTACCCTTGCTTTTACCCTTAAGCTTACCCTTACCCTTACCCTTACCCTTACCCTTACCCTTGCTTTTACCCTTAGGCTTACCCTTACCCTTACCCTTGCTTTTACCCTTAAGCTTACCCTTACCCTTACCCTTACCCTTACCCTTACCCTTACCCTTACCCTTACCCTTACCCTTACCCTTACCCTTACCCTTACCCTTACCCTTACCCTTACCCTTACCCTTACCCTTACCCTTACCCTTACCCTTACCCTTACCCTTACCCTTACCCTTACCCTTACCCTTGCTTTTACCCTTAGGCTTACCCTTACCTTTACCCTTACCCTTACCCTTACCCTTACCCTTACCCTTGCTTTTACCCTTAAGCTTACCCTTACCCTTACCCTTACCCTTACCCTTACCCTTACCCTTACCCTTACCCTTACCCTTGCTTTTACCCTTAAGCTTACCCTTACCCTTACCCTTACCCTTACCCTTACCCTTACCCTTACCCTTACCCTTACCCTCACCCTTGCTTTTACCCTTAAGCTTACCCTTACCCTTACCCTTACCCTTACCCTTACCCTTACCCTTGCTTTTACCCTTAAGCTTACCCTTACCCTTACCCTTACCCTTACCCTTGCTTTTACCCTTAGGCTTACCCTTACCCTTACCCTTACCCTTGCTTTTACCCTTAAGCTTACCCTTACCCTTACCCTTACCCTTACTCTTACCCTTACCCTTACCCTTACCCTTACCCTTACCCTTGCTTTTACCCTTAGGCTTACCCTTACCTTTACCCTTACCCTTACCCTTACCCTTACCCTTACCCTTACCCTTACCCTTACCCTTACCCTTACCCTTACCCTTGCTTTTACCCTTAAGCTTACCCTTACCCTTACCCTTACCCTTACCCTTACCCTTACCCTTACCCTTACCCTTACCCTTACCCTTACCCTTACCCTTACCCTTACCCTTACCCTTACCCTTACCCTTGCTTTTACCCTTAAGCTCACCCTTACCCTTACCCTTACCCTCACCCTTACCCTTACCCTTACCCTTACCCTTACCCTTGCTTTTACCCTTAAGCTTACCCTTACCCTTACCCTTACCCTTACCCTTAAGCTTACCCTTACCCTTACCCTTACCCTTACCCTTACCCTTACCCTTACCCTTGCTTTTACCCTTAAGCTTACCCTTACCCTTACCCTTACCCTTACCCTTACCCTTGCTTTTACCCTTAAGCTTACCCTTACCCTTACCCTTACCCTTACCCTTAAGCTTACCCTTACCCTTACCCTTACCCTTACCCTTACCCCTACCCTTACCCTTGCTTTTACCCTTAAGCTTACCCTTACCCTTACCCTTTCCCTTACCCTTACCCTTACCCTTACCCTTACCCTTACCCTTACCCTTGCTTTTACCCTTAGGCTTACCCTTACCTTTACCCTTACCATTACCCTTACCCTTACCCTTACCCTTACCCTTACCCTTGCTTTTACCCTTAAGCTTACCCTTACCCTTACCCTTACCCTTACCCTTACCCTTACCCTTACCCTTACCCTTACCCTTACCCTTACCCTTACCCTTACCCTTACCCTTACCCTTACCCTTACCCTTACCCTTACCCTTACCCTTACCCTTACCCTTACCCTTACCCTTACCCTTACCCTTACCCTTACCCTTACCCTTGCTTTTACCCTTAAGCTTACCCTTACCCTTACCCTTACCCTTACCCTTACCCTTGCTTTTACCCTTAGGCTTACCCTTACCCTTACCCTTGCTTTTACCCTTAAGCTTACCCTTACCCTTACCCTTACCCTTACCCTTACCCTTACCCTTACCCTTACCCTTACCCTTACCCTTACCCTTACCCTTACCCTTACCCTTACCCTTACCCTTACCCTTACCCTTACCCTTACCCTTACCCTTACCCTTACCCTTACCCTTACCCTTACCCTTACCCTTACCCTTGCTTTTACCCTTAGGCTTACCCTTACCTTTACCCTTACCCTTACCCTTACCCTTACCCTTACCCTTGCTTTTACCCTTAAGCTTACCCTTACCCTTACCCTTACCCTTACCCTTACCCTTACCCTTACCCTTACCCTTACCCTTACCCTTGCTTTTACCCTTAAGCTTACCCTTACCCTTACCCTTACCCTTACCCTTACCCTTACCCTTACCCTTACCCTTACCCTTACCCTCACCCTTGCTTTTACCCTTAAGCTTACCCTTACCCTTACCCTTACCCTTACCCTTACCCTTACCCTTGCTTTTACCCTTAAGCTTACCCTTACCCTTACCCTTACCCTTACCCTTGCTTTTACCCTTAGGCTTACCCTTACCCTTACCCTTACCCTTGCTTTTACCCTTAAGCTTACCCTTACCCTTACCCTTACCCTTACTCTTACCCTTACCCTTACCCTTACCCTTACCCTTACCCTTGCTTTTACCCTTAGGCTTACCCTTACCTTTACCCTTACCCTTACCCTTACCCTTACCCTTACCCTTACCCTTACCCTTACCCTTACCCTTACCCTTACCCTTGCTTTTACCCTTAAGCTTACCCTTACCCTTACCCTTACCCTTACCCTTACCCTTACCCTTACCCCTACCCTTACCCTTACCCTTACCCTTACCCTTACCCTTACCCTTACCCTTACCCTTACCCTTGCTTTTACCCTTAAGCTCACCCTTACCCTTACCCTTACCCTTACCCTTACCCTTACCCTTACCCTTACCCTTACCCTTGCTTTTACCCTTAAGCTTACCCTTACCCTTACCCTTACCCTTACCCTTAAGCTTACCCTTACCCTTACCCTTACCCTTACCCTTACCCTTACCCTTACCCTTGCTTTTACCCTTAAGCTTACCCTTACCCTTACCCTTACCCTTACCCTTACCCTTGCTTTTACCCTTAAGCTTACCCTTACCCTTACCCTTACCCTTACCCTTAAGCTTACCCTTACCCTTACCCTTACCCTTACCCTTACCCCTACCCTTACCCTTGCTTTTACCCTTAAGCTTACCCTTACCCTTACCCTTACCCTTACCCTTACCCTTACCCTTACCCTTACCCTTACCCTTACCCTTACCCTTACCCTTGCTTTTACCCTTAGGCTTACCCTTACCTTTACCCTTACCATTACCCTTACCCTTACCCTTACCCTTACCCTTACCCTTGCTTTTACCCTTAAGCTTACCCTTACCCTTACCCTTACCCTTACCCTTACCCTTACCCTTACCCTTACCCTTACCCTTACCCTTACCCTTACCCTTACCCTTACCCTTACCCTTACCCTTACCCTTACCCTTACCCTTACCCTTACCCTTACCCTTACCCTTACCCTTACCCTTACCCTTACACTTACCCTTACCCTTACCCTTGCTTTTACCCTTAAGCTTACCCTTACCCTTACCCTTACCCTTACCCTTACCCTTACCCTTGCTTTTACCCTTAAGCTTACCCTTACCCTTACTCTTACCCCTACCCTTACCCTTACCCTTACCCTTACCCTTACCCTTACCCTTACCCTTACCCTTGCTTTTACCCTTAGGCTTACCCTCACCTTTACCCTTACCCTTACCCTTACCCTTACCCTTACCCTTACCCTTACCCTTGCTTTTACCCTTAAGCTTACCCTTACCCTTACCCTTACCCTTACCCTTAGCCTTACCCTTACCCTTGCTTTTACCCTTAAGCTTACCCTTACCCTTACCCTTACCCTTACCCTTACCCTTACCCTTACCCTTACCCTTACCCTTGCTTTTACCCTTAGGCTTACCCTCACCTTTACCCTTACCCTTACCCTTACCCTTACCCTTACCCTTACCCTTACCCTTGCTTTTACCCTTAAGCTTACCCTTACCCTTACCCTTACCCTTACCCTTACCCTTACCCTTACCCTTACCCTTACCCTTACCCTTACCCTTACCCTTACCCTTACTTAGGGTAAGGGTAAGGGTAAGCTTAAGGGTAAAAGCAAGGGTAAGGGTAAGGGTAAGGGTAAGGGTAAGGGTAAGGGTAAGGGTAAGGGTAAGGGTAAGGGAAAGGGTAAGCTTAAGGGTAAGGGTAAGGGTAAGGGTAAGGGTAAGCTTAAGGGTAAAAGCAAGGGTAAGGGTAAGGGTAAGGGTAAGGGTAAGCTTAAGGTTAAGGGTAAGGGTAAGGTTAAGGGTAAGCTTAAGGGTAAAAGCAAGGGTAAGGTTAAGGGTAAGGGTAAGGGTAAGGGTAAGGGTAAGGGTAAGCTTAAGGGTAAGGGTAAGGGTAAGGGTAAGCTTAAGGGTAAAAGCAAGGGTAAGGGTAAGGGTAAGGGTAAGGGAAAGGGTAAGGGTAAGGGTAAGGGTAAGGGTAAGGATAAGGGTAAGGGTAAGGGTAAGCTTAAGGGTAAGGGTAAGGGTAAGGGTAAGCTTAAGGGTAAAAGCAAGGGTAAGGGTAAGGGTAAGGGTAAGGGTAAGGGTAAGCTTAAGGGTAAAAGCAAGGGTAAGGGTAAGGGTAAGGGTAAGGGTAAGGGTAAGGGTAAGGGTAAGGGTAAGGGTAAGGGTAAGGGTAAGGGTAAGGGTAAGGGTAAGGGTAAGCTTAAGGGTAAGGGTAAGGGTAAGGGTAAGCTTAAGGGTAAAAGCAAGGGTAAGGGTAAGGGTAAGGGTAAGGGTAAGGGTAAAGGTAAGGGTAAGCCTAAGGGTAAAAGCAAGGGTAAGGGTAAGGGTAAGGGTAAGGGTAAGGGTAAGGGTAAGGGTAAGGGTAAGGGTAAGGGTAAGGGTAAGGGTAAGGGTAAGGGTAAGGGTAAGCTTAAGGGTAAAAGCAAGGGTAAGGGTAAGGGTAAGGGTAAGGGTAAGGGTAAGGGTAAGGGTAAGGGTAAGCTTAAGGGTAAAAGCAAGGGTAAGGGTAAGGGTAAGGGTAAGGGTAAGGGTAAGGGTAAGGGTAAGGGTAAGGGTAAGGGTAAGCTTAAGGGTAAAAGCAAGGGTAAGGGTAAGGGTAAGGGTAAGGGTAAGGGTTAGGGTAAGGGTAAAGGTAAGGGTAAGCCTAAGGGTAAAAGCAAGGGTAAGGGTAAGGGTAAGGGTAAGGGTAAGGGTAAGGGTAAGGGTAAGGGTAAGGGTAAGGGTAAGGGTAAGGGTAAGGGTAAGGGTAAGGGTAAGGGTAAGGGTAAGGGTAAGGGTAAGCTTAAGGGTAAAAGCAAGGGTAAGGGTAAGGGTAAAGGTAAGGGTAAGCCTAAGGGTAAAAGCAAGGGTAAGGGTAAGGTTAAGGGTAAGGGTAAGGGTAAGCTTAAGGGTAAAAGCAAGGGTAAGGGTAAGGGTAAGGGTAAGGGTAAGGGTAAGCTTAAGGGTAAAAGCAAGGGTAAGGGTAAGGGTGAGGGTAAGGGTAAGGGTAAGGGTAAGGATAAAGGTAAGGGTAAGCCTAAGAGTAAAAGCAAGGGTAAGGGTAAGGGTAAGGGTAAGGGTGAGGGTGAGCTTAAGGGTAAAAGCAAGGGTAAGGATAAGGGTAAGGGTAAGGGTAAGGGTAAGGGTAAGGGTAAGGGTAAGCTTAAGGGTATAAGCAAGGGTAAGGGTAAGGGTAAGGTTTACCCTTACCCTTACCCTTACCCTTACCCTTACCCTTACCCTTACCCTTACCCTTACCCTTGCTTTTACCCTTAAGCTTACCCTTACCCTTACCCTTACCCTTACCCTTACCCTTGCTTTTACCCTTAGGCTTACCCTTACCCTTACCCTTACCCTTACCCTTGCTTTTACCCTTAAGCTTACCCTTACACTTACCCTTACCCTTACCCTTACCCTTACCCTTACCCTTACCCTTACCCTTACCCTTACCCTTACCCTTACCCTTACCCTTACCCTTACCCTTACCCTTACCCTTGCTTTTACCCTTAGGCTTACCCTTACCTTTACCCTTACCTTTACCCTTACCCTTACCCTTACCCTTACCCTTACCCTTACCCTTACCCTTACCCTTGCTTTTACCCTTAGGCTTACCCTTACCTTTACCCTTACCCTTACCCTTACCCTTACCCTTACCCTTGCTTTTACCCTTAGGCTTACCCTTACCTTTACCCTTACCCTTACCCTTACCCTTACCCTTACCCTTACCCTTACCCTTACCCTTACCCTTACCCTTACCCTTGCTTTTACCCTTAAGCTTACCCTTACACTTACCCTTACCCTTACCCTTACCCTTACCCTTACCCTTACCCTTACCCTTACCCTTACCCTTACCCTTACCCTTGCTTTTACCCTTAGGCTTACCCTTACCTTTACCCTTACCCTTACCCTTACCCTTACCCTTACCCTTACCCTTACCCTTACCCTTACCCTTACCCTTACCCTTACCCTTACCCTTACCCTTACCCTTGCTTTTACCCTTAGGCTTACCCTTACCTTTACCCTTACCCTAACCCTTACCCTTACCCTTACCCTTACCCTTACCCTTGCTTTTACCCTTAAGCTTACCCTTACCCTTACCCTTACCCTTACCCTTGCTTTTACACTTAAGCTTACCCTTACCCTTACCCTTACCCTTACCCTTACCCTTACCCTTACCCTAACCCTTACCCTTACCCTTACCCTTGCTTTTACCCTTAAGCTTACCCTTACCTTTACCCTTACCCTTACCCTTACCCTAACCCTTACCCTTGCTTTTACCCTTAAGCTTACCCTTACCCTTACCCTTACCCTTACCCTTACCCTTACCCTTACCCTTACCCTTACCCTTACCCTTACCCTTACCCTTACCCTTACCCTTACCCTTACCCTTACCCTTACCCTTATCCTTACCCTTACCCTTGCTTTTACCCTTAAGCTTACCCTTACCCTCACCCTTACCCTTACCCTTACCCTTACCCTTACCCTTACCCTTGCTTTTACCCTTAAGCTTACCCTTACCCTTACCCTTACCCTTACCCTTACCCTTACCCTTACCCTTACCCTTGCTTTTACCCTTAGGCTTACCCTTACCTTTACCCTTACCCTTACCCTTACCCTTACCCTTACCCTTACCCTTACCCTTGCTTTTACCCTTAAGCTTACCCTTACCCTTACCCTTACCCTTACCCTTACCCTTACCCTTGCTTTTACCCTTAAGCTTACCCTTACCCTTACCCTTACCCTTACCCTTACCCTTGCTTTTACCCTTAGGCTTACCCTTACCCTTACCCTTACCCTTACCCTTGCTTTTACCCTTAAGCTTACCCTTACCCTTACCCTTACTCTTACCCTTACCCTTACCCTTACCCTTACCCTTACCCTTACCCTTACCCTTACCCTTACCCTTGCTTTTACCCTTAGGCTTACCCTTACCTTTACCCTTACCCTAACCCTTACCCTTACCCTTACCCTTACCCTTACCCTTGCTTTTACCCTTAAGCTTACCCTTACCCTTACCCTTACCCTTACCCTTACCCTTACCCTTACCCTTGCTTTTACCCTCAAGCTTACCCTTACCCTAACCCTTACACTTACCCTTACCCTTACCCTTACCCTTACCCTTACCCTTACCCTTACCCTTACCCTTACCCTTGCTTTTACCCTTAAGCTTACCCTTACCCTTACCCTTACCCTTACCCTTACCCTTACCCTTAACCTTACCCTTACCCTTACCCTTATCCTTGCTTTTACCCTTAGGCTTACCCTTACCTTTACCCTTACCCTTACCCTTACCCTTACCCTTACCCTTGCTTTCACCCTTAAGCTTACCCTCACCCTTACCCTTACCCTTACCCTTAAGCTTACCCTTACCCTTACCCTTACCCTTACCCTTACCCTTACCCTTACCCTTACACTTACCCTTACCCTTACCCTTACCCTTACCCTTGCTTTTACCCTTAAGCTTACCCTTACCCTTACCCTTACCCTTGCTTTTACCCTTAAGCTTACCCTTACCCTTACCCTTAAGCTTACAATTAAGCTTTCCCTTACCCTTACCCTTACCCTTACCCTTACCCTTACCCTTACCCTTACCCTTACCCTTACCCTTGCTTTTACCCTTAAGCTTACCCTTACCCTTACCCTTACCCTTACCCTTAAGCTTACCCTTACCCTTACCCTTACCCTTACCCTCACCCTTACCCTTACCCTTGCTTTTACCCTTAAGCTTACCATTACCCTTACCCTTACCCTTACCCTTAAGCTTACCCTTACCCTTACCCTTACCCTTACCCTTACCCTTACCCTTACCCTTGCTTTTACCCTTAAGCTTACCCTTACCCTTACCCTTACCCTTACCCTTAAGCTTACCCTTACCCTTACCCTTACCCTTACCCTTACCCTTACCCTTACCCTTACCCTTACCCTTGCTTTTACCCTTTAGCTTACCCTTACCCTTACCCTTACCCTTACCCTTGCTTTTACCCTTAAGCTTACCCTTACCCTTACCCTTACCCTTACCCTTAAGCTTACCCTTACCCTTACCCTTACCCTTACCCTTACCCTTACCCTTACCCTTACTCTTGCTTTTACCCTTAAGCTTACCCTTACCCTTACCCTTACCCTTACCCTTACCCTTGCTTTTACCCTTAGGCTTACCCTTACCCTTTCCCTAACCCTTACCCTTGCTTTTACCCTTAAGCTTACCCTTACCCTTACCCTTACCCTTACCCTTACCCTTACCCTTACCCTTACCCTTACCCTTACCCTTACCCTTACCCTTACCCTTACCCTTACCCTTACCCTAACCCTTACCCTTACCCTTACCCTTACCCTTACCCTTGCTTTTACCCTTAGGCTTACCCTTACCTTTACCCTTACCCTTACCCTTACCCTTACCCTTACCCTTGCTTTTACCCTTAAGCTTACCCTTACCCTTACCCTTACCCTTACCCTTACCCTCACCCTTACCCTTGCTTTTACCCTTAAGCTTACCCTTACCCTTACCCTTACCCTTACCCTTACCCTTACCCTTACCCTTACCCTTACCCTTACCCTTACCCTCACCCTTGCTTTTACCCTTAAGCATACCCTTACCCTTACCCTTACCCTTACCCTTGCTTTTACCCTTAAGCTTACACTTACCCTTACCCTTACCCTTACCCTTGCTTTTACCCTTAGGCTTACCCTTACCCTTACCCTTACCCTTACCCTTGCTTTTACCCTTAAGCTTACCCTTACCCTTACCCTTACCCTTACTCTTACCCTTACCCTTTCCCTTACCCTTACCCTTGCTTTTACCCTTAGGCTTACCCTTACCTTTACCCTTACCCTTACCCTTACCCTTACCCTTACCCTTACCCTTACCCTTGCTTTTACCCTTAAGCTTACCCTTACCCTCACCCTTACCCTTACCCTTACCCTTACCCTTACCCTTACCCTTGCTTTTACCCTTAAGCTTACCCTTACCCTTACCCTTACCCTTACCCTTACCCTTACCCTTACCCTTGCTTTTACCCTTAGGCTTACCCTTACCTTTACCCTTACCCTTACCCTTACCCTTACCCTTACCCTTACCCTTTCCCTTGCTTTTACCCTTAAGCTTACCCTTACCCTTACCCTTACCCTTACCCTTACCCTTACCCTTACCCTTACCCTTGCTTTTACCCTTAAGCTTACCCTTACCCTTACCCTTACCCTTACCCTTACCCTTGCTTTTACCCTTAGGCTTACCCTTACCCTTACCCTTACCCTTACCCTTGCTTTTACCCTTAAGCTTACCCTTACCCTTACCCTTACTCTTACCCTTACCGTTACCCTTACCCTTACCCTTACCCTTACCCTTACCCTTACCCTTACCCTTACCCTTACCCTTACCCTTACCCTTACCCTTGCTTTTACCCTTAGGCTTACCCTTACCTTTACCCTTACCCTAACCCTTACCCTTACCCTTACCCTTACCCTTACCCTTGCTTTTACCCTTAAGCTTACCCTTACCCTTACCCTTACCCTTACCCTTACCCTTACCCTAAACCTTGCTTTTACCCTTAAGCTTACCCTTACCCTTACCCTTACCCTTACCCTTACCCTTACCCTTACCCTTACCCTTACCCTTACCCTTACCCTTGCTTTTACCCTTAAGCTTACCCTTACCCTTTCCCTTACCCTTACCCTTACCCTTACCCTTACCCTTACCCTTACCCTTACCCTTATCCTTGCTTTTACCCTTAGGCTTACCCTTACCTTTACCCTTACCCTTACCCTTACCCTTACCCTTACCCTTGCTTTTACCCTTAAGCTTACCCTTACCCTTACCCTTACCCTTACCCTTAAGCTTACCCTTACCCTTACCTTTACCCTTACCCTTACCCTTACCCTTACCCTTACCCTTACCCTTACCCTTACCCTTACCCTTACCCTTACCCTTGCTTTTACCCTTAAGCTTACCCTTACCCTTACCCTTACCCTTGCTTTTACCCTTAAGCTTACCCTTACCCTTACCCTTACCCTTACCCTTAAGCTTTCCCTTACCCTTACCCTTACCCTTACCCTTACCCTTACCCTTACCCTTACCCTTACCCTTACCCTTACCCTTACCCTTACCCTTACCCTTGCTTTTACCCTTAAGCTTACCCTTACCCTTACCCTTACCCTTACCCTTAAGCTTACCCTTACCCTTACCCTTACCCTTACCCTCACCCTTACCCTTACCCTTGCTTTTACCCTTAAGCTTACCCTTACCCTTACCCTTACCCTTACCCTTAAGCTTACCCTTACCCTTACCCTTACCCTTACCCTTACCCTTACCCTTACCCTTGCTTTTACCCTTAAGCTTACCCTTACCCTTACCCTTACCCTTACCCTTAAGCTTACCCTTACCCTTACCCTTACCCTTACCCTTACCCTTACCCTTACCCTTACCCTTACCCTTACCCTTGCTTTTACCCTTTAGCTTACCCTTACCCTTACCCTTACCCTTGCTTTTACCCTTAAGCTTACCCTTACCCTTACCCTTACCCTTACCCTTAAGCTTACCCTTACCCTTACCCTTACCCTTACCCTTACCCTTACCCTTACCCTTACCCTTACCCTTACCCTTACCCTTACCCTTACCCTTACCCTTACCCTTACCCTTGCTTTTACCCTTAAGCTTACCCTTACCCTTACCCTTAACCTTACCCTTACCCTTACCCTTACCCTTACCCTTACCCTTACCCTTGCTTTTACCCTTAGGCTTACCCTTACCTTTACCCTTACCCTTACCCTTACCCTTACCCTTACCCTTACCCTGACCTTTACCCTTACCCTTGCTTTTACCCTTAAGCTTACCCTTACCCTTACCCTTACCCTTACCCTTACCCTTACCCTTACCCTTACTCTTGCTTTTACCCTTAAGCTTACCCTTACCCTTACCCTTACCCTTACCCTTACCCTTACCCTTGCTTTTACCCTTAGGCTTACCCTTACCCTTTCCCTTACCCTTACCCTTGCTTTTACCCTTAAGCTTACCCTTACCCTTACCCTTACCCTTACCCTTACCCTTACCCTTACCCTTACCCTTACCCTTACCCTTACCCTTACCCTTACCCTAACCCTTACCCTTACCCTTACCCTTACCCTTACCCTTGCTTTTACCCTTAGGCTTACCCTTACCTTTACCCTTACCCTTACCCTTACCCTTACCCTTACCCTTACCCTTGCTTTTACCCTTAAGCTTACCCTTACCCTTACCCTTACCCTTACCCTTACCCTTACCCTTGCTTTTACCCTTAAGCTTACCCTTACCCTTACCCTTACCCTTACCCTTACCCTTACCCTTACCCTTACCCTTACCCTCACCCTTGCTTTTACCCTTAAGCTTACCCTTACCCTTACCCTTACCCTTACCCTTGCTTTTACCCTTAAGCTTACACTTACCCTTACCCTTACCCTTACCCTTACCCTTGCTTTTACCCTTAGGCTTACCCTTACCCTTACCCTTACCCTTACCCTTGCTTTTACCCTTAAGCTTACCCTTACCCTTACCCTTACCCTTACCCTTACCCTTACCCTTACCCTTACCCTTACCCTTGCTTTTACCCTTAATCTAACCCTTACCCTTACCCTTACCCTTACCCTTACCCTTAACCTTACCCTTACCCTTGCCCTTGCTTTTACCCTTAAGCTAACCCTTACCCTTACCCTTACCCTTACCCTTACCCTTAACCTTACCCTTACCCTTGCTCTTACCCTTAAGCTCACCCATACCCTTACCCTTACCCTTACCCTTACACTTACCCTTACCCTGACCCTTACCCTTGCTTTTACCCTTAAGCTTACCCTTACCCTTACCCTCACCCTTACCCTTAAGCTTACCCTTACCCTTACCCTTACCCTTACCCTTACCCTTACCCTTACCCTTGCTTTTACCCTTAAGCTTACCCTTACCCTTACCCTTACCCTTACCCTTACCCTTGCTTTTACCCTTAAGCTTACCCTTACCCTTACCCTTACCCTTACCCTTGAGCTTACCCTTACCCTTACCCTTACCCTTACCCTTACCCTTACCCTTACCCTTGCTTTTACCCTTAAGCTTACCCTTACCCTTACCCTTACCCTTACCCTAACCCTTACCCTTAACCTTACCCTTACCCTTACCCTTACCCTTACCCTTACCCTTGCTTTTACTCTTAGGCTTACCCTTACCTTTACCCTTACCCTTACCCTTACCCTTACCCTTACCCTTACCCTTACCCTTACCCTTGCTTTTACCCTTAAGCTTACCCTTACCCTTACCCTTACCCTTACCCTTACCCTTACCCTTACCCTTACCCTTACCCTTACCCTTGATTTTACCCTTTAGCTTACCCTTACCCTTACCCTTACTCTTACCCTTACCCTTACCCTTACCCTTACCCTTACCCTTACCCTTACCCTTGCTTTTACCCTTAAGCTTACCCTTACCCTTACCTTTACCCTTACCCTTACCCTTACCCTTACCCTTACCCTTACCCTTACCCTTACCCTTACCCTTACCCTTGCTTTTACCCTTAGGCTTACCCTTACCTTTAGCCTTACCCTTACCCTTACCCTTACCCTTACCCTTACCCTTACCCTTGCTTTTACCCTTAAGCTTACCCTTACCCTTACCCTTACCCTTACCCTTACCCTTACCCTTACCCTTGCTTTTACCCTTAAGCTTACCCTTACCCTTACCCTTACCCTTACACTTACCCTTGCTTTTACCCTTAGGCTTACCCTTACACTTACCCTTACCCTCACCCTTAAGCTTACCCTTACCCTTACCCTTACCCTTACCCTTACCCTCACCCTTACCCTTACCCTTACCCTTACCCTTACCCTTACCCTTACCCTTACCCTTACCCTTACCCTTGCTTTTACCCTTAAGCTTACCCTTACCCTTACCCTTACCCTTACCCTTACCCTTACCCTTACCCTTACCCTTACTCTTGCTTTGACCCTTAAGCTTACCCTTACCTTTACCCTTACCCTTACCCTTACCCTTACCCTTACCCTTACCCTTACCCTTACCCTTACCCTTACCCTTACCCTTGCTTTTACCCTTAAGCTTACCCTTACCCTTACCCTTACCCTTACCCTTACCCTTACCCTTACCCTTACCCTTGCTTTTACCCTTAAGCTTACCCTTACCCTTACCCTTACCCTTACCCTTACCCTTGCTTTTACCCTTAGGCTTACCCTTACCCTTACCCTTACCCTTACCCTTGCTTTTACCCTTAAGCTTACCCTTACCCTTACCCTTACCCTTACCCTTACCCTTACCCTTACCCTTACCCTTACCCTTACCCTTACCCTTACCCTTACCCTTACCCCTACCCTTACCCTTACCCTTACCCTTACCCTTACCCTTGCTTTTACCCTTAGGCTTAACCTTACCTTTACCCTTACCCTTACCCTTACCCTTACCCTTACCCTTACCCTTACCCTTACCCTTACCCTTACCCTTACCCTTACCCTTACCCTTGCTTTTACCCTTAAGCTTACCCTTACCCTTACCCTTACCCTTACCCTTACCCTTGCTTTTACCCTTAAGCTTACCCTTACCCTTACCCTTACCCTTACCCTCACCCTTACCCTTACCCTTACCCTTACCCTTGCTTATACCCTTAAGCTTACCCTTACCCTTACCCTTACCCTTACCCTTACCCTTACCCTTACCCTTACCCTTACCCTTACCCTTACCCTTACCCTTACCCTTACCCTTACCCTTACCCTTACCCTTACCCTTACCCTTGCTTTTACCCTTAGGCTTACCCTTACCTTTACCCTTACCCTTACCCTTACCCTTACCCTTACCCTTACCCTTGCTTTTACCCTTAAGCTTACCCTTACCCTTACCCTTACCATTACCCTTACCCTAACCCTTACCCTTGCTTTTACCCTTAAGCTTACCCTTACCCTTACCCTTACCCTTACCCTTACCCTTACCCTTACCCTTACCCTTACCCTTGCTTTTACCCTTAAGCTTACCCTTACCCTTACCCTTACCCTTACCCTTACCCTTACCCTTACCCTTATCCTTACCCTTGCTTTTACCCTTAAGCTTACCCTTACCCTTACCCTTACCCTTACCCTTACCCTTACCCTTGCTTTTACTCTTAGGCTTACCCTTAACTTTACCCTTACCCTTACCCTTACCCTTACCCTCACCCTTACCCTTACCCTTGCTTTTACCCTTAAGCTTACCCTTACCCTTACCCTTACCCTTACCCTTACCCTTGCTTTTACCCTTAAGCTTACCCTTACCCTTACCCTTAACCTTACCCTTACCCTTGCTTTTACCCTTAGGCTTACCCTTACCCTTACCCTTACCCTTACCCTTGCTTTTACCCTTAAGCTTACCCTTACCCTTACCCTTACTCTTACCCTTACCCTTACCCTTACCCTTACCCTTACCCTTACCCTTACCCTTACCCTTACCCTTACCCTTACCCTTACCCTTGCTTTTACCCTTAGGCTTACCCTTACCTTTACCCTTACCCTAACCCTTACCCTTACCCTTACCCTTACCCTTACCCTTACCCTTGCTTTTACCCTTAAGCTTACCCTTACCCTTACCCTTACCCTTACCCTTACCCTTACCCTTACCCTTACCCTTACCCTTACCCTTACCCTTGCTTTTACCCTTAAGCTTACCCTTACCCTTACCCTTAACCTCACCCTTACCCTTACCCTGACCCTTACCCTTACCCTTACCCTTACCCTTACCCTTGCTTTTACCCTTAAGCTTACCCTTACCCTTACCCTTACCCTTACCTTTACCCTTACCCTTACCCTTACCCTTACCCTTACCCTTACCCTTACCCTTACCCTTACCCTTACCCTTGCATTTACCCTTAGGCTTACCCTTACCTTTACCCTTACCCTTACCCTTACCCTTACCCTTACCCTTGCTTTTACCCTTAAGCTTTACCCTTACCCTTATCCTTACCCTTAAGCTTACCCTTACCCTTACCCTTACCCTTACCCTTACCCTTACCCTTACCCTTACCCTTACCCTTACCCTTACCCTTGCTTTTACCCTTAAGCTTACCCTTACCCTTACCCTTACCCTTACCCTTACCCTTGCTTTTACCCTTAAGTTTACCCTTACCCTTACCCTTACCCTTAAGCTTACCCTTACCCTTACCCTTACCCTTACCCTTACCCTTACCCTTACCCTTACCCTTACCCTTACCCTTACCCTTACCCTTACCCTTACCCTTACCCTTACCCTTACCCTTACCCTTGCATTTACCCTTAGGCTTACCCTTACCTTTACCCTTACCCTTACCCTTACCCTTACCCTTACCCTTGCTTTTACCCTTAAGCTTACCCTTACCCTTACCCTTACCCTTAAGCTTACCCTTACCCTTACCCTTACCCTTACCCTTACCCTTACCCTTACCCTTACCCTTACCCTTACCCTTACCCTTACCCTTACCCTTACCCTTACCCTTACCCTTACCCTTACCCTTACCCTCACCCTTGCTTTTACCCTTAAGCTTACCCTTACCCTTACCCTTACCCTTACCTTTACCCTTAAGCTTACCCTTACCCTTACCCTTACCCTTACCCTTACCCTTAACCTTACCCTTGCTTTTACCCTTAAGCTTACCCTTACCCTTACCCTTACCCTTACCCTTAAGCTTACCCTTACCCTTACCCTTACCCTTACCCTTACCCTTGCTTTTACCCTTAAGCTTACCCTTACCCTTACTCTTACCCTTACCCTTACCCTTAAGCTTACCTTTACCCTTACCCTTACCCTTACCCTTACCCTTACCCTTACCCTTACCCTTACCCTTGCTTTTACCCTTAAGCTTACCCTTACCCTTACCCTTACCCTTACCCTTGCTTTTACCCTTAAGCTTACCCTTACCCTTACCCTTACCCTTAAGCTTACCCTTACCCTTACCCTTACCCTTACCCTTACCCTTACCCTTACCCTTACCCTTACCCTTACCCTTACCCTTACCCTTGCTTTTACCCTTAAGCTTACCCTTACCCTTACCCTTACCCTTACCCTTACCCTTACCCTTACCCTTACCCTTACCCTTACCCTTACCCTTGCTTTTACCCTTAGGCTTACCCTTACCTTTACCCTTACCCTTACCTTTACCCTTACCCTTACCCTTACCCTTACCCTAGCTTTTACCCTTGAGCTTACCCTTACCCTTACCCTTACCCTTACCCTTACCCTTACCCTTACCCTTACCCTTACCCTTACCCTTACCCTTACCCTTGCTTTTACCCTTAAGCATACCCTTACCCTTACCCTTACCCTTACCCTTACCCTTGCTTTTACCCTTAGGCTTACCCTTACCCTTACCCTTACCCTTACCCTTGCTTTTACCCTTAAGCTTACCCTTACCCTTACCCTTACCCTTACCCTTACCCTTACCCTTACCCTTACCCTTACCCTTACCCTTACCCTTACCCTTACCCTTACCCTTACCTTACCCTTACCCTTACCCTTACCCTTACCCTTACCCTTACCCTTACCCTTACCCTTACCCTTGCTTTTACCCTTAGGCTTACCCTTACCTTTACCCTTACCCTTACCCTTACCCTTACCCTTACCCTTGCTTTTACCCTTAAGCTTACCCTTACCCTTACCCTTACCCTTACCCTTACCCTTACCCTTACCCTTACCCTTACCCTTACCCTTACCCTTACCCTTGCTTTTACCCTTAAGCTTACCCTTACCCTTACCCTTGCTTTTACTCTTAGGCTTACCCTTACCTTTACCCTTACCCTTACCCTTACCCTTACCCTCACCCTTACCCTTACCCTTGCTTTTACCCTTAAGCTTACCCTTACCCTTACCCTTACCCTTACCCTTACCCTTGCTTTACCCTTAAGCTTACCCTTACCCTTACCCTTAACCTTACCCTTACCCTTGCTTTTACCCTTAGGCTTACCCTTACCCTTACCCTTACCCTTACCCTTGCTTTTACCCTTAAGCTTACCCTTACCCTTACCCTTACTCTTACCCTTACCCTTACCCTTACCCTTACCCTTACCCTTACCCTTACCCTTACCCTTACCCTTGCTTTTACCCTTAGGCTTACCCTTACCTTTACCCTTACCCTAACCCTTACCCTTACCCTTACCCTTACCCTTACCCTTGCTTTTACCCTTAAGCTTACCCTTACCCTTACCCTTACCCTTACCCTTACCCTTACCCTTACCCTTACCCTTACCCTTACCCTTACCCTTGCTTTTACCCTTAAGCTTACCCTTACCCTTACTCTTAACCTTACCCTTACCCTTACCCTTACCCTTACCCTTACCCTTGCTTTTACCCTTAAGCTTACCCTTACCCTTACCCTTACCCTTACCCTTACCCTTACCCTTACCCTTACCCTTACCCTTACCCTTGCTTTTACCCTTAGGCTTACCCTTACCTTTACCCTTACCCTTACCCTTACCCTTACCCTTACCCTTGCTTTTACCCTTAAGCTTACCCTTACCCTTACCCTTACCCTTAAGCTTACCCTTAACCTTACCCTTACCCTTACCCTTACCCTTACCCTTACCCTTACCCTTACCCTTACCCTTACCCTTACCCTTACCCTTACCCTTGCTTTTACCCTTAAGCTTACCCTTACCCTTACCCTTACCCTTACCCTTACCCTTGCTTTTACCCTTAAACTTACCCTTACCCTTACCCTTACCCTTGAGCTTACCCTTACCCTTACCCTTACCCTTACCCTTACCCTTACCTTTACCCTTACCCTTACCCTTACCCTTACCCTTACCCTTGCTTTTACCCTTAAGCTTACCCTTACCCTTACCCTTACCCTTACCCTTACCCTTAAGCTTACCCTTACCCTTACCCTTACCCTTACCCTTACCCTTAACCTTACCCTTGCTTTTACACTTAAGCTTACCCTTACCCTTACCCTTACCCATACCCTTAAGCTTACCCTTACCCTTACCCTTACCCTTACCCTTGCTTTTACCCTTAAGCTTACCCTTACCCTTACCCTTACCCTTACCCTTAAGCTTACCCTTACCCTTACCCTTACCCTTACCCTTACCCTTACCCTTACCCTTACCCTTACCCTTACCCTTACCCTTACCCTTACCCTTACCCTTGCTTTTACCCTTAAGCTTACCCTTACCCTTACCCTTACCCTTACCCTTACCCTTACCCTTACCCTTACCCTTACCCTTACCCTTACCCTTACCCTTACCCTTACCCTTACCCTTGCTTTTACCCTTAAGCTTACCCTTACCCTTACCCTTACCCTTACCCTTACCCTTACCCTTACCCTTACCCTTACCCTTACCCTTACCCTTACCCTTACCCTTGCTTTTACCCTTAAGCTTACCCTTACCCTAACCCTTACCCTTACCCTTAAGCTTACCCTTACCCTTACCCTTACCCTTACCCTTACCCTTACCCTCACCCTTACCCTTGCTTTTACCCTTAAGCTTACCCTTACCCTTACCCTTACCCTTACCCTTACCCTTGCTTTTACCCTTACCCTTATCCTTACCCTTAAGCTTACCCTTACCCTTACCCTTACCCTTACCCTTACCCTTACCCTTACCCTTACCCTTACCCTTGCTTTTACCCTTAAGCTTACCCTTACCCTTACCCTTACCCTTACCCTTACCCTTACCCTTGCTTTTACCCTTAGGCTTACCCTTACCTTTACCCTTATCCTTACCCTTACCCTTACCCTTACCCTTACCCTTACCCTTACCCTTGCTTTTACCCTTAAGCTTACCCTCACCCTTACCCTTACCCTTACCCTTACCCTTACCCTTACCCTTACCCTTACCCTTACCCTTACCCTTACCCTTACCCTCACCCTTGCTTTTACCTTTAAGCTTACCCTTACCCTTACCCTTACCCTTACCCTTACCCTTACCCTTACCCTTACCCTTACCCTTACCCTTACCCTTACCCTTACCCTTACCCTTACCCTTACCCTTACCCTTACCCTTACCCTTACCCTTACCCTTACCCTTACCCTTACCCTTACCCTTGCTTTTACCCTTAAGCTTACCCTTACCCTTACCCTTACCCTTACCCTTACCCTTACCCTTACCCTTACCCTTACCCTTACCCTTACCCTTACCCTTACCCTTACCCTTACCCTTGCTTTTACCCTTAGGCTTACCCTTACCTTTACCCTTACCCTTACCCTTACCCTTACCCTTACCCTTGCTTTTACCCTTAAGCTTACCCTTACCCTTACCCTTACCCTTACCCTTACCCTTACCCTTGCTTTTACCCTTAAGCTTACCCTTACCCTTACCCTTACCCTTACCCTTGCTTTTACCCTTAGGCTTACCCTTACCCTTACCCTTACCCTTACCCTTAAGCTTACCCTTACCCTTACCCTTACCCTTACCCTTACCCTTACCCTTACCCTTACCCTTACCCTTACCCTTACCCTTACCCTTACCCTTACCCTTGCTTTTACCCTTAAGCTTACCCTTACCCTTACCCTTATACTTACCCTTACCCTTACCCTTACCCTTACCCTTACCCTTACCCTAACCCTTACCCTTACCCTTGCTTTTACCCTTAGGCTTACCCTTACCTTTACCCTTACCCTTACCCTTACCCTTAAGCTTACCCTTACCCTTACCCTTACCCTTACCCTTACCCTTACCCTCACCCTTACCCTTACCCTTACCCTTACCCTTGCTTTTACCCTTAAGCTTACCCTTACCCTTACCCTTACACTTACCCTTACCCTTACCCTTACCCTTACCCTTACCCTTACCCTTACCCTTAACCTAACCCTTACCCTTACCCTTGCTTTTACCCTTAGGCTTACCCTTACCTTTACCCTTACCCTTACCCTTACCCTTACCCTTACCCTTACCCTTACCCTTACCCTTACCCTTGCTTTTACCCTTAAGCTTACCCTTACCCTTACCCTTACCCTTACCCTTACCCTTACCCTTACCCTTACCCTTACCCTTACCCTTGCTTTTACCCTTAAGCTTACCCTTACCCTTGCTTTTACCCTTAAGCTTACACTTACCCTTACCCTTACCCTTACCCTTACCCTTGCTTTTACCCTTAAGCTTACCCTTACCCTTACCCTCACCCTTACCCTTACCCTTACCCTTACCCTTACCCTTACCCTTACCCTTACCCTTACCCTTGCTTTTACCCTTACCCTTACCCTTGCTTTTACCCTTAGGCTTACCCTTACCCTTACCCTTACCCTTACCCTTACCCTTACCCTTACCCTTACCCTTGCTTTTACCCTTAAGCTTACCCTTACCCTTACCCTTAACCTTACCCTTACCCTTACCCTTACCCTTGCTTTTACCCTTAAGCTTACCCTTACCCTTACCCTTACCCTTACCCTTACCCTTACCCTTACCCTTACCCTTACCCTCACCCTTACCCTTACCCTTACCCTTGCTTTTACCCTTAAGCTTACCCTTACCCTTACCCTTACCCTTACCCTTACCCTTACCCTTACCCTTACCCTTACCCTTACCCTTACCCTTACCCTTACCCTTACCCTTACCCTTGCTTTTACCCTTAAGCTTACCCTTACCCTTACCCTTACCCTTACCCTTACCCTTACCCTTACCCTTACCCTTACCCTTACCCTTACCCTTACCCTTACCCTTACCCATACCCTTGCTTTTACCCTTAGGCTTACCCTTACCTTTACCCTTACCCTTACCCTTACCCTTAACCTTACCCTTACCCTTACCCTTACCCTTACCCTTACCCTTCCCCTTGCTTTTACCCTTAAGCTTACCCTTACCCTTACCCTTACCCTTACCCTTACCCTTACCCTTGCTTTTACCCTTAAGCTTACCTTTACCCTTACCCTTACCCTTACCCTTACCCTTGCTTTTACCCTTAGGCTTACCCTTACCCTTACCCTTACCCTTACCCTTACCCTTACCCTTACCCTTACCCTTACCCTTACCCATACCCTTACCCTTACCCTTACCCTTACCCTCACCCTTGCTTTTACCCTTAAGCTTACCCTTACCCTTACCCTTACCCTTACCCTTACCCTTACCCTTACCCTTACCCTTACCCTTACCCTTACCCTTACCCTTACCCTTACCCTTGCTTTTACCCTTAGGCTTACCCTTACCTTTACCCTTACCCTTACCCTTACCCTTACCCTTACCCTTACCCTTACCCTTACCCTTGCCCTTGCTTTTACCCTTAAGCTTACCCTTACCCTTACCCTTACCCTTACCCTTGCTTTTACCCTTAAGCTTACCCTTACCCTTACCCTTACCCTTACCCTTACCCTTACCCTTAGCCTTACCCTTACCCTTACCCTTGCTTTTACCCTTAAGCTTACCCTTACCCTTACCCTTACCCTTACCCTTACCCTTACCCTTACCCTTGCTTTTACCCTTAAGCTTACCCTTACCCTTACCCTTACCCTTACCCTTACCCTTACCCTTACCCTTACCCTTACCCTTACCCTTACCCTTAATCTTACCATTACCCTTACCCTTACCCTTACCCTTACCCTTGCTTTTACCCTTAGGCTTACCCTTACCTTTACCCTTACCCTCACCCTTACCCTTACCCTTACCCTTACCCTTGCTTTTACCCTTAAGCTTACCCTTACCCTTACCCTTACCCTTACCCTTACCCTTACCCTTGCTTTTACCCTTAAGCTTACCCTTACCCTTACCCTTACCCTTACCCTTACCCTTGCTTTTACCCTTAGGCTTACCCTTACCCTTACCCTTACCCTTACCCTTGCTTTTACCCTTAAGCTTACCCTTACACTTACCCTTACCCTTACCCTTACCCTTACCCTTACCCTTACCCTTACCCTTACCCTTACCCTTGCTTTTACCCTTAATCTTACCCTTACCTTTACCCTTACCCTTACCCTTACCCTTACCCTTACCCTTACCCTTACCCTTACCCTTACCCTTGCTTTTACCCTTAGGCTTACCCTTACCTTTACCCTTACCCTTACCCTTACCCTTACCCTTACCCTTGCTTTTACCCTTAAGCTTACCCTTACCCTTACCCTTACCCTTACCCTTACCCTTACCCTTACCCTTACCCTTACCCTTACCCTTACCCTTACCCTTACCCTTACTCTTGCTTTTACCCTTAAGCTTACCCTTACCCTTACCCTCACCCTTACCCTTGCTTTTACTCTTAGGCTTACCCTTACCTTTACCCTTACCCTTACCCTTACCCTTACCCTCACCCTTACCCTTACCCTTGCTTTTACCCTTAAGCTTACCCTTACCCTTACCCTTACCCTTACCCTTACCCTTGCTTTTACCCTTAAGCTTACCCTTACCCTTACCCTTAACCTTACCCTTACCCTTGCTTTTACCCTTAGGCTTACCCTTACCCTTACCCTTACCCTTACCCTTGCTTTTACCCTTAAGCTTACCCTTACCCTTACCCTTACTCTTACCCTTACCCTTACCCTTACCCTTACCCTTACCCTTACCCTTACCCTTACCCTTACCCTTACCCTTGATTTTACCCTTAGGCTTACCCTTACCTTTACCCTTACCCTAACCCTTAATCTTACCCTTACCCTTACCCTTACCCTTACCCTTGCTTTTACTCTTAAGCTTACCCTTACCCTTACCCTTACCCTTACCCTTACCCTTACCCTTACCCTTACCCTTACCCTTACCCTTGCTTTTACCCTTAAGCTTACCCTTACCCTTACCCTTACCCTTACCCTTACCCTTACCCTTACCCTTACCCTTACCTTTACCCTTACCCTTGCTTTTACCCTTAGGCTTACCCTTACCTTTACCCTTACCCTTACCCTTACCCTTACCCTTACCCTTGCTTTTACCCTTAAGCTTACCCTTACCCTTACCCTTACCCTTAAGCTTACCCTTAACCTTACCCTTACCCTTACCCTTACCCTTACCCTTACCCTTACCCTTACCCTTACCCTTACCCTTACCCTTACCCTTGCTTTTACCCTTAAGCTTACCCTTACCCTTACCCTTACCCTTACCCTTACCCTTGCTTTTACCCTTAAACTTACCCTTACCCTTACCCTTACCCTTAAGCTTACCCTTACCCTTACCCTTACCCTCACCCTTACCCTTACCCTTACCCTTACCCTTACCCTTACCCTTACCCTTACCCTTACCCTTACCCTTGCTTTTACCCTTAAGCTTACCCTTACCCTTACCCTTACCCTTACCCTTAAGCTTACCCTTACCCTTACCCTTACCCTTACCCTTACCCTTAACCTTACCCTTGCTTTTACCCTTAAGCTTACCCTTACCCTTACCCTTACCCATACCCTTAAGCTTACCCTTACCCTTACCCTTACCCTTACCCTTGCTTTTACCCTTAAGCTTACCCTTACCCTTACCCTTACCCTTACCCTTAAGCTTACCCTAACCCTTACCCTTACCCTTACCCTTACCCTTACCCTTACCCTTACCCTTACCCTTACCCTTACCCTTACCCTTACCCTTGCTTTTACCCTTAAGCTTACCCTTACCCTTACCCTTACCCTTACCCTTACCCTTACCCTTACCCTTACCCTTACCCTTACCCTTACCCTTACCCTTACCCTTACCCTTGCTTTTACCCTTAAGCTTACCCTTACCCTTACCCTTACCCTAACCCTTACCCTTACCCTTACCCTTACCCTTACCCTTACCCTTACCCTTGCTTTTACCCTTAAGCTTACCCTTACCCTAACCCTTACCCTTACCCTTAAGCTTACCCTTACCCTTACCCTTACCCTTACCCTTACCCTTACCCTTACCCTTACCCTTGCTTTTACCCTTAAGCTTACCCTTACCCTTACCCTTACCCTTACCCTTGCTTTTACCCTTACCCTTATCCTTACCCTTAAGCTTACCCTTACCCTTACCCTTACCCTTACCCTTACCCTTACCCTTACCCTTACCCTTGCTTTTACCCTTAAGCTTACCCTTACCCTTACCCTTACCCTTACCCTTACCCTTACCCTTACCCTTGCTTTTACCCTTAGGCTTACCCTTACCTTTACCCTTATCCTTACCCTTACCCTTACCCTTACCCTTACCCTTACCCTTACCCTTGCTTTTACCCTTAAGCTTACCCTTACCCTTACCCTTACCCTTACCCTTACCCTTACCCTTACCCTTACCCTTACCCTTACCCTTACCCTTACCCTCACCCTTGCTTTTACCTTTAAGCTTACCCTTACCCTTACCCTTACCCTTACCCTTACCCTTACCCTTACCCTTACCCTTACCCTTACCCTTACCCTTACCCTTACCCTTACCCTTACCCTTACCCTTACCCTTACCCTTACCCTTACCCTTACCCTTACCCTTACCCTTACCCTTACCCTTGCTTTTACCCTTAAGCTTACCCTTACCCTTACCCTTACCCTTACCCTTACCCTTACCCTTACCCTTGCTTTTACCCTTAGGCTTACCCTTACCTTTACCCTTACCCTTACCCTTACCCTTACCCTTACCCTTGCTTTTACCCTTAAGCTTACCCTTACCCTTACCCTTACTCTTACCCTTACCCTTACCCTTGCTTTTACCCTTAAGCTTACCCTTACCCTTACCCTTACCCTTACCCTTGCTTTTACCCTTAGGCTTACCCTTACCCTTACCCTTACCCTTACCCTTAAGCTTACCCTTACCCTTACCCTTACCCTTACCCTTACCCTTACCCTTACCCTTACCCTTACCCTTACCCTTACCCTTACCCTTACCCTTACCCTTACCCTTACCCTTGCTTTTACCCTTAAGCTTACCCTTACCCTTACCCTTATACTTACCCTTACCCTTACCCTTACCCTTACCCTTACCCTTACCCTAACCCTTACCCTTACCCTTGCTTTTACCCTTAGGCTTACCCTTACCTTTACCCTTACCCTTACCCTTACCCTTAAGCTTACCCTTACCCTTACCCTTACCCTTACCCTTACCCTTACCCTTACCCTCACCCTTACCCTTACCCTTACCCTTACCCTTGCTTTTACCCTTAAGCTTACCCTTACCCTTACCCTTACACTTACCCTTACCCTTACCCTTACCCTTACCCTTACCCTTACCCTTACCCTTAACCTAACCCTTACCCTTACCCTTGCTTTTACCCTTAGGCTTACCCTTACCTTTACCCTTACCCTTACCCTTACCCTTACCCTTACCCTTACCCTTACCCTTACCCTTGCTTTTACCCTTAAGCTTACCCTTACCCTTACCCTTACCCTTACCCTTACCCTTACCCTTACCCTTACCCTTACCCTTGCTTTTACCCTTAAGCTTACCCTTACCCTTACCCTTACCCTTACCCTCACCCTTACCCTTACCCTTACCCTTGCTTTTACCCTTAAGCTTACCCTTACCCTTACCCTTACCCTTACCCTTACCCTTACCCTTACCCTTACCTTTACCCTTGCTTTTACCCTTAAGCTTACCCTTACCCTTACCCTTACCCTTACCCTTACCCTTACCCTTACCCTTACCCTTACCCTTACCCTTACCCTTACCCTTGCTTTTACCCTTAGGCTTACCCTTACCTTTACCCTTACCCTTACCCTTACCCTTACCCTCACCCTTGCTTTAACCCTTAAGCTTACCCTTACCCTCACCCTTACCCTTACCCTTACCCTTGCTTTTACTCTTAAGCTCACCCTTACCCTTACCCTTACCCTTACCCTTGTTTTACCCTTAGGCTTACCCTTACCCTTACCCTTACCCTTACCCTTGCTTTTACCCTTAAGCTAACCCTTACCCTTACCCTTACCCTTACCCTTACCCTTACCCTTACCCTTACCTTTACCCTTACCCTTGCTTTTACCCTTAGGCTTACCCTAACCTTTACCCTTACCCTTACCCTTACCCTTACACTTACCCTTACCCTTACCCTTACCCTTACCCTTATCCTTGCTTTTACCCTTAAGCTTACCCTTACCCTTACCCTTACCCTCACCCTTACCCTTACCCTTACCCTTGCTTATACCCTTAAGCTTACCCTTACCCTTACCCTTACCCTTACCCTTACCCTTACCCTTACCCTTACCCTTACCCTTACACTTACCCTAGCTTTTACCCTTAGGCTTACCCTTACCTTTACCCTTACCCTTACCCTTACCCTTACCCTTGCTTTTACCCTCAAGCTTACCATTACCCTTACCCTTACCCTTACCCTAACCCTTACCCTTGCTTTTACCCTTAAGCTTACCCTTACCCTTACCCTTACCCTTACCCTTACCCTTACCCTTACCCTTACCCTTACCCTTACCCTTGCTTTTACCCTTAAGCTTACCCTTACCCTTACCCTTACCCTTACCCTTACCCTTACCCTTACCCTTACCCTTACCCTTACCCTTACCCTTGCTTTCACCCTTAAGCTTACCCTTACCCTTACCCTTACCCTTACCCTTACCCTTACCCTTACCCTTACCCTTACCCTTACCCTTACCCTTGCTTTTACCCTAAGGCTTACCCTTACCTTTACCCTTACCCTTACCCTTACCCTTGCTTTTACCCTTAAGCTCACACTTACCCTTACCCTTACCCTTACCCTTACCCTTGCTTTTACCCTTAAGCTTACCCTTACCCTTACCCTCACCCTTACCCTTACCCTTACCCTTACCCTTACCCTTACCCTTACCCTTACCCTTGCTTTTACCCTTACCCTTACCCTTGCTTTTACCCTTAGGCTTACCCTTACCCTTACCCTTACCCTTACCCTTACTTACCCTTACCCTTACCCTTGCTTTTACCCTTAAGCTTACCCTTAACCTTACCCTTAACCTTACCCTTACCCTTACCCTTACCCTTGCTTTTACCCTTAAGCTTACCCTTACCCTTACCCTTACCCTTACCCTTACCCTTACCCTTACCTTTACCCTCACCCTTACCCTTACCCTTACCCTTGCTTTTACCCTTAAGCTTACCCTTACCCTTACCCTTACCCTTACCCTTACCCTTACCCTTACCCTTACCCTTACCCTTACCCTTACCCTTACCCTTACCCTTGCTTTTACCCTTAAGCTTACCCTTACCCTTACCCTTACCCTTACCCTTACCCTTACCCTTACCCTTACCCTTACCCTTACCCTTACCCTTACCCTTACCCTTACCCTTACCCTTACCCTTACCCTTACCCTTACCCATACCCTTGCTTTTACCCTTAGGCTTACCCTTACCTTTACCCTTACCCTTACCCTTACCCTTACCCTTACCCTTACCCTTACCCTTACCCTTACCCTTACCCTTACCCTTACCCTTGCTTTTACCCTTAAGCTTACCCTTACCCTTACCCTTACCCTTACCCTTACCCTTACCCTTGCTTTTACCCTTAAGCTTACCCTTACCCTTACCCTTACCCTTACCCTTACCCTTGCTTTTACCCTTAGGCTTACCCTTACCCTTACCCTTACCCTTACCCTTACCCTTACCCTTACCCTTACCCTTACCCTTACCCTTACCCATACCCTTACCCTTACCCTTACCCTTACCCTCACCCTTGCTTTTACCCTTAAGCTTACCCTTACCCTTACCCTTACCCTTACCCTTACCCTTACCCTTACCCTTACCCTTACCCTTACCCTTACCCTTACCCTTACCCTTACCCTTGCTTTTACCCTTAGGCTTACCCTTACCTTTACCCTTACCCTTACCCTTACCCTTACCCTTACCCTTACCCTTACCCTTGCTTTTACCCTTAAGCTTACCCTTACCCTTACCCTTACCCTTACCCTTGCTTTTACCCTTAAGCTTACCCTTACCCTTACCCTTACCCTTACCCTTACCCTTACCCTTACCCTTACCCTTACCCTTACCCTTGCTTTTACCCTTAAGCTTACCCTTACCCTTACCCTTACCCTTACCCTTACCCTTACCCTTACCCTTACCCTTACCCTTACCCTTACCCTTGCTTTTACCCTTAAGCTTACCCTTACCCTTACCCTTACCCTTACCCTTACCCTTACCCTTACCCTTACCCTTACCCTTACCCTTACCCTTACCCTTACCCTTACCATTACCCTTACCCTTACCCTTACCCTTACCCTTGCTTTTACCCTTAAGCTTACCCTTACCCTTACCCTTACCCTTACCCTTACCCTTACCCTTACCCTTACCCTTACCCTTACCCTTACCCTTACCCTTACCCTTACCATTACCCTTACCCTTACCCTTACCCTTACCCTTGCTTTTACCCTTAGGCTTACCCTTACCTTTACCCTTATCCTTACCCTTACCCTTACCCTTACCCTTACCCTTACCCTTACCCTTGCTTTTACCCTTAAGCTTACCCTTACCCTTACCCTTACCCTTACCCTTACCCTTACCCTTACCCTTACCCTTACCCTTACCCTTACCCTTACCCTTACCCTCACCCTTGCTTTTACCTTTAAGCTTACCCTTACCCTTACCCTTACCCTTACCCTTACCCTTACCCTTACCCTTACCCTTACCCTTACCCTTACCCTTACCCTTACCCTTACCCTTACCCTTACCCTTACCCTTACCCTTACCCTTACCCTTACCCTTACCCTTACCCTTACCCTTACCCTTGCTTTTACCCTTAAGCTTACCCTTACCCTTACCCTTACCCTTACCCTTACCCTTACCCTTACCCTTGCTTTTACCCTTAGGCTTACCCTTACCTTTACCCTTACCCTTACCCTTACCCTTACCCTTACCCTTGCTTTTACCCTTAAGCTTACCCTTACCCTTACCCTTACTCTTACCCTTACCCTTACCCTTGCTTTTACCCTTAAGCTTACCCTTACCCTTACCCTTACCCTTACCCTTGCTTTTACCCTTAGGCTTACCCTTACCCTTACCCTTACCCTTACCCTTAAGCTTACCCTTACCCTTACCCTTACCCTTACCCTTACCCTTACCCTTACCCTTACCCTTACCCTTACCCTTACCCTTACCCTTACCCTTACCCTTACCCTTACCCTTACCCTTGCTTTTACCCTTAAGCTTACCCTTACCCTTACCCTTATACTTACCCTTACCCTTACCCTTACCCTTACCCTTACCCTTACCCTAACCCTTACCCTTACCCTTGCTTTTACCCTTAGGCTTACCCTTACCTTTACCCTTACCCTTACCCTTACCCTTAAGCTTACCCTTACCCTTACCCTTACCCTTACCCTTACCCTTACCCTTACCCTTACCCTCACCCTTACCCTTACCCTTACCCTTACCCTTGCTTTTACCCTTAAGCTTACCCTTACCCTTACCCTTACACTTACCCTTACCCTTACCCTTACCCTTACCCTTACCCTTACCCTTACCCTTAACCTAACCCTTACCCTTACCCTTGCTTTTACCCTTAGGCTTACCCTTACCTTTACCCTTACCCTTACCCTTACCCTTACCCTTACCCTTACCCTTACCCTTACCCTTACCCTTACCCTTGCTTTTACCCTTAAGCTTACCCTTACCCTTACCCTTACCCTTACCCTTACCCTTACCCTTACCCTTACCCTTACCCTTGCTTTTACCCTTAAGCTTACCCTTACCCTTACCCTTACCCTTACCCTCACCCTTACCCTTACCCTTACCCTTGCTTTTACCCTTAAGCTTACCCTTACCCTTACCCTTACCCTTACCCTTACCCTTACCCTTACCCTTACCCTTACCTTTACCCTTGCTTTTACCCTTAAGCTTACCCTTACCCTTACCCTTACCCTTACCCTTACCCTTACCCTTACCCTTACCCTTACCCTTACCCTTACCCTTACCCTTGCTTTTACCCTTAGGCTTACCCTTACCTTTACCCTTACCCTTACCCTTACCCTTACCCTTACCCTTGCTTTAACCCTTAAGCTTACCCTTACCCTCACCCTTACCCTTACCCTTACCCTTGCTTTTACTCTTAAGCTTACCCTTACCCTTACCCTTACCCTTACCCTTGTTTTACCCTTAGGCTTACCCTTACCCTTACCCTTACCTTTACCCTTGCTTTTACCCTTAAGCTAACCCTTACCCTTACCCTTACCCTTACCCTTACCCTTACCCTTACCCTTACCTTTACCCTTACCCTTGCTTTTACCCTTAGGCTTACCCTAACCTTTACCCTTACCCTTACCCTTACCCTTACCCTTACCCTTACCCTTACCCTTACCCTCACCCTTACCCTTGCTTTTACCCTTATGCTTACCCTTACCCTTACACTTACCCTTACCCTTACCCTTACCCTTACCCTTACCCTTGCTTTTACCCTTAAGCTTACCCTTACCCTTACCCTTACCCTCACCCTTACCCTTACCCTTACCCTTGCTTATACCCTTAAGCTTACCCTTACCCTTACCCTTACCCTTACCCTTACCCTTACCCTTACCCTTACCCTTACCCTTACACTTACCCTTGCTTTTACCCTTAGGCTTACCCTTACCTTTACCCTTACCCTTACCCTTACCCTTACCCTTGCTTTTACCCTCAAGCTTACCCTTACCCTTACCCTTACCCTTACCCTAACCCTTACCCTTGCTTTTACCCTTAAGCTTACCCTTACCCTTACCCTTACCCTTACCCTTACCCTTACCCTTACCCTTACCCTTACCCTTACCCTTGCTTTTACCCTTAAGCTTACCCTTACCCTTACCCTTACCCTTACCCTTACCCTTACCCTTACCCTTACCCTTACCCTTACCCTTACCCTTGCTTTTACCCTTAAGCTTACCCTTACCCTTACCCTTACCCTTACCCTTACCCTTACCCTTACCCTTACCCTTACCCTTACCCTTACCCTTGCTTTTACCCTAAGGCTTACCCTTACCTTTACCCTTACCCTTACCCTTACCCTTGCTTTTACCCTTAAGCTCACACTTACCCTTACCCTTACCCTTACCCTTACCCTTGCTTTTACCCTTAAGCTTACCCTTACCCTTACCCTCACCCTTACCCTTACCCTTACCCTTACCCTTACCCTTACCCTTACCCTTACCCTTACCCTTGCTTTTACCCTTACCCTTACCCTTGCTTTTACCCTTAGGCTTACCCTTACCCTTACCCTTACCCTTACCCTTACTTACCCTTACCCTTACCCTTGCTTTTACCCTTAAGCTTACCCTTAACCTTACCCTTAACCTTACCCTTACCCTTACCCTTACCCTTGCTTTTACCCTTAAGCTTACCCTTACCCTTACCCTTACCCTTACCCTTACCCTTACCCTTACCCTTACCCTCACCCTTACCCTTACCCTTACCCTTGCTTTTACCCTTAAGCTTACCCTTACCCTTACCCTTACCCTTACCCTTACCCTTACCCTTACCCTTACCCTTACCCTTACCCTTACCCTTACCCTTACCCTTGCTTTTACCCTTAAGCTTACCCTTACCCTTACCCTTACCCTTACCCTTACCCTTACCCTTACCCTTACCCTTACCCTTACCCTTACCCTTACCCTTACCCTTACCCTTACCCTTACCCTTACCCTTACCCTTACCCTTACCCATACCCTTGCTTTTACCCTTAGGCTTACCCTTACCTTTACCCTTACCCTTACCCTTACCCTTACCCTTACCCTTACCCTTACCCTTACCCTTACCCTTACCCTTACCCTTACCCTTGCTTTTACCCTTAAGCTTACCCTTACCCTTACCCTTACCCTTACCCTTACCCTTACCCTTGCTTTTACACTTAAGCTTACCCTTACCCTTACCCTTACCCTTACCCTTACCCTTACCCTTGCTTTTACCCTTAGGCTTACCCTTACCCTTACCCTTACCCTTACCCTTACCCTTACCCTTACCCTTACCCTTACCCTTACCCTTACCCATACCCTTACCCTTACCCTTACCCTTACCCTCACCCTTGCTTTTACCCTTAAGCTTACCCTTACCCTTACCCTTACCCTTACCCTTACCCTTACCCTCACCCTTACCCTTACCCTTACCCTTACCCTTACCCTTACCCTTACCCTTGCTTTTACCCTTAGGCTTACCCTTACCTTTACCCTTACCCTTACCCTTACCCTTACCCTTACCCTTACCCTTACCCTTACCCTTGCTTTTACCCTTAAGCTTACCCTTACCCTTACCCTTACCCTTACCCTTGCTTTTACCCTTAAGCTTACCCTTACCCTTACCCTTACCCTTACCCTTACCCTTACCCTTACCCTAACCCTTACCCTTACCCTTGCTTTTACCCTTAAGCTTACCCTTACCCTTACCCTTACCCTTACCCTTACCCTTACCCTTACCCTTACCCTTACCCTTACCCTTGCTTTTACCCTTAAGCTTACCCTTACCCTTACCCTTACCCTTACCCTTACCCTTACCCTTACCCTTACCCTTACCCTTACCCTTACCCTTACCCTTACCATTACCCTTACCCTTACCCTTACCCTTACCCTTGCTTTTACCCTTAGGCTTACCCTTACCTTTACCCTTACCCTCACCCTTACCCTTACCCTTACCCTTACCCTTGCTTTTACCCTTAAGCTTACCCTTACCCTTACCCTTACCCTTACCCTTACCCTTACCCTTGCTTTTACCCTTAAGCTTACCCTTACCCTTACCCTTACCCTTACCCTTACCCTTGCTTTTACCCTTAGGCTTACCCTTACCCTTACCCTTACCCTTACCCTTGCTTTTACCCTTAAGCTTACCCTTACACTTACCCTTACCCTTACCCTTACCCTTACCCTTACCCTTACCCTTACCCTTACCCTTACCCTTACCCTTACCCTTGCTTTTACCCTTACCCTTACCCTTACCCTTACCCTTACCCTTGCTTTTACCCTTAGGCTTACCCTTACCTTTACCCTTACCCTTACCCTTACCCTTACCCTTACCCTTACCCTTACCCTTACCCTTACCCTTACCCTTGCTTTTACCCTTAAGCTTACCCTTACCCTTACCCTTACCCTTACCCTTACCCTTGCTTTTACCCTTAGGCTTACCCTTACCCTTACCCTTACCCTTACCCTTGCTTTTACCCTTAAGCTTACCCTTACACTTACCCTTACCCTTACCCTTACCCTTACCCTTACCCTTACCCTTACCCTTACCCTTACCCTTACCCTTACCCTTGCTTTTACCCTTAGGCTTACCCTTACCTTTACCCTTACCCTTACCCTTACCCTTACCCTTACCCTCACCCTTACCCTTACCCTTACCCTTGCTTTTACCCTTAGGCTTACCCTTACCTTTACCCTTACCCTTACCCTTACCCTTACCCTTACCCTTACCCTTACCCTTACCCTTACCCTTACCCTTACCCTTACCCTTACCCTTACCCTTACCCTTGCTTTTAACCTTAGGCTTACCCTTACCTTTACCCTTACCCTTACCCTTACCCTTACCCTTACCCTTACCCTTACCCTTACATTTACCCTTACCCTTGCTTTTACCCTTAAGCTTACCCTTACCCTTACCCTTACCCTTACCCTTACCCTAACCCTTACCCTTGCTTTTACCCTTTAGCTTACCCTTACCCTTACCCTTACCCTTACCCTTACCCTTACCCTTACCCTTACCCTTACCCTTACCCTTACCCTTACCCTTACCCTTACCCTTGCTTTTACCCTTAAGCTTACCCTTACCCTTACCCTTACCCTTACCCTTACCCTTACCCTTACCCTTACCCTTACCCTTACCCTTGCTTTTACCCTTAAGCTTACCCTTACCCTTACCCTTACCCTTACCCTTACCCTTGCTTTTACCCCTAGGCTTACCCTTACCTTTACCCTTACCCTTACCCTTACCCTTACCCTTACCCTTACCCTTACCCTTGCTTTTACCCTTAAGCTTACCCTTACCCTTACCCTTACCCTTACCCTTACCCTTACCCTTACCCTTACCCTTACCCTTGCTTTTACCCTTAAGCTTACCCTTACCCTTACCCTTACCCTTACCCTTACCCTTGCTTTTACCCTTAGGCTTACCCTTACCCTCACCCTTACCCTTACCCTTGCTTTTACCCTTAAGCTTACCCTTACCCTTACCCTTACTCTTACCCTTACCCTTACCCTTACCCTTACCCTTACCCTTACCCTTACCCTTACCCTTACCCTTACCCTTACCCTTACCCTTACCCTTACCCTTACCCTTGCTTTTACCCTTAGGCTTACCCTTACCTTTACCCTTACCCTAACCCTTACCCTTACCCTTACCCTTACCCTTACCCTTGCTTTTACCCTTAAGCTTACCCTTACCCTTACCCTTACCCTTGCTTTTACACTTAAGCTTACCCTTACCCTTACCCTTACCCTTACCCTTACCCTTACCCTTACCCTTACCCTTACCCTTACCCTTACCCTTACCCTTACCCTTGCTTTTACCCTTAAGCTTACCCTTACCTTTACCCTTACCCTTACCCTTACCCTAACCCTTACCCTTGCTTTTACCCTTAAGCTTACCCTTACCCTTACCCTTACCCTTACCCTTACCCTTACCCTTACCTTTACCCTTACCCTTACCCTTACCCTTACCCTTACACTTACCCTTACCCTTACCCTTACCCTTACCCTTACCCTTATCCTTACCCTTACCCTTGCTTTTACCCTTAAGCTTACCCTTACCCTCACCCTTACCCTTACCCTTACCCTTACCCTTACCCTTACCCTTACCCTTGCTTTTACCCTTAAGCTTACCCTTACCCTTACCCTTACCCTGACCCTTACCCTTACCCTTACCCTTGCTTTTACCCTTAGGCTTACCCTTACCTTTACCCTTACCCTTACCCTTACCCTTACCCTTACCCTTACCCTTACCCTTGCTTTTACCCTTAAGCTTACCCTTACCCTTACCCTTACCCTTACCTTTACCCTTACCCTTGCTTTTACCCTTAAGCTTACCCTTACCCTTACCCTTACCCTTACCCTTACCCTTGCTTTTACCCTTAGGCTTACCCTTACCCTTACCCTTACCCTTACCCTTGCTTTTACCCTTAAGCTTACCCTTACCCTTACCCTTACTCTTACCCTTACCCTTACCCTTACCCTTACCCTTACCCTTACCCTTACCCTTACCTTTACCCTTACCCTTACCCTTACCCTTGCTTTTACCCTTAGGCTTACCCTTACCTTTACCCTTACCCTAACCCTTACCCTTACCCTTACCCTTACCCTTACCCTTGCTTTTACCCTTAAGCTTACCCTTACCCTTACCCTTACCCTTACCCTTACCCTTACCCTTACCCTTACCCTTGCTTTTACCCTTAAGCTTACCCTTACCCTTACCCTTACCCTTACCCTTACCCTTACCCTTACCCTTACCCTTACCCTTACTCTTACCCTTACCCTTACCCTTACCCTTACCCTTACCCTTGCTTTTAACCTTAAGCTTACCCTTACCCTTACCCTTACCCTTACCCTTACCCTTACCCTTACCCTTACCCTTACCCTTACCCTTACCCTTGCTTTTACCCTTAAGCTTACCCTTACCCTTACCCTTACCCTTACCCTTACCCTAACCCTTACCCTTGCTTTTACCCTTTAGCTTACCCTTACCCTTACCCTTACCCTTACCCTTACCCTTACCCTTACCCTTACCCTTACCCTTACCCTTACCCTTACCCTTACCCTTGCTTTTACCCTTAAGCTTACCCTTACCCTTACCCTTACCCTTACCCTTGCTTTTACCCTTAAGCTTACCCTTACCCTTACCCTTACCCTTGCTTTTACCCTTAAGCTTACCCTTACCCTTACCCTTACCCTTACCCTTAAGCTTTCCCTTACCCTTACCCTTACCCTTACCCTTACCCTTACCCTTACCCTTACCCTTACCCTTACCCTTACCCTTACCCTTACCCTTACCCTTACCCTTACCCTTACCCTTACCCTTACCCTTACCCTTACCCTTGCTTTTACCCTTAAGCTTACCCTTACCCTTGCTTTTACCCTTAAGCTTACCCTCACCCTTACCCTTACCCTTACCCTTAAGCTTACCCTTACCCTTACCCTTACCCTTACCCTCACCCTTACCCTTACCCTTGCTTTTACCCTTAAGCTTACCCTTACCCTTACCCTTACCCTTACCCTTAAGCTTACCCTTACCCTTACCCTTACCCTTACCCTTACCCTTACCCTTACCCTTGCTTTTACCCTTAAGCTTACCCTTACCCTTACCCTTACCCTTACCCTTACCCTTAAGCTTACCCTTACCCTTACCCTTACCCTTACCCTTACCCTTACCCTTACCCTTACCCTTGCTTTTACCCTTTAGCTTACCCTTACCCTTACCCTTACCCTTACCCTTACCCTTACCCTTGCTTTTACCCTTAAGCTTACCCTTACCCTTACCCTTACCCTTACCCTTAAGCTTACCCTTACCCTTACCCTTACCCTTACCCTTACCCTTACTCTTGCTTTTACCCTTAAGCTTACCCTTACCCTTACCCTTACCCTTACCCTTACCCTTGCTTTTACCCTTAGGCTTACCCTTACCCTTTCCCTTACCCTTACCCTTGCTTTTACCCTTAAGCTTACCCTTACCCTGACCCTTACCCTTAACCCTTACCCTTACCCTTACCCTTACCCTTACCCTTACCCTTACCCTTACCCTTACCCTTACCCTTACCCTTACCCTAACCCTTACCCTTACCCTTACCCTTACCCTTACCCTTGCTTTTACCCTTAGGCTTACCCTTACCTTTACCCTTACCCTTACCCTTACCCTTACCCTTACCCTTGCTTTTACCCTTAAGCTTACCCTTACCCTTACCCTTACCCTTACCCTTACCCTAACCCTTGCTTTTACCCTTAAGCTTACCCTTACCCTTACCCTTACCCTTACCCTTACCCTTACCCTTACCCTTACCCTTACCCTCACCCTTGCTTTTACCCTTAAGCATACCCTTACCCTTACCCTTACCCTTACCCTTGCTTTTACCCTTAAGCTTACACTTACCCTTACCCTTACCCTTACCCTTAGCCTTGCTTTTACCCTTAGGCTTACCCTTACCCTTACCCTTACCCTTACCCTTGCTTTTACCCTTAAGCTTACCCTTACCCTTACCCTTACCCTTACTCTTACCCTTACCCTTACCCTTACCCTTACCCTTGCTTTTACCCTTAGGCTTACCCTTACCTTTACCCTTACCCTTACCCTTACCCTTACCCTTACCCTTACCCTTACCCTTGCTTTTACCCTTAAGCTTACCCTTACCCTCACCCTTACCCTTACCCTTACCCTTACCCTTACCCTTACCCTTGCTTTTACCCTTAAGCTTACCCTTACCCTTACCCTTACCCTTACCCTTACCCTTACCCTTACCCTTGCTTTTACCCTTAGGCTTACCCTTACCTTTACCCTTACCCTTACCCTTACCCTTACCCTTACCCTTACCCTTACCCTTACCCTTACCCTTGCTTTTACCCTTAAGCTTACCCTTACCCTTACCCTTACCCTTACCCTTACCCTTACCCTTACCCTTGCTTTTACCCTTAAGCTCACCCTTACCCTTACCCTTACCCTTACCCTTACCCTTGCTTTTACCCTTAGGCTTACCCTTACCCTTACCCTTACCCTTACCCTTGCTTTTACCCTTAAGCTTACCCTTACCCTTACCCTTACTCTTACCCTTACCGTTACCCTTACCCTTACCCTTACCCTTACCCTTACCCTTACCCTTACCCTTACCCTTGCTTTTACCCTTAGGCTTACCCTTACCTTTACCCTTACCCTAACCCTTACCCTTACCCTTACCCTTACCCTTACCCTTGCTTTTACCCTTAAGCTTACCCTTACCCTTACCCTTACCCTTACCCTTACCCTTACCCTTACCCTTGCTTTTACCCTTAAGCTTACCCTTACCCTTACCCTTACCCTTACCCTTACCCTTACCCTTACCCTTACCCTTACCCTTACCCTTACCCTTGCTTTTACCCTTAAGCTTACCCTTACCCTTACCCTTACCCTTACCCTTACCCTTACCCTTACCCTTACCCTTACCCTTACCCTTACCCTTATCCTTGCTTTTACCCTTAGGCTTACCCTTACCTTTACCCTTACCCTTACCCTTACCCTTACCCTTACCCTTGCTTTTACCCTAAAGCTTACCCTTACCCTTACCCTTACCCTTACTCTTAAGCTTACCCTTACCCTTACCTTTACCTTTACCCTTACCCTTACCCTTACCCTTACCCTTACCCTTACCCTTACCCTTACCCTTACCCTTGCTTTTACCCTTAAGCTTACCCTAACCCTTACCCTTACCCTTGCTTTTACCCTTAAGCTTACCCTTACCCTTACCCTTACCCTTACCCTTAAGCTTTCCCTTACCCTTACCCTTACCCTTACCCTTACCCTTACCCTTACCCTTACCCTTACCCTTACCCTTACCCTTACCCTTACCCTTGCTTTTACCCTTAAGCTTACCCTTACCCTTACCCTTACCCTTACCCTTAAGCTTACCCTTACCCTTACCCTTACCCTTACCCTCACCCTTACCCTTACCCTTGCTTTTACCCTTAAGCTTACCCTTACCCTTACCCTTACCCTTACCCTTAAGCTTACCCTTACCCTTACCCTTACCCTTACCCTTACCCTTACCCTTACCCTTACCCTTACCCTTGCTTTTACCCTTAAGCTTACCCTTACCCTTACCCTTACCCTTAAGCTTACCCTTACCCTTACCCTTACCCTTACCCTTACCCTTACCCTTACCCTTACCCTTACCCTTACCCTTGCTTTTACCCTTTAGCTTACCCTTACCCTTACCCTTACCCTTACCCTTGCTTTTACCCTTAAGCTTACCCTTACCCTTACCCTTACCCTTACCCTTAAGCTTACCCTTACCCTTACCCTTACCCTTACCCTTACCCTTACCCTTACCCTTACCCTTACCCTTACCCTTACCCTTACCCTTACCCTTACCCTTGCTTTTACCCTTAAGCTTACCCTTACCCTTACCCTTAACCTTACCCTTACCCTTACCCTTACCCTTACCCTTACCCTTACCCTTACCCTTACCCTTGCTTTTACCCTTAGGCTTACCCTTACCTATACCCTTACCCTTACCCTTACCCTTACCCTTACCCTTACCCTTACCTTTACCCTTACCCTTGCTTTTACCCTTAAGCTTACCCTTACCCTTACCCTTACCCTTACCCTTACCCTTACTCTTGCTTTTACCCTTAAGCTTACCCTTACCCTTACCCTTACCCTTACCCTTACCCTTACCCTTACCCTTGCTTTTACCCTTAGGCTTACCCTTACCCTTTCCCTTACCCTTACCCTTGCTTTTACCCTTAAGCTTACTCTTACCCTTACCCTTACCCTTACCCTTACCCTTACCCTTACCCTTACCCTTACCCTTACCCTTACCCTTACCCTTACCCTTACCCTAACCCTTACCCTTACCCTTACCCTTACCCTTACCCTTGCTTTTACCCTTAGGCTTACCCTTACCTTTACCCTTACCCTTACCCTTACCCTTACCCTTGCTTTTACCCTTAAGCTTACCCTTACCCTTACCCTTACCCTTACCCTTGCTCTTACCCTTAAGCTTACCCTTACCCTTACCCTTACCCTTACCCTTACCCTTACCCTTACCCTTACCCTTACCCTTACCCTCACCCTTGCTTTTACCCTTAAGCTTACCCTTTCCCTTACCCTTACCCTTACCCTTACCCTTACCCTTGCTTTTACCCTTAAGCTTACACATACCCTTACCCTTACCCTTACCCTTACCCTTGCTTTTACCCTTAGGCTTACCCTTACCCTTACCCTTACCCTTACCCTTGCTTTTACCCTTAAGCTTACCCTTACCCTTACCCTTACCCTTACCCTTACCCTTACCCTTACCCTTACCCTTACCCTTACCCTTACCCTTACCCTTACCCTTGCTTTTACCCTTAAGCTAACCCTTACCCTTACCCTTACCCTTACCCTTACCCTTAACCTTACCCTTACCCTTGCCCTTGCTTTTACCCTTAAGCTAATCCTTACCCTTACCCTTACCCTTACCCTTACCCTTAACCTTACCCTTACCCTTGCTTTTACCCTTAAGCTCACCCATACCCTTACCCTTACCCTTACCCTTACACTTACCCTTACCCTGACCCTTACCCTTGCTTTTACCCTTAAGCTTACCCTGACCCTTACCCTCACCCTTACCCTTAAGCTTACCCTTACCCTTACCCTTACCCTTACCCTTACCCTTACCCTTACCCTTACCCTTGCTTTTACCCTTAAGCTTACCCTTACCCTTACCCTTACCCTTACCCTTACCCTTGCTTTTACCCTTAAGCTTACCCTTACCCTTACCCTTACCCTTACCCTTGCTTTTACCCTTAAGCTTACCCTTACCCTTACCCTTACCCTTACCCTAACCCTTACCCTTAACCTTACCCTTACCCTTACCCTTACCCTTACCCTTACCCTTGCTTTTACTCTTAGGCTTACCCTTACCTTTACCCTTACCCTTACCCTTACCCTTACACTTACCCTTACCCTTACCCTTGCTTTTACCCTTAAGCTTACCCTTACCCTTACCCTTACCCTTACCCTTACCCTTACCCTTACCCTTACCCTTACCCTTACCCTTACCCTTACCCTTGCTTTTACCCTTTAGCTTACCCTTACCCTTACCCTTACTCTTACCCTTACCCTTACCCTTACCCTTACCCTTACCCTTGCTTTTACCCTTAAGCTTACCCTTACCCTTACCTTTACCCTTACCCTTACCCTTACCCTTACCCTTACCCTTACCCTTACCCTTACCCTTACCCTTACCCTTACCCTTACCCTTGCTTTTACCCTTAGGCTTACCCTTACCTTTAGCCTTACCCTTACCCTTACCCTTACCCTTACCCTTACCCTTACCCTTGCTTTTACCCTTAAGCTTACCCTTACCCTTACCCTTACCCTTACCCTTACCCTTACCCTTACCCTTACCCTTACCCTTGCTTTTACCCTTAAGCTTACCCTTACCCTTACCCTTACCCTTACACTTACCCTTGCTTTTACCCTTAGGCTTACCCTTACCCTTACCCTTACCCTTACCCTTAAGCTTACCCTTACCCTTACCCTTACCCTTACCCTTACCCTTACCCTTACCCTTACCCTAAGGGTAAGGGTAAGGGTAAGGGTAAGGGTAAGGGTAAGGGTAAGGGTAAGCTTAAGGGTAAGGGTAAGGGTAAGGGTAAGGGTAAGGGTAAGCTTGAGGGTAAAAGCAAGGGTAAGGGTAAGAGTAAGGGTAAGGGTAAGGGTAAGGGTAAGGGTAAGGGTAAGGGTAAGGGTAAGGGTGAGCTTAAGGGTAAAAGCAAGGGTAAGGGTAAGGGTAAGGGTAAGGGTAAGGGTAAGGGTAAGGGTAAGGGTAAGGGTAAGGGTAAGGGTAAGCTTAAGGGTAAAAGCAAGGGTAAGGGTAAGGGTAAGGGTAAGGGTAAGGGTAAGGGTAAGGGTAAGGGTAAGGGTAAAGGTAAGGGTAAGCCTAAGGGTAAAAGCAAGGGTAAGGGTAAAGGTAAGGGTAAGGGTAAGAGTAAGGGTAAGGGTAAGGGTAAGGGTAAGCTTAAGGGTAAAAGCAAGGGTAAGGGTAAGGGTAAGGGTAAGGGTAAGGGTAAGGGTAAGCCTAAGGGTAAAAGCAAGGGTAAGGGTAAGGGTAAGGGTAAGGGTAAGGGTAAGGGTAAGGGTAAGCTTAAGGGTAAAAGCAAGGGTGAGGGTAAGGGTAAGGGTAAGGGTAAGGGTAAGGGTAAGGGTAAGGGTAAGGGTAAGGGTAAGCTTAAGGGTAAAAGCAAGGGTAAGGGTAAGGGTAAGGGTAAGGGTAAGGGTAAGGGTAAGGGTAAGGGTAAGGGTAAGCTTAAGGGTAAAAGCAAGGGTAAGGGTAAGGGTAAGGGTAAGGGTAAGGGTAAAGGTAAGGGTAAGCCTAAGGGTAAAAGCAAGGGTAAGGGTAAGCCTAAGGGTAAAAGCAAGGGTAAGGGTAAGGGTAAGGGTAAGGGTAAGGGTAAGGGTAAGGGTAAGGGTAAGGGTAAAGGTAAGGGTAAGGGTAAGGGTAAGGGTGAGGGTAAGGGTAAGGGTAAGGGTAAGGGTAAGGGTAAGGGTAAGGGTAAGGGTAAGGGTAAGGGTAAGGGTAAGGGTAAGGGTAAGGGTAAGCTTAAGGGTAAAAGCAAGGGTAAGGGTAAGGGTAAGGGTAAGGGTAAGCCTAAGGGTAAAAGCAAGGGTAAGGGTAAGGGTAAGGGTAAGGGTAAGGGTAAGCTTAAGGGTAAAAGCAAGGGTAAGGGTAAGGGTAAGGGTAAGGGTAAAGGTAAGGGTAAGCCTAAGGGTGAAAGCAAGGGTAAGGGTAAGGGTAAGGGTAAGGGTAAGGGTAAGGGTAAGCTTAAGGGTAAAAGCAAGGGTAAGGGTAAGGGTAAGGGTAAGGGTAAGGGTAAGGGTAAGGGTAAGGGTAAGGGTAAAGGTAAGGGTAAGCCTAAGGGTAAAAGCAAGGGTAAGGGTAAGGGTAAGGGTAAGGGTAAGAGTAAGGGTAAGGGTAAGGGTAAGGGTAAGCTTAAGGGTAAAAGCAAGGGTAAGGGTAAGGGTAAGGGTAAGGGTAAGCCTAAGGGTAAAAGCAAGGGTAAGGGTAAGGGTAAGGGTAAGGGTAAGGGTAAGGGTAAGCTTAAGGGTAAAAGCAAGGGTGAGGGTAAGGGTAAGGGTAAGGGTAAGGGTAAGGGTAAGGGTAAGGGTAAGGGTAAGGGTAAGGGTAAGCTTAAGGGTAAAAGCAAGGGTAAGGGTAAGGGTAAGGGTAAGGGTAAGGGTAAGGGTAAGGGTAAGGGTAAGGGTAAGGGTAAGCTTAAGGGTAAAAGCAAGGGTAAGGGTAAGGGTAAGGGTAAGGGTAAGGGTAAAGGTAAGGGTAAGCCTAAGGGTAAAAGCAAGGGTAAGGGTAAGGGTAAGGGTAAGGGTAAGGGTAAGGGTAAGGGTAAGGGTAAGGGTAAGGGTAAGGGTAAGGGTAAGGGTAAGGGTAAGGGTAAGGGTAAGGGTAAGGGTAAGGGTAAGGGTAAGGGTAAGGGTAAGGGTAAGGGTAAGGGTAAGGGTAAGGGTAAGGGTAAGGGTAAGCTTAAGGGTAAAAGCAAGGGTAAGGGTAAGGGTAAGGGTAAGGGTAAGCCTAAGGGTAAAAGCAAGGGAAAGGGTAAGGGTAAGGGTAAGGGTAAGGGTAAGCTTAAGGGTAAAAGCAAGGGTAAGGGTAAGGGTAAGGGTAAGGGTAAGGGTAAGGGTAAGCTTAAGGGTAAAAGCAAGGGTAAGGGTAAGGGTAAGGGTAAGGGTAAGGGTAAAGGTAAGGGTAAGCCTAAGGGTAAAAGCAAGGGTAAGGGTAAGGGTAAGGGTAAGGGTAAGGGTAAGGGTAAGGGTAAGGGTAAGCTTAAGGGTAAAAGCAAGGGTAAGGGTAAGGGTAAGGGTAAGGGTAAGGGTAAGGGTAAGGGTAAGGGTAAGGGTAAGGGTAAGCTTAAGGGTAAGGGTAAGGGTAAGGGTAAGGGTAAGCTTAAGGGTAAAAGCAAGGTTAAGGGTAAGGGTAAGGGTAAGGGTAAGGGTAAGGGTAAGGGTAAGGGTAAGCTTAAGGGTAAGGGTAAGGGTAAGGGTAAGGGTAAGCTTAAGGGTAAAAGCAAGGGTAAGGGTAAGGGTAAGGGTAAGGGTAAGGGTAAGCTTAAGGGTAAGGGTAAAGGTAAGGGTAAGGGTAAGCTTAAGGGTAAAAGCAAGGGTAAGGTTAAGGGTAAGGGTAAGGGTAAGGGTAAGGGTAAGGTTAAGCTTAAGGGTAAGGGTAAGGGTAAGGGTAAGGGTAAGCTTAAGGGTAAAAGCAAGGGTAAGGGTAAGGTTAAGGGTAAGGGTAAGGGTAAGGGTAAGGGTAAGGGTAAGGGTAAGGGTAAGGGTAAGGGTAAGGGTAAGGGTAAGGGTAAGGGTAAGGGTAAGCTTAAGGGTAAGGGTAAGGGTAAGGGTAAGCTTAAGGGTAAAAGCAAGGGTAAGGGTAAGGGTAAGGGTAAGGGTAAGGGTAAGCTTAAGGGTGAAAGCAAGGGTAAGGGTAAGGGTAAGGGTAAGGGTAAGGGTAAGGGTAAGGTTAAGGGTAAGGGTAAGGGTAAGGGTAAGCTTAAGGGTAAGGGTAAGGGTAAGGGTAAGCTTAAGGGTAAAAGCAAGGGTAAGGGTAAGGGTAAGGGTAAGGGTGAGGGTAAAGGTAAGGGTAAGCCTAAGGGTAAAAGCAAGGGTAAGGGTAAGGGTAAGGGTAAGGGTAAGGGTAAGGGTAAGGGTAAGGGTAAGGGTAAGGGTAAGGGTAAGCTTAAGGGTAAAAGCAAGGGTAAGGGTAAGGGTAAGGGTAAGGGTAAGGGTAAGGGTAAGGGTAAGGGTAAGCTTAAGGGTAAAAGCAAGGGTAAGGGTAAGGGTAAGGGTAAGGGTAAGGGTAAGGGTAAGGGTAAGGGTAAGGGTAAGGGTAAGGGTAAGCTTAAGGGTAAAAGCAAGGGTAAGGGTAAGGGTAAGGGTAAGGGTTAGGGTAAGGGTAAAGGTAAGGGTAAGCCTAAGGGTAAAAGCAAGGGTAAGGGTAAGGGTAAGGGTAAGGGTAAGGGTAAGGGTAAGGGTAAGGGTAAGGGTAAGAGTAAGGGTAAGGGTTAGGGTAAGCTTAAGGGTAAAAGCAAGGGTAAGGGTAAGGGTAAGGGTAAGGGTAAGCCTAAGGGTAAAAGCAAGGGTAAGGGTAAGGTTAAGGGTAAGGGTAGGGGTAAGCTTAAGGGTAAAAGCAAGGGTAAGGGTAAGGGTAAGGGTAAGGGTAAGGGTAAGGGTAAGCTTAAGGGTAAAAGCAAGGGTAAGGGTAAGGGTGAGGGTAAGGGTAATTGTAAGGGTAAGGGTAAAGGTAAGGGTAAGCCTAAGAGTAAAAGCAAGGGTAAGGGTAAGGGTAAGGGTAAGGGTAAGGGTAAGGGTAAGGGTAAGGGTAAGGGTAAGGGTAAGCTTAAGGGTAAAAGCAAGGGTAAGGATAAGGGTAAGGGTAAGGGTAAGGGTAAGGGTAAGGGTAAGCTTAAGGGTAAAAGCAAGGGTAAGGGTAAGGGTAAGGGTAAGGGTAAGGGTAAGGGTAAGGGTAAGGGTAAGGGTAAGGGTAAGGGTAAGCTTAAGGGTAAAAGCAAGGGTAAGGGTTAGGGTAAGGGTAAGGGTAAGGGTAAGGGTAAGGGTAAGGGTAAGCTTAAGGGTAATAGCAAGGGTAAGGGTAAGGGTAAGGGTAAGGGTAAGGGTAAAGGTAAGGGTAAGCCTAAGGGTAAAAGCAAGGGTAAGGGTAAGGGTAAGGGTAAGGGTAAGGGTAAGGGTAAGGGTAAGGGTAAGGGTAAGGGTAAGGGTAAGGGTAAGGGTAAGGGTAAGGGTAAGGGTAAGGGTAAGGGTAAGGGTAAGCTTAAGGGTATATGCAAGGGTAAGGGTAAGGGTAAGGGTGAGGGTAAGGGTAAGGGTAAGGGTAAGGGTAAGCTTAAGGGTAAAAGCAAGGGTAAGGGTAAGGGTAAGGGTAAGGGTAAGGGTAAGGGTAAGGGTAAGGGTAAGCTTAAGGGTAAAAGCAAGGGTAAAGGTAAGGGTAAGGGTAAGGGTAAGGGTAAGGGTAAGGGTAAGGGTAAGGGTAAGGGTAAGGGTAAAGGTAAGGTTAAGCCTAAGGGTAAAAGCAAGGGTAAGGGTAAGGGTAAGGGTAAGGGTAAGGGTAAGGGTAAGGGTAAGGGTAAGGGTAAGGGTAAGGGTAAGGGTAAGCTTAAGGGTAAAAGCAAGGGTAAGGGTAAGGGTAAGGGTAAGGGTAAGCCTAAGGGTAAAAGCAAGGGTAAGAGTAAGGGTAAGGGTAAGGGTAAGGGTAAGCTTAAGGGTAAAAGCAAGGGTAAGGGTAAGGGTAAGGGTAAGGGTAAGGGTAAGGGTAAGGGTAAGGGTAAGGGTAAGGGTAAGCTTAAGGGTAAAAGCAAGGGTAAGGGTAAGGGTAAGGGTAAGGGTAAGGGTAAGGGTAAGGGTAAGGGTAAAGGTAAGGGTAAGCCTAAGGGTCAAAGCAAGGGTAAGGGTAAGGGTAAGGGTAAGGGTAAGGGTAAGGGTAAGGGTAAGGGTAAGGGTAAGGGTAAGGGTAAGCTTAAGGGTAAAAGCAAGGGTAAGGGTAAGGGTAAGGGTAAGGGTAAGGGTAAGGGTAAGGGTAAGGGTAAGGGTAAGGGTAAGGGTAAGGGTAAGGGTAAGGGTAAGGGTAAGCTTAAGGGTAAGGGTAAGGGTAAGGGTAAGGGTAAGCCTAAGGGTAAAAGCAAGGGTAAGTGTAAGGGTAAGGGTAAGGGTAAGGGTAAGCTTAAGGGTAAAAGCAAGGGTAAGGGTAAGGGTAAGGGTAAGGGTAAGCTTAAGGGTAAAAGCAAGGGTAAGGGTAAGGGTAAGGGTAAGGGTAAGGGTAAGGGTAAGGCTAAAGGTAAGGGTAAGCCTAAGGGTAAAAGCAAGGGTAAGGGTAAGGGTAAGAGTAAGGGTAAGGGTAAGGGTAAGGGTAAGGGTAAGGGTAAGGGTAAAGGTAAGGGTAAGGGTAAGCTTAAGGGTAAAAGCAAGGGTAAGGGTAAGGGTAAGGGTAAGAGTAAGAGTAAGGGTAAGGGTAAGGGTAAGCTTAAGGGTAAAAGCAAGGGTAAGGGTAAGGGTAAGGGTAAGGGTAAGGGTAAGGGTAATGGTAAGGGTAAGGGTAAGGGTAAGGGTAAGGGTAAGGGTAAGCTTAAGGGTAAAAGCAATGGTAAGGGTAAGGGTAAGGGTAAGGGTAAGGGTAAGGGTAAGGGTAAGGGTAAGGGTAAGGGTAAGCTTAAGGGTAAAAGCAAGGGTAAGGGTAAGGGTAAGGGTAAGGGTAAGGGTAAGGGTAATGGTAAGGGTAAAGGTAAGGGTAAGCCTAAGGGTAAAAGCAAGGGTAAGGGTAAGGGTAAGGGTAAGGGTAAGGGTAAGGTTAAGGGTAAGGGTTAGGGTAAGGGTAAGGGTAAGGGTAAGCTTAAGGGTAAAAGCAAGGGTAAGGGTAAGGGTAAGGGTAAGGGTAAGGGTAAGGGTAAGGGTAAGGGAAAGCTTAAGGGTAAGGGTAAGGGTAAGGGTAAGGGTAAGCTTAAGGGTAAAAGCAAGGGTAAGGGTAAGGGTAAGGGAAAGGGTAAGGGTAAGCTTAAGGGTAAAAGCAAGGGTAAGGGTAAGGGTAAGGGTAAGGGTAAGGGTAAGGGTTAGGGTAAGGGTAAGCTTAAGGGTAAGGGTAAGGGTAAGGGTAAGGGTAAGCTTAAGGGTAAAAGCAAGGGTAAGGGTCAGGGTAAGGGTAAGTGTAAGGGTAAGGGTAAGGGTAAGGGTAAGGGTGAGCTTAAGGGTAAAAGCAAGGGTAAGGGTAAGGTTAAGGGTACAGGTAAGGGTAAGGGTAAGGGTAAGGGTTAGCTTAAGGGTAAAAGCAAGGGTAAGGGTAAGGGTAAGGGTAAGGGTAAGGGTAAGGGTAAGAGTAAGGGTAAGGGTAAGGGTAAAGGTAAGGGTAAGCCTAAGGGTAAAAACAAGGGTAAGGGTAAGGGTAAGGGTAAGGGTAAGAGTAAGGGTAAGGGTAAGGGTAAGGGTAAGCTTAAGGGTAAAAGCAAGGGTAAGGGTAAGGGTAAGGGTAAGGGTAAGCCTAAGGGTAAAAGCAAGGGTAAGGGTAAGGGTAAGGGTAAGGGTAAGGGTAACGGTAAGGGTAAGCTTAAGGGTAAAAGCAAGGGTGGGGGTAAGGGTAAGGGTAAGGGTAAGGGTAAGGGTAAGGGTAAGGGTAAGGGTAAGCTTAAGGGTAAAAGCAAGGGTAAGGGTAAGGGTAAGGGTAAGGGTAAGGGTAAGGGTAAGGGTAAGGGTAAGGGTAAGGGTAAGGGTAAGCTTAAGGGTAAAAGCAAGGGTAAGGGTAAGGGTAAGGGTAAGGGTAAGGGTAAAGGTAAGGGTAAGCCTAAGGGTAAAAGCAAGGGTAAGGGTAAGGGTAAGGGTAAGGGTAAGGGTTAGGGTAAGGGTAAGGGTAAGGGTAAGGGTAAGGGTAAGGGTAAGGGTAAGGGTAAGGGTAAGGGTAAGGGTAAGGGTAAGGGTAAGGGTAAGGGTAAGCTTAAGGGTAAAAGCAAGGGTAAGGGTAAGGGAAAGGTTAAGGGTAAGCCTAAGGGTAAAAGCAAGGGTAAGGGTAAGGGTAAGGGTAAGGGTAAGGGTAAGGGTAAGGGTAAGCTTAAGGGTAAAAGCAAGAGTAAGGGTAAGGGTAAGGGTAAGGGTAAGGGTAAGGGTAAGCTTAAGGGTAAAAGCAAGGGTAAGGGTAAAGGTAAGGGTAAGGGTAAGGGTAAGGGTAAGGGTAAGGGTAAGGGTAAGGGTAAGGGTAAGGGTAAGGGTAAAGGTAAGGGTAAGCCTAAGGGTAAAAGCAAGGGTAAGGGTAAGGGTAAGGGTAAGGGTAAGGGTAAGGGTAAGGTGAAGGGTAAGGGTGAGGGTAAGCTTAAGGGTAAAAGCAAGGGTAAGGGTAAGGGTAAGGGTAAGGGTAAGGGTAAGGGTAAGGGTAAGGGTAAGGGTAAGGGTAAGCTTAAGGGTAAGGGTAAGGGTAAGGGTAAGCTTAAGGGTAAAAGCAAGGGTAAGGGTGAGGGTAAGGGTAAGGGTAAGCTTAAGGGTAAAAGCAAGGGTAAGGGTAAGGGTAAGGGTAAGGGTAAGGGTAAGGGTAAGGGTAAGGGTGAGGGTAAGGGTAAGGGTAAGGGTAAGCTTAAGGGTAAGGGTAAGGGTAAGGGTAAGGGTAAGCTTAAGGGTAAAAGCAAGGGTAAGGGTAAGGGTAAGGGTAAGGGTAAGGGTAAGGGTAAGCTTAAGGGTAAGGGTAAGGGTAAGGGTAAGGGTAAGGGTAAGCTTAAGGGTAAAAGCAAGGGTAAGGGTGAGGGTGAGGGTAAGGGTAAGGGTAAGGGTAAGGGTAAGGGTAAGGGTAAGGGTAAGCTTAAGGGTAAGGGTAAGGGTAATGTAAGGGTAAGCTTAAGGGTAAAAGCAAGGGTAAGGGTAAGGGTAAGGGTAAGGGTAAGGGTAAGGGTAAGGGTAAGGGTAAGGGTAAGGGTAAGGGTAAGGGTAAGGGAAAGCTTAAGGGTAAGGGTAAGGGTAAGGGTAAGGGTAAGCTTAAGGGTAAAAGCAAGGGTAAGGTTAAGGGTAAGGTTAAGGGTAAGGGTAAGGGTAAGGGTAAGGGTAAGCTTAAGGGTAAAAGCAAGGGTAAGGGTAAGAGTAAGGGTAAGGGTAAGGGTAAGGGTAAGGGTAAGGGTAAGGGTAAGGGTAAGGGTAAGGGTAAGCTTAAGGGTAAGGGTAAGGGTAAGGGTAAGGGTAAGCTTAAGGGTAAAAGCAAGGGTAAGGGTAAGGGTAAGGGTAAGGGTAAGGGTAAGGGTAAGGGTAAGGGTAAAGGTAAGGGTAAGCCTAAGGGTAAAAGCAAGGATAAGGGTAAGGGTAAGGGTAAGGGTAAGGGTAAGGGTAAGGGTAAGGGTAAGGGTAAGCTTAAGGGTAAAAGCAAGGGTAAGGGTAAGGGTAAGGGTAAGGGTAAGGGTAAGGGTAAGGGTAAGGGTAAGGGTAAGCTTAAGGGTAAAAGCAAAAGTAAGGGTAAGGGTAAGGGTAAGGGTAAGGGTAATGGTAAGCTTAAGGGTAAAAGCAAGGGTAAGGGTAAGGGTAAGGGTAAGGGTAAGGGTTAGGGTAAGGGTAAAGGTAAGGGTGAGCCTAAGGGTAAAAGCAAGGGTAAGGGTAAGGCTAAGGGTAAGGGTAAGGGTAAGGGTAAGGGTAAGGGTAAGGGTAAGGGTAAGGGTAAGAGTAAGGGTAAGGGTTAGGGTAAGCTTAAGGGTAAAAGCAAGGGTAAGGGTAAGGGTAAGGGTAAGGGTAAGCCTAAGGGTAAAAGCAAGGGTAAGGGTTAGGGTAAGGGTAAGGGTAAGGGTAAGCTTAAGGGTAAAAGCAAGGGTAAGGGTAAGGGTAAGGGTAAGGGTAAGGGTAAGGGTAAGCTTAAGGGTAAAAGCAAGGGTAAGGGTAAGGGTAAGGGTAAGGGTAAGGGTAAGGGTAAGGGTAAGGGTAAAGGTAAGGGTAAGCCTAAGGGTAAAAGCAAGGGTAAGGGTAAGGGTAAGGGTAAGGGTAAGGGTAAGGGTAAGGGTAAGGGTAAGGGTAAGGGTAAGGGTAAGCTTAAGGGTAAAAGCAAGGGTAAGGGTAAGGGTAAGGGTAAGGGTAAGGGTAAGGGTAAGGGTAAGGGTAAGGGTAAGCTTAAGGGTAAAAGCAAGGGTAAGGGTAAGGGTAAGGGTAAGGGTAAGGGTAAGGGTAAGGGTAAGGGTAAGGGTAAGGGTAAAGGTAAGGGTAAGGGTAAGGGCAAGGGTAAGGGTAAGGGTAAGCTTAAGGGTAAAAGCAAGGGTAAGGGTTAGGGTAAGGGTAAGGGTAAGGGTAAGGGTAAGGGTAAGCTTAAGGGTAAAAGCAAGGGTAAGGGTAAGGGTAAGGGTAAGGGTAAGGGTAAGGGTAAGGGTAAGGGTAAGGGTAAGGGTAAGGGTAAGGGTAAGGGTAAGCTTAAGGGTAAAAGCAAGGGTAAGGGTAAGGGTAAGGGTAAGGGTAAGGGTGAGGGTGAGGGTAAGCTTAAGGGTAAAAGCAAGGGTAAGGGTAAGGGTAAGGGTAAGGGTTAGGGTAAGGGTAAGGGTTAGGGTAAGGGTAAAGGTAAGGGTAAGCCTAAGGGTAAAAGCAAGGGTAAGGGTAAGGGTAAGGGTAAGGGTAAGGGTAAGGGTAAGGGTAAGGGTAAGAGTAAGGGTAAGGGTAAGGGTAAGCTTAAGGGTGAAAGCAAGGGTAAGGGTAAGGGTAAGGGTAAGGGTAAGCCTAAGGGTAAAAGCAAGGGTAAGGGTAAGGGTAAGGGTAAGGGTAAGGGTAAGCTTAAGGGTAAAAGCAAGGGTAAGGGTAAGGGTAAGGGTAAGGGTAAGGGTAAGGGTAAGCTTAAGGGTAAAAGCAAGTGTAAGGGTAAGGGTAAGGGTAAGGGTAAGGGTAAGGGTAAGGGTAAGGGTAAGGGTAAGGGTAAGGGTAAGGGTAAGGGTAAGGGTAAAGGTAAGGGTAAGCCTAAGGGTAAAAGCAAGGGTAAGGGTAAGGGTAAGGGTAAGGGTAAGCTTAAGGGTAAAAGCAAGGGTAAGGGTAAGGGTAAGGGTAAGGGTAAAGGTAAGGGTAAGGGTAAGGGTAAGGATAAGCTTAAGGGTAAAAGCAAGGGTAAGGGTAAGGGTAAGGGTAAGGGTAAGGGTAAGGGTAAGGGTAAGGGTAAGGGTAAGGGTAAGGGTAAGGGTAAGGGTAAGCTAAAGGGTAAAAGCAAGGGTAAGGGTTAGGGTAAGGGTAAGGGTAAGGGTAAGGGTAAGGGTAAGCTTAAGGGTAAAAGCAAGGGTAAGGGTAAGGGTAAGGGTAAGGGTTAGGGTAAGGGTAAGGGTAAGGGTAAGGGTAAGGGTAAAGGTAAGGGTAAGCCTAAGGGTAAAAGCAAGGGTAAGGGTAAGGGTAAGGGTAAGGGTAAGGGTAAGGGTAAGGGTAAGGGTAAGGGTAAGGGTAAGGGTAAGGGTAAGGGTAAGGGTAAGGGTAAGCTTAAGGGTATAAGCAAGGGTAAGGGTAAGGGTAAGGGTGAGGGTAAGGGTAAGGGTAAGGGTAAGGGTAAGGGTAAGCTTAAGGGTAAAAGCAATGGTAAGGGTAAGGGTAAGGGTAAGGGTAAGGGTAAGCTTAAGAGTAAAAGCAAGGGTAAGGGTAAGGGTAAGGGTAAGGGTAAGGGTAAGGGTAAGGGTAAGGGTAAGGGTAAGGGTAAGGGTAAAGGTAAGGGTAAGCCTAAGGGTAAAAGCAAGGGTAAGGGTAAGGGTAAGGGTAAGGGTAAGGGTAAGGGTAAGGGTAAGGGTAAGGGTAAGTGTAAGGGTAAGCTTAAGGGTAAAAGCAAGGGTAAGGGTAAGGGTAAGGGTAAGGGTAAGCCTAAGGGTAAAAGCAAGGGTAAGGGTAAAGGTAAGGGTAAGGGTAAGGGTAAGCTTAAGGGTAAAAGCAAGGGTAAGGGTAAGGGTAAGGGTAAGGGTAAGGGTAAGGGTAAGGGTAAGCTTAAGGGTAAAAGCAAGGGTAAGGGTAAGGGTAAGGGTAAGGGTAAGGGTAAGGGTAAAGGTAAGGGTAAGCCTAAGGGTAAAAGCAAGGGTAAGGGTAAGGGTAAGGGTAAGGGTAAGGGTAAGGGTAAGGGTAAGGGTAAGGGTAAGGGTAAGGGTAAGGGTAAGGGTAAGGGTAAGGGTAAGGGTAAGGGTAAGGGTAAGGGTAAGGGTAAGCTTAAGGGTAAAAGCAAGGGTAAGGGTAAGGGTAAGGGTAAGGGTAAGGGTAAGGGTAAGGGTAAGCTTAAGGGTAAAAGCAAGGGTAAGGGTAAGGGTAAGGGTAAGGGTAAGGGTAAGGGTAAGGGTAAGGGTAAGGGTAAGCTTAAGGGTAAAAGCAAGGGTAAGGGTAAGGGTAAGGGTAAGGGTAAGCTTAAGGGTAAAAGCAAGGGTAAGGGTAAGGGTAAGGGTAAGGGTAAGGGTAAGGGTAAGGGTAAAGGTAAGGGTAAGCCTAAGGGTAAAAGCAAGGGTAAGGGTAAGGGTAAGGGTAAGGGTAAGGGTAAGGGTAAGGGTAAGGGTAAGGGTAAGGGTAAGGGTAAGGGTAAGGGTAAGGGTAAGGGTAAGGGTAAGGGTAAGGGTAAGCTTAAGGGTAAAAGCAAGGGTGAGGGTAAGGGTAAGGGTAAGGGTAAGGGTAAGGGTAAGGGTAAGGGTAAGGGTAAGGGTAAGGGTAAGGGTAAGGGTAAGGGTAAGGGTAAGGGTAAGGGTAAGGGTAAGGGTAAGGGTAAGGGTAAGGGTAAGGGTAAGGGTAAGCCTAAGGGTAAAAGCAAGGGTAAGGGTAAGGGTAAGGGTAAGGGTAAGGGTAAGCTTAAGGGTAAAAGCAAGGGTAAGGCTAAGGGTAAGGGTAAGGGTAAGGGTAAGGGTAAGGGTAAGCTTAAGGGTAAAAGCAAGGGTAAGGGTAAGGGTAAGGGTAAGGGTAAGGGTAAGGGTAAGGGTAAGGGTAAGGGTAAGGGTAAAGGTAAGGGTAAGCCTAAGGGTAAAAGCAAGGGTATGGGTAAGGGTAAGGGTAAGGGTAAGGGTAAGGGTAAGGGTAAGGGTAAGGGTAAGGGTAAGGGTAAGGGTAAGGGTAAGGGTAAGGGTAAGGGTAAGGGTAAGGGTAAGCTTAAGGGTAAAAGCAAGGGTAAGGGTAAGGGTAAGGGTAAGGGTAAGGGTAAGGGTAAGGGTAAGGGTAAGGGTAAGGGTAAGGGTAAGGGTAAGCTTAAGGGTAAGGGTAAGGGTAAGGGTTAGGGTAAGGGTAAGGGTAAGGGTAAGGGTAAGGGTAAGGGTAAGGGTAAGGGTAAGGGTAAGGGTAAGGGTAAGGGTAAGGGTAAGGGTAAGGGTAAGGGTAAGGGTAAGGGTAAGCTTAAGGGTAAAAGCAAGGGTAAGGGTAAGGGTAAGGGTAAGGGTAAGGGTAAGGGTGAGGGTAAGGGTAAGGGTAAGCTTAAGGGTAAAAGCAAGGGTAAGGGTAAGGGTAAGGGTAAGGGTAAGGGTAAGGGTAAGGGTAAGGGTAAGCCTAAGGGTAAAAGCAAGGGTAAGGGTAAGGGTAAAAGCAAGGGTAAGGGTAAGGGTAAGGGTAAGGGTAAGGGTAAGGGTAAGGGTAAGGGTAAGGGTAAGGGTAAGCTTAAGGGTAAAAGCAAGGGTAAGGGTAAGGGTAAGGGTAAGGGTAAGGGTAAGTGTAAGCTTAAGGGTAAAAGCAAGGGTAAGGGTAAGGGTAAGGGTAAAGGTAAGGGTAAGCCTTAGGGTAAAAGCAAGGGTAAGGGTAAGGGTAAGGGTAAGGGTAAGGGTAAGGGTAAGGGTAAGGGTAAGGGTAAGCTTAAGGGTAAAAGCAAGGGTAAGGGTAAGGGTAAGGGTAAGGGTAAGGGTAAGGGTAAGGGTAAGGGTAAGGGTAAGGGTAAGGGTAAGGGTAAGGGTAAGGGTAAGGGTAAGCTTAAGGGTAAAAGCAAGGGTAAGGGTAAGGGTAAGGGTAAGGGTAAGGGTAAGGGTAAGGGTAAGGGTAAGGGTAAGGGTAAGGGTAAGGGTAAGGGTAAGGGTAAGGGTAAGGGTAAGCTTAAGGGTTAAAGCAAGGGTAAGGGTTAGGGTAAGGGTAAGGGTAAGGGTAAGGGTAAGCTTGAGGGTAAAAGCAAGGGTAAGGGTAAGGGTAAGGGTAAGGGTAAAGGTAAGGGTAAGCCTAAGGATAAAAGCAAGGGTAAGGGTAAGGGTAAGGGTAAGGGTAAGGGTAAGGGTAAGGGTAAGGGTAAGGGTGAGCTTAAGGGTATAAGCAAGGGTAAGGGTAAGGGTAAGGGTGAGGGTAAGGGTAAGGGTAAGCTTAAGGGTAAAAGCAAGGGTAAGGTTAAGGGTAAGGGTAAGGGTAAGGGTAAGGGTAAGCTTAAGGGTAAAAGCAAGGGTAAGGGTAAGGGTAAGGGTAAGGGTAAGGGTAAGGGTAAGGGTAAGGGTAAGGGTAAGGGTAAGGGTAAAGGTAAGGGTAAGCCTAAGGGTAAAAGCAAGGGTAAGGGTAAAGGTAAGGGTAAGGGTAAGGGTAAGGGTAAGGGTAAGGGTAAGGGTAAGGGTAAGGGTAAGGGTAAGGGTAAGGGTAAAGGTAAGGCTAAGGGTAAGCTTAAGGGTAAAAGCAAGGGTAAGGGTAAGGGTAAGGGTAAGGGTAAGCCTAAGGGTAAAACAAGGGTAAGGGTAAGGGTAAGGGTAAGGGTAAGCTTAAGGGTAAAAGCAAGGGTAAGGGTAAGGGTAAGGGTGAGGGTAAGGGTAAGCTTAAGGGTTAAAGCAAGGGTAAGGGTAAGGTTAAGGGTAAGGGTAAGGGTAAGGGTAAGGGTAAGGGTAAAGGTAAGGGTAAGGGTGAGGGTAAGGGTAAGGGTAAGGGTAAGCTTAAGGGTAAAAGCAAGGGTAAGGGTAAGGGTAAGGGTAAGGGTAAGGGTAAGGGTAAGGGTAAGGGTAAGGGTAAGGGTAAGGGTAAGGGTAAGCTTAAGGGTAAGGGTAAGGGTAAGGGTAAGGGTAAGCTTAAGGGTAAAAGCAAGGGTAAGGGTAAGGGTAAGGGTAAGGGTAAGGGTAAGGGTAAGGGTAAGGGTAAGCTTAAGGGTAAGGGTAAGGGTAAGGGTAAGGGTAAGCTTAAGGGTAAAAGCAAGGGTAAGGGTAAGGGTAAGGGTAAGGGTAAGGGTAAGCTTAAGGGTAAGGGTAAGGGTAAGGGTAAGGGTAAGCTTAAGGGTAAAATCAAGGGTAAGGGTAAGGGTAAGGGTAAGGGTAAGGGTAAGGGTAAGGGTAAGGGTAAGGGTAAGGGTAAGGGCAAGGGTAAGCTTAAGGGTAAGGGTAAGGGTAAGGGTAAGGGTAAGCTTAAGGGTAAAAGCAAGGGTAAGGGTAAGGGTAAGGGTAAGGGTAAGGGTAAGGGTTAGGGTAAGCTTAAGGGTAAAAGCAAGGGTAAGGGTAAGGGTAAGGGTAAGGGTAAGGGTAAGGGTAAGGGTAAGGGTAAAGGTAAGGGTAAGGGTAAGGGTAAGGGTAAGGGTAAGGGTAAGCTTAAGGGTAAAAGCAAGGGTAAGGGTAAGGGTAAGGGTAAGGGTAAGGGTAAGGGTAAGGGTAAGGGTAAGGGTAAGGGTAAGGGTAAGGGTAAGCTTAAGGGTAAGGGTAAGGGTAAGGGTAAGGGTAAGCTTAAGGGTAAAAGCAAGGGTAAGGGTAAGGGTAAGGGTAAGGGTAAGGGTAAGGGTAAGGGTAAGGGTAAGGGTAAGCTTAAGGGTAAGGGTAAGGGTAAGGGTAAGGGTAAGCTTAAGGGTAAAAGCAAGGGTAAGGGTAAGGGTAAGGGTAAGGGTAAGGGTAAGCTTAAGGGTAAGGGTAAGGGTAAGGGTAAGGGTAAGCTTAAGGGTAAAATCAAGGGTAAGGGTAAGGGTAAGGGTAAGGGTAAGGGTAAGGGTAAGGGTAAGGGTAAGGGTAAGGGTAAGGGCAAGGGTAAGCTTAAGGGTAAGGGTAAGGGTAAGGGTAAGGGTAAGCTTAAGGGTAAAAGCAAGGGTAAGGGTAAGGGTAAGGGTAAGGGTAAGGGTAAGGGTTAGGGTAAGCTTAAGGGTAAAAGCAAGGGTAAGGGTAAGGGTAAGGGTAAGGGTAAGGGTAAGGGTAAGGGTAAGGGTAAAGGTAAGGGTAAGCCTAAGGGTAAAAGCAAGGGTAAGGGTAAGGGTAAGGGTAAGGGTAAGGGTAAGGGTGAGGGTAAGGGTAAGGGTAAGGGTAAGGGTAAGGGTAAGGGTAAGGGTAAGGGTAAGCTTAAGGGTAAAAGCAAGGGTAAGGGTAAGGGTAAGGGTAAGGGTAAGGGTAAGGGTAAGCCTAAGGGTAAAAGCAAGGGTAAGGGTGAGGGTAAGGGTAAGGGTAAGGGTAAGGGTAAGGGTAAGGGTAAGGGTAAGCTAAAGGGTAAAAGCAAGGGTAAGGGTAAGGGTAAGGGTAAGGGTAAGGGTAAGCTTAAGGGTAAAAGCAAGGGTGAGGGTAAGGGTGAGGGTAAGGGTAAGGGTAAGGGTAAGGGTAAGGGTAAGGGTAAGGGTAAGGGTAAGGGTAAGCTTAAGGGTAAAAGCAAGGGTAAGGGTGAGGGTAAGGGTAAGGGTAAGGGTAAGGGTAAGCTTAAGGGTAAAAGCAAGGGTAAGGGTAAGGGTAAGGGTAAAGGTAAGGGTAAGGGTAAGGGTAAAGGTAAGGGTAAGCCTAAGGGTAAAAGCAAGGGTAAGGGTAAGGGTAAGGGTAAGGGTAAGGGTAAGGGTAAGGGTAAGGGTAAGGGTAAGGGTAAGGGTAAGGGTAAGGGTAAGGGTAAGGGTAAGGGTAAGGGTAAGGGTAAGGGTAAGGGTAAGGGTAAGGGTAAGCTTAAGGGTAAAAGCAAGGGTAAGGGTAAGGGTAAGGGTAAGCCTAAGGGTAAAAGCAAGGGTAAGGGTAAGGGTAAGGGTAAGGGTAAGCTTAAGGGTAAAAGCAAGGGTAAGGGTAAGGGTAAGGTTAAGGGTAAGGGTAAGGGTAAGCTTAAGGGTAAAAGCAAGGGTAAGGGTAAGGGTAAGGGTAAGGGTAAGGGTAAGGGTAAAGGTAAGGGTAAGCCTAAGGGTAAAAGCAAGGGTAAGGGTAAGGGTAAGGGTAAGGGTAAGGGTAAGGGTAAGGGTAAGGGTAAGGGTAAGGGTAAGGGTAAGGGTAAGGGTAAGGGTAAGCTTAAGGGTAAAAGCAAGGGTAAGGGTAAGGGTAAGGGTAAGGGTAAGGGTAAGGGTAAGGGTAAGGGTAAGGGTAAGGGTAAGGGTAAGCTTTAGGGTAAAAGCAAGGGTAAGGGTAAGGGTAAGGGTAAGGGTAAGGGTAAGGGTAAGCTTAAGGGTAAAAGCAAGGGTAAGGGTAAGGGTAAGGGTAAGGGTAAGGGTAAGGGTAAGGGTAAGGGTAAGGGTAAGGGTAAGGGTAAAGGTAAGGGTAAGCCTAAGGGTAAATGCAAGGGTAAGGGTAAGGGTAAGGGTAAGGGTAAGGGTAAGTGTAAGGGTAAGGGTAAGGGTAAGGGTAAGAGTAAGCTTAAGGGTAAAAGCAAGGGTAAGGGTAAGGGTAAGGGTAAGGGTAAGGGTAAGGTTAAGCTTAAGGGTAAGGCAAAGGGTAAGGGTAAGGGTAAGCTTAAGGGTAAAAGCAAGGGTAAGGGTAAGGGTAAGGGTAAGGGTAAGCTTAAGGGTAAAAGCAAGGGTAAGGGTAAGGGTAAGGGTAAGGGTAAGGGTAAGGGTAAGCTTAAGGGTAAAAGCAAGGGTAAGGGTAAGGGTAAGGGTAAGGGTAAGGGTAAGGGTAAGGGTAAGGGTAAGGGTAAGGGTAAGGGGAAGGGTAAGGGTAAGGGTAAGGGTAAGGGTAAGGGTAAGCTTAAGGGTTAAAGCAAGGGTAAGGGTAAGGGTAAGGGTAAGGGTAAGGGTAAAGGTAAGGGTAAGGGTAAGGGTAAGGGTAAGCTTAAGGGTAAAAGCAAGGGAAAGGGTAAGGGTAAAGGTAAGGGAAAGGGTAAGGGTAAGGGTAAGGGTAAGGGTAAGGGTAAGGGTAAGCTTAAGGGTAAAAGCAAGGGTAAGGGTAAGGGTAAGGGTAAGGGTAAGGGTAAGGGTGAGGGTAAAGGTAAGGGTAAGCCTAAGGGTAAAAGCAAGGGTAAGGGTAAGGGTAAGGGTAAGGGTAAGGGTAAGGGTAAGGGTAAGGGTAAGGGTAAGCTTAACGGTAAAAGCAAGGGTAAGGGTAAGGGTAAGGGTAAGGGTAAGGGTAAGGGTAAAGGTAAAGGTAAGGGTAAGCCTAAGGGTAAAAGCAAGGGTAAGGGTAAGGGTAAGGGTAAGGTTAAGGGTAAGGGTAAGGGTAAGGGTAAGGGTAAGGGTAAGGGTAAGCTTAAGGGTAAAAGCAAGGGTAAGGGTAAGGGTAAGGGTAAGGGTAAGGGTAAGGGTAAGGGTAAGCTTAAGGGTAAGGGTAAGGCCAAGGGTAAGCTTAAGGGTAAAAGCAAGGGTAAGGGTAAGGGTAAGGGTAAGGGTAAGGGTAAGGGTAAGGGTAAGGGTAAGGGTAAGGGTAAGGGTAAGGGTAAGGGTAAGCTTAAGGGTAAGGGTAAGGGTAAGGGTAAGGGTAAGCTTAAGGGTAAAAGCAAGGGTTAGGGTAAGGGTAAGAGTAAGGGTAAGGGTAAGGGTAAGGGTAAGGGTAAGGGTAAGGGTAAGGGTAAGGGTAAGGGTAAGGGTAAGGGTAAGCTTAAGGGTAAAAGCAAGGGTAAGGGTGAGGGTAAGGGTAAGGGTAAGGGTAAGGGTAAGGGTAAGCTTAAGGGTAAAAGCAAGGACAAGGGTAAGGGTAAGGGTAAGGGTAAGGGTAAGGGTAAGGGTAAGGGTAAGGGTAAGGGTAAGTGTAAGGGTAAGCTTAAGGGTAAAAGCAAGGGTAAGGGTAAGGGTAAGGGTAAGGGTAAGCCTAAGGGTAAAAGCAAGGGTAAGGGTAAGGGTAAGGGTAAGGGTAAGGGTAAGGGTAAGGGTGAGGGTAAGCTTAAGGGTAAAAGCAAGGGTAAGGGTAAGGGTAAGGGTAAGGGTAAGGGTAAGGGTAAGCTTAAGGGTAAAAGCAAGGGTAAGGGTAAGGGTAAGGGTAAGGGTAAGGGTAAGGGTAAGGTTAAGCTTAAGGGTAAAAGCAAGGGTAGGGGTAAGGGTAAGGGTAAGGGTAAGGGTAAGGGTAAGGGTAAGGGTAAGCTTAAGGGTAAAAGCAAGGGTAAGGGTAAGGGTAAGGGTAAGGGTAAGGGTAAGGGTAAGGGTAAGGGTAAGGGTAAGGGTAAGGGTAAGGGTAAGGGTGGGGGTAAGGGTAAGGGTAAGCTTAAGGGTAAAAGCAAGGGTAAGGGTAAGGGTAAGAGTAAGGGTAAGGGTAAGGGTAAGGATAAGGGTAAAGGTAAGGGTAAGCCTAAGGGTAAAAGCAAGGGTAAGGGTAAGGGTAAGGGTAAGGTTAAGGGTAAGGGTAAGGGTAAGGGTAAGGGTAAGGGTAAGCTTAAGGGTAAAAGCAAGGGTAAGGGTAAGGGTAAGGGTAAGGGTAAGGGTAAGGGTAAGGGTAAGGGTAAGGGTAAGGGTAAGGGTAAGGGTAAGGGTAAGGGTAAGCTTAAGGGTAAGCTTAAGGGTAAAAGCAAGGGTAAGGGTAAGGGTAAGGGTAAGGGTAAGGGTAAGGGTAAGGGTAAGGGTAAGGGTAAAGGTAAGGGTAAGCCTAAGGGTAAAAGCAAGGGTAAGGGTAAGGGTAAGGGTAAGGGTAAGGGTAAGGGTAAGGGTAAGGGTAAGGGTAAGGGTAAGGGTAAGGGTAAGGGTAAGGGTAAGGGTAAGGGTAAGGGTAAGGGTAAGGGTAAGCTTAAGGGTAAAAGCAAGGGTAAGGGTAAGGGTAAGGGTAAGGGTAAGGGTAAGGGTAAGGGTAAGGGTAAGGGTAAGGGTAAGGGTAAGGGTAAGGGTAAGGGTAAAGGTAAGGGTAAGCCTAAGGGTAAGTGCAAGGGTAAGGGTAAGGGTAAGGGTAAGGGTAAGTGTAAGGGTAAGGGTAAGGGTAAGGGTAAGGGTAAGCTTAAGGGTAAAAGCAAGGGTAAGGGTAAGGGTAAGGGTAAGGGTAAGGGTAAGGGTAAGGGTAAGGGTAAGGGTAAGGGTAAGGGTAAGGGTAAGCTTAAGGGTAAAAGCAAGGGTAAGGGTAAGGGTAAGGGTAAGGGTAAGCCTAAGGGTAAAAGCAAGGGTAAGGGTAAGGGTAAGGGTAAGGGTAAGGGTAAGCTTAAGGGTAAAAGCAAGGGTAAGGGTTAGGGTAAGGGTAAGGGTAAGGGTAAGGGTAAGGGTAAGGGTAAGCTTAAGGGTAAAAGCAAGGGTAAGGGTAAGGGTAAGGGTAAGGGTAAGGGTAAGGGTGAGGGTAAGGGTAAGGGTAAGGGTAAGGGTAAGGGTAAGGGTAAGGGTAAAGGTAAGAGTAAGCCTAAGGGTAAGTGCAAGGGTAAGGGTAAGGGTAAGGGTAAGGGTAAGTGTAAGGGTAAGTGTAAGGGTAAGGGTAAGGGTAAGCTTAAGGGTAAAAGCAAGGGTAAGGGTAAGGGTAAGGGTAAGGGTAAGGGTAAGGGTAAGGGTAAGGTTAAGCTTAAGGGTAAGGAAAAGGGTAAGGGTAAAGGTAAGCTTAAGGGTAAAAGCAAGGGTAAGGGTAAGGGTAAGGGTAAGGGTAAGGGTAAGCTTAAGGGTAAAAGCAAGGGTAAGGGTAAGGGTAAGGGTAAGGGTAAGGGTAAGGGTAAGGGTAAGCTTAAGGGTAAAAGCAAGGGTAAGGGTAAGGGTAAGGGTAAGGGTAAGGGTAAGGGTAAGGGTAAGGGTAAGGGTAAGGGTAAGGGTAAGGGTAAGGGTAAGGGTAAGGGTAAGGGTAAGCTTAAGGGTAAAAGCAAGGGTAAGGGTAAGGGTAAGGGTAAGGGTAAGGGTAAAGGTAAGGGTAAGGGTAAGGGTAAGGGTAAGCTTAAGGGTAAAAGCAAGGGAAAGGGTAAGGGTAAAGGTAAGGGAAAGGGTAAGGGTAAGGGTAAGGGTAGGGGTAAGGGTAAGCTTAAGGGTAAAAGCAAGGGTAAGGGTAAGGGTAAGGGTAAGGGTAAGGGTAAGGGTGAGGGTGAAGGTAAGGGTAAGCCTAAGGGTAAAAGCAAGGGTAAGGGTAAGGGTAAGGGTAAGGGTAAGGGTAAGGGTAAGGGTAAGCTCAAGGGTAAAAGCAAGGGTAAGAGTAAGGGTAAGGGTAAGGGTAAGGGTAAGGGTAAGGGTAAGGGTAAGCTTAAGGGTAAAAGCAAGGGTAAGGGTAAGGGTAAGGGTAAGGGTAAGGGTAAGGGTAAGGGTAAGGGTAAGGGTAAGGGTAAGGGTAAGGGTAAGGGTAAGGGTAAGCTTAAGGGTAAAAGCAAGGGTAAGGGTAAGGGTAAGGGTAAGGGTAAGGGTAAGGGTAAGGGTAAAGGTAAGGGTAAGCCTAAGGGTAAAAGCAAGGGTAAGGGTAAGGGTAAGGGTAAGGTTAAGGGTAAGGGTAAGGGTAAGGGTAAGGGTAAGGGTAAGCTTAAGTGTAAAAGCAAGGGTAAGGGTAAGGGTTAGGGTAAGGGTAAGGGTAAGGGTAAGGGTAAGGGTAAGCTTAAGGGTAAGGGTAAGGCCAAGGGTAAGCTTAAGGGTAAAAGCAAGGGTAAGGGTAAGGGTAAGGGTAAGGGTAAGGGTAAAGGTAAGGGTTAGGGTAAGGGTAAGGGTAAGCTTAAGTGTAAGGGTAAGGGTAAGGGTAAGGGTAAGCTTAAGGGTAAAAGCAAGGGTTAGGGTAAGAGTAAGAGTAAGAAGGGTAACCTCTATTCTTACTCTTACCCTTACCCTTACCCTTGCTTTTACCCTTAGGCTTACCCTTACCTTTACCCTCACCCTTACCCTTACCCTTACCCTTACCCTTGCTTTTACCCTTAAGCTTACCCTTACCCTTACCCTTACCCTTACCCTTACCCTTACCCTTACCCTTATTCTTACCCTTACCCTTACCCTTACCCTTACCCTTACCCTTACCCTTACCCTTACCCTTACCCTTACCCTTACCCTTATTCTTACTCTTACCCTTACATTTACCCTTGCTTTTACCCTTAAGCTTACCCTTGCCCTTACCCTTACCCTTACCCTTACCCTTACCCTTACCCTTACCCTTACCCTTACCCTTACCCTTACCCTTGCTTTTACCCTTAGGCTTAAGGGTAAAAGCAAGGGTAAGGGTAAGGGTAAAGGTAAGGGTAAGGGTAAGGGTAAGGGTAAGGGTAAGAATAAGGGTAAGGGTAAGGGTAAGGGTAAGCTTAAGGGTAATGGTAAGGGTAAGGGTAAGGGTAAGGGTAAGGGTAAGGGTAAGGGTAAGGGTAAGGGTAAGGGTAAGGGTAAGGGTAAGGGTAAGGGTAAGGGTAGGGGTAAGGGTAAGAGTAAGGGTAAGGGTAAGGGTAAGGGTAAAGGTAAGGGTAAGCCTAAGGGTAAAAGTAAGGGTAAGGGTAAGGGTAAGGGTAAGGGTAAGGGTAAGGGTAAGGGTAAGGGTAAGGGTAAGGGTAAAGGTAAGAGTAAGCCTAAGGGTAAAAGCAAGGGTAAGGGTAAGGGTAAGGGTAAGGGTAAGGGTAAGGGTAAGGGTAAGGGTAAGGGTAAGGGTAAGGGTAAGGGTAAGGGTAAGGGTAAGGGTAAGGGTAAGGGTAAGGGTAAGGGTAAGGGTAAGGGTAAGGGTAAGGGTAAGGAGAAGGGTAAGGGTAAGGGTAAGGGTAAGGGTAAGGGTAAGGGTAAGCTTAAGGGTAAAAGCAAGGGTAAGGGTAAGAGTAAGGGTAAGGGTAAGGGTAAGGGTAAGGGTAAGGGTAAGGGTAAGGGTAAGGGTAAGTGTAAGAATAAGGGTAAGGGTAAGGGTAAGGGTAAGGGTAAGGGTAAGGGTAAGGGTAAGGGTAAGGGTAAGGGTAAGGGTAAGGGTAAGGGTAAGGGTAAGGGTAAGGGTAAGGGTAAGGGTAAGGGTAAGGGTAAGGGTAAGGGTAAGGGTAAGGGTTAGTATAAGGGTAAGGGTAACAGTAAGGTTAAGAGTAAGCCTAAGGGTAAAAGCAAGGTTAAGGGTAAGGGTAAGGGTAAGGGTAAGGGTAAGGGTAAGGGTAAGGGCAAGGGTAAGCTTAAGGGTAAAAGCAAGGGTAAGGGTAAGGGTAAGGGTAAGGGTAAGGGTAAGGATGAGGGAAAGGGTAAGGGTAAGGGTAAGCTTAAGGGTTTACCCTTACCCTCACCCTTACCCTTACCCTTACCCTTACCCTTGCTTTTACCCTTAAGCTTACCCTTACCCTCACCCTTACCCTTACCCTTACCCTTACCCTTACCCTTACCCTTACCCGTGCTTTTACCCTTAAGCTTACCCTTACCCTTACCCTTACCCTTACCCTTACCCTTACCCTTACCCTTACCCTTACCCTTACCCTTACCCTTACCCTTGCTTTTACCCTTAAGCTTACCCTTACCCTTACCCTTACCCTTACCCTTACCCTTACCCTTACCCTTACCCTTACCCTTACCCTTGCTTTTACCCTTAGGCTTACCCTTACCTTTACCCTTACCCTTACCCTTACCCTTACCCTTACCCTTACCCTTGCTTTTACCCTTAGGCTTACCCTTACCTTTACCCTTACCCTTACCCTTACCCTTACCCTTACCCTTGCTTTTACCCTCAAGCTTACCCTTACCCTTACCCTTACCCTTACCCTAACCCTTACCCTTGCTTTTACCCTTAAGCTTACCCTTACCCTTACCCTTACCCTTACCCTTACCCTTACCCTTACCCTTACCCTTACCCTTACCCTTACCCTTACCCTTACCCTTGCTTTTACACTTAAGCTTACCCTTACCCTTACCCTTACCCTTACCCTTACCCTTACCCTTACCCTTACCCTTACCCTTACCCTTACCCTTGCTTTTACCCTTAAGCTTACCCTTACCCTTACCCTTACCCTTACCCATACCCTTACCCTTACCCTTACCCTTACCCTTACCCTTGCTTTTACCCTAAGGCTTACCCTTACCTTTACCCTTACCCTTACCCTTACCCTTGTTTTTACCCTTAAGCTTACACTTACCCTTACCCTCTTACCCTTACCCTTACCCTTACCCTTGCTTTTACCCTTAAGCTTACCCTTACCCTTACCCTTTCCCTTACCCTTACCCTTACCCTTACCCTTACCCTTACCCTTACCCTTGCTTTTACCCTTACACTTACCCTTGCTTTTACCCTTAGGCTTACCCTTACCCTTACCCTTACCCTTACCCTTACCCTTACCCTTACCCTTGCTTTTACCCTTAAGCTTACCCTTACCCTTACCCTTACCCTTAACCTTACCCTTACCCTTACCCTTACCCTTACCCTTACCCTTACCCTTACCCTTACCCTTACCCTTACCCTTGCTTTTACCCTTAAGCTTACCCTTACCCTTACCCTTACCCTTACCCTTACCCTTACCCTTACCCTTACCCTTACCCTTACCCTTACCCTTACCCTTACCCTTACCCTTACCCTTACCCTTACCCTTACCCTTGCTTTTACCCTTAAGCTTACCCTTACCCTTACCCTTACCCTTACCCTTACCCTTACCCTTACCCTTACCCTCACCCTTGCTTTTACACTTAAGCTTACCCTTACCCTTACCCTTACCCTTACCCTTACCCTTACCCTTACCCTTACCCTTACCCTTACCCATACCCTTGCTTTTACCCTTAGGCTTACCCTTACCTTTACCCTTACCCTTAATCTTACCCTTACCCTTACCCTTACCCTTACCCTTGCTTTTACCCTTAAGCTTACCCTTACCCTTACCCTTACCCTTACCCTTACCCTTACCCTTGCTTTTACCCTCAAGCTTACCCTTACCCTTACCCTTACCCTTACCCTTACCCTTGCTTTTACCCTTAGGCTTACCCTTACCCTTACCCTTACCCTTACCCTTACCCTTACCCTTACCCTTACCCTTACCCTTACCCTTACCCTTACCCTTACCCTTACCCTTACCCTTACCCTTACCCTTACCCTTACCCTCACCCTTGCTTTTACCCTTGAGCTTACCCTTACCCTTACCCTTACCCTTACCCTTACCCTTACCCTTACCCTTACCCTTACCCTTACCCTTACCCTTACCCTTACCCTTACCCTTGCTTTTACCCTTAGGCTTACCCTAACCTTTAACCTTACCCTTACCCTTACCCTTACCCTTACCCTTACCCTTACCCTTACCCTTGATTTTACCCTTAAGCTTACCCTTACCCTTACCCTTACCCTTACCCTTGCTTTTACCCTTAAGCTTACCCTTACCCTTACCCTTACCCTTACCCTTACCCTCACCCTTACCCTTACCCTTACCCTTGCTTTTACCCTTAAGCTTACCCTTACCCTTACCCTTACCCTTACCCTTACCCTTACCCTTACCCTTACCCTTGCTTTTACCCTTAAGCTTACCCTTACCCTTACCCTTACCCTTACCCTTACCCTTACCCTTACCCTTACCCTTACCCTTACCCTTACCCTTACCCTTACCCTTACCCTTACCCTTACCCTTGCTTTTACCCTTAGGCTTACCCTTACCTTTACCCTTACCCTTACCCTTACCCTTACCCTTACCCTTACCCTTACCCTTGCTTTTACCCTTAAGCTTACCCTTACCCTTACCCTTACCCTTACCCTTGCTTTTACCCTTAAGCTTACCCTTACCCTTACCCTTACCCTTACCCTTACCCTTGCTTTTACCCTTAGGCTTACCCTTACCCTTACCCTTACCCTTACCCTTACCCTTACCCTTACCCTTACCCTTACCCTTACCCTTACCCTTACCCTTACCCTTACCCTTGCTTTTACCCTTAGGCTTACCCTTACCCTTACCCTTACCCTTACCCTTACCCTTACCCTTACCCTTACC
>CAUEHS010000714.1:0-163855 GCA_958510865.1 Myrrha octodecimguttata
GTAAGGGTAAGGGTAAGCTTAAGGGTAAAAGCAAGGGTAAGGGTTAGGGTAAGGGTAAGGGTAAGGGTAAGGGTAAGGGTAAGCTTAAGGGTAAAAGCAAGGGTAAGGGTAAGGGTAAGGGTAAGGGTAAGGGTAAGGGTAAGGGTAAAGGTGAGGGTAAGCTTAAGGGTAAAAGCAAGGGTAAGGGTGAGGGTAAGGGTAAGGGTAAGGGTAAGGGTAAGGGTAAGGGTAAGGGTAAGGGTAAGGGTAAGGGTAAGGGTAAGGGTAAGGGTAAGGGTAAGGGTAAGCTTAAGGGTATAAGCAAGGGTAAGGGTAAGGGTAAGGGTGAGGGTAAGGGTGAGGGTAAGGGTGAGGGTAAGAGTAAGGGTAAGCTTAAGGGTAAAATCAAGGGTAAGGGTAAGGGTAAGGGTAAGGGTAAGGGTAAGGGTAAGGGTAAGCTTAAGGGTAAAAGCAAGGGTAAGGGTAAGGGTAAGGGTAAGGGTGAGGGTAAGGGTAAGGGTAAGGGTAAGGGTAAGGGTAAGGGTAAGGGTAAGGGTAAGGGTAAGGGTAAGGGTAAGGGTAAGGGTAAAGGTAAGGTTAAGCCTAAGGGTAAAAGCAAGGGTAAGGGTAAGGGTAAGGGTAAGGGTAAGGGTAAGGGTAAGGGTAAGGGTAAGGGTAAGGGTAAGGGTAAGGGTAAGGGTAAGGGTAAGGGTAAGGGTAAGGGTAAGGGTAAGGGTAAGGGTAAGGGTAAGGGTAAGCTTAAGGGTAAAAGCAAGGGTAAGGGTAAGGGTAAGGGTAAGGGTAAGGGTAAGCCTAAGGGTAAAAGCAAGGGTAAGGGTAAGGGTAAGGGTAAGGGTAAGGGTAAGCTTAAGGGTAAAAGCAAGGGTAAGGGTAAGGGTAAGGGTAAGGGTAAGGGTAAGGGTAAGGGTAAGCTTAAGGGTAAAAGCAAGGGTAAGGGTTAGGGTAAGAGTAAGGATAAGGGTAAGGGTAAGGGTAAGGGTAAGGGTAAGGGTAAGGTTAAGGGTAAGGGTTAGAGTAAGGGTAAGGGTAAGGGTAAGGGTAAGCTTAAGGGTAAAAGCAAGGGTAAGGGTAAGGGTAAGGGTAAGGGTAAGGGTAAGGGTAAGGGTAAGGGTAAGCTTAAGGGTAAGGGTAAGGGTAAGGGTAAGGGTAAGGGTAAGGGTAATGGTAAGGGTAAAGGTAAGGGTAAGCCTAAGGGTAAAAGCAAGGGTAAGGGTAAGGGTAAGGGTAAGGGTAAGGGTAAGGTTAAGGGTAAGGGTTAGGGTAAGGGTAAGGGTAAGGGTAAGCTTAAGGGTAAAAGCAAGGGTAAGGGTAAATGTAAGGGTAAGGGTAAGGGTAAGGGTAAGGGTAAGCTTAAGGGTAAGGGTAAGGGTAAGGGTAAGGGTAAGGGTAAGCTTAAGGGAAAAAGCAAGGGTAAGGGTAAGGGTAAGGGTAAGGGTAAGGGTAAGCTTAAGGGTAAAAGCAAGGGTAAGGGTCAGGGTAAGGGTAAGTGTAAGGGTAAGGGTAAGGGTAAGGGTAAGGGTGAGCTTAAGGGTAAAAGAAAGGGTAAGGGTAAGGTTAAGGGTAAGGGTAAGGGTAAGGGTAAGGGTAAGGGTTAGCTTAAGGGTAAAAGCAAGGGTAAGGGTAAGGGTAAGGGTAAGGGTAAGGGTAAGGGTAAGGGTAAGGGTAAGGGTAAAGGTAAGGGTAAGCCTAAGGGTAAAAGCAAGGGTAAGGGTAAGGGTAAGGGTAAGAGTAAGGGTAAGGGTAAGGGTAAGGTTAAGCTTAAGGGTAAAAGCAAGGGTAAGGGTAAGGGTAAGGGTAAGGGTAAGCCTAAGGGTAAAAGCAAGGGTAAGGGAAAGGGTAAGGGTAAGGGTAAGGGTAAGCTTAAGGGTAAAAGCAAGGGTAAGGGTAAGGGTAAGGGTAAGGGTAAGGGTAAGGGTAAGGGTAAGGGTAAGGGTAAGGGTAAGGGTAAGGGTAAGGGTAAGGGTAAGCTTAAGGGTATAAGCAAGGGTAAGGGTAAGGGTAAGGGTGAGGGTAAGGGTAAGGGTAAGGGTAAGGGTAAGCTTAAGGGTAAAAGCAAGGGTAAGGGTAAGGGTAAGGGTAAGCGTAAGGGTAAGGGTAAGGGTAAGCTTAAGGGTAAAAGCAAGGGTAAGGGTAAGGGTAAGGGTAAGGGTAAGGGTAAGGGTAAGGGTAAGGGTAAGGGTAAGGGTAAGGGTAAGGGTAAGGGTAAGGGTAAGGGTAAGGGTAAGGGTAAGGGTAAGGGTAAGGGTAAGGGTAAGGGTAAGGGTAAGGGTAAGGGTAAGGGTAAGGGTAAGGGTAAGGGTAAGGGTAAGGGTAAGCTTAAGGGTAAAAGCAAGGGTAAGGGTAAGGGTAAGGGTAAGGGTAAGCCTAAGGGTAAAAGCAAGGGTAAGGGTAAGGGTAAGGGTAAGGGTAAGCTTAAGGGTAAAAGCAAGGGTAAGGGTAAGGGTAAGGGTAAGGGTAAGGGTAAGGGTAAGGGTAAGCTTAAGGTTAAAAGCAAGGGTAAGGGTAAGGGTAAGGGTAAGGGTAAGGGTAAGGGTAAGGGTAAGGGTAAGGGTAAGGGTAAAGGTAAGGGTAAGCCTAAGGGTCAAAGCAAGGGTAAGGGTAAGGGTAAGGGTAAGGGTAAGGGTAAGGGTAAGGGTAAGGGTAAGGGTAAGGGTAAGGGTAAGGGTAAGCTTAAGGGTAAAAGCAAGGGTAAGGGTAAGGGTAAGGGTAAGGGTAAGGGTAAGGGTAAGGGTAAGGGTAAGGGTAAGCTTAAGGGTAAGGGTAAGGGTAAGGGTAAGGGTAAGCCTAAGGGTAAAAGCAAGGGTAAGTGTAAGGGTAAGGGTAAGGGTAAGGGTAAGCTTAAGGGTAAAAGCAAGGGTAAGGGTAAGGGTAAGGGTAAGGGTAAGGGTAAGGGTAAGCTTAAGGGTAAAAGCAAGGGTAAGGGTAAGGGTAAGGGTAAGGGTAAGGGTAAGGGTAAGGCTAAAGGTAAGGGTAAGCCTAAGGGTAAAAGCAAGGGTAAGGGTAAGGGTAAGGGTAAGGGTAAGGGTAAGGGTAAGGGTAAGGGTAAGTTTAAGGGTAAGGGTAAGGGTAAAGGTAAGGGTAAGGGTAAGCTTAAGGGTAAAAGCAAGGGTAAGGGTAAGGGTAAGGGTAAGGGTAAGAGTAAGGGTAAGGGTAAGGGTAAGCTTAAGGGTAAAAGCAAGGGTAAGGGTAAGGGTAAGGGTAAGGGTAAGGGTAAGGGTAAGGGTAAGGGTAAGGGTAAGGGTAAGGGTAAGGGTAAGGGTAAGGGTAAGCTTAAGGGTAAAAGCAAGGGTAAGGGTAAGGGTAAGGGTAAGGGTAAGGGTAAGGGTAAGGGTAAGGGTAAGGGTAAGGGTAAGCTTAAGGGTAAAAGCAAGGGTAAGGGTAAGGGTAAGGGTAAGGGTAAGGGTAAGGGTAATGGTAAGGGTAAAAGTAAGGGTAAGCCTAAGGGTAAAAGCAAGGGTAAGGGTAAGGGTAAGGGTAAGGGTAAGGGTAAGGTTAAGGGTAAGGGTTAGGGTAAGGGTAAGGGTAAGGGTAAGGGTAAGCTTAAGGGTAAAAGCAAGGGTAAGGGTAAGGGTAAGGGTAAGGGTAAGGGTAAGGGTAAGGGTAAGGGTAAGCTTAAGGGTAAGGGTAAGGGTAAGGGTAAGCTTAAGGGTAAAAGCAAGGGTAAGGGTAAGGGTAAGGGTAAGCTTAAGGATAAAAGCAAGGGTGAGGGTAAGGGTAAGGGTAAGGGTAAGGGTAAGGGTAAGGGTAAGGGTAAGGGTAAGGGTAAGGGTAAGTGTAAGGGTAAAGGTAAGGGTAAGCCTAAGAGTAAAAGCAAGGGTAAGGGTAAGGGTAAGGGTAAGGGTAAGGGTAAGGGTAAGGGTAAGGGTAAGGGTAAGGGTAAGCTTAAGGGTAAAAGCAAGGGTAAGGATAAGGGTAAGGGTAAGGGTAAGGGTAAGGGTGAGGGTAAGGGTAAGGGTAAGGGTAAGGGTAAGCTTAAGGGTAAAAGCAAGGGTAAGGGTAAGGGTAAGGGTAAGGGTAAGGGTAAGGGTAAGGGTAAGGGTAAGCTTAAGGGTAAAAGCGAGGGTAAGGGTTAGGGTAAGGGTAAGGGTAAGGGTAAGGGTAAGGGTAAGCTTAAGGGTAAAAGCAAGGGTAAGGGTAAGGGTAAGGGTAAGGGTAAGGGTAAGGGTAAAGGTAAGGGTAAGCCTAAGGGTAAAAGCAAGGGTAAGGGTAAGGGTAAGGGTAAGGGTAAGAGTAAGGGTAAGGGTAAGGGTAAGGGTAAGGGTAAGGGTAAGGGTAAGGGTAAGGGTAAGCTTAAGGTTATAAGCAAGGGTAAGGGTAAGGGTAAGGGTGAGGGTAAGGGTAAGGGTAAGGGTAAGGGTGAGCTTAAGGGTAAAAGCAAGGGTAAGGGTAAGGGTAAGGGTAAGGGTAAGGGTAAGGGTAAGGGTAAGCTTAAGGGTAAAAGCAAGGGTAAGGGTAAGGGTAAGGGTAAGGGTAAGGGTAAGGGTAAGGGTAAGGGTAAGGGTAAGGGTAAGGGTAAGGGTAAGGGTAAGGGTAAGGGTAAGGGTAAAGGTAAGGTTAAGCCTAAGGGTAAAAGCAAGGGTAAGGGTAAGGGTAAGGGTAAGGGTAAGGGTAAGGGTAAGGGTAAAGGTAAGGGTAAGGGTAAGGGTAAGCTTACCCTTACCCTTACCCTTACCCTTACCCTTACCCTTACCCTTACCCTTACTCTTACCCTTACCCTTACCCTTGCTTTGACCCTTCGGCTTACCCTTACCTTTACCCTTACCCTTACCCTTACCCTTACCCTTACCCTTACCCTTCCCTTACCCTTACCCTTACCCTTGCTTTTACCTTTAAGCTTACCCTTACCCTTACCCTTACCCTTACCCTTACCCTTGCTTTTACCCTTAAGCTTACCCTTACCCTTACCCTTACCCTTACCCTTACCCTTACCCTTGCTTTTACCCTTAGGCTTACCCTTACCCTTACCCTTACCCTTACCCTTGCTTTTACCCTTAAGCTTACCCTTACCCTTACCCTTACCCTTACCCTTACCCTTACCCTTACCCTTACCCTTACCCTTACCCTTACCCTTACCCTTACCCTTACCCTTACCCTTACCCTTACCCTTACCCTTACCCTTGCTTTTACCCTTAGGCTTAACCTTACCTTTACCCTTACCCTTACCCTTACCCTTACCCTTACCCTTACCCTTACCCTTACCCTTACCCTTACCCTTACCCTTACCCTTACCCTTACCCTTACCCTTGCTTTTACCCTTAAGCTTACCCTTACCCTTACCCTTACCCTTACCCTTACCCTTACCCTTACCCTTGCTTTTACCCTTAAGCTCACCCTTACCCTTACCCTTACCCTTACCCTCACTCTTACCCTTACCCTTACCCTTGCTTATACCCTTAAGCTTACCCTTACCCTTACCCTTACCCTTACCCTTACCCTCACCCTTACCCTTACCCTTACCCTTACCCTTACCCTTACCCTTACCCTTACCCTTACCCTTACCCTTACCCTTACCCTTACCCTTACCCTTACCCTTACCCTTACCCTTACCCTTGCTTTTACCCTTAGGCTTACCCTTACCTTTACTCTTACCCTTACCCTTACCCTTACCCTTACCCTTACCCTTACCCTAACCCTTGCTTTTACCCTTAAGCTTACCCTTACCCTTACCCTTACCCTTACCCTTACCCTTACCCTAACCCTTACCCTTGCTTTTACCCTTAAGCTTACCCTTACCCTTACCCTTACCCTTACCCTTACCCTTACCCTTACCCTTACCCTTGCTTTTACCCTTAAGCTTACCCTTACCCTTACCCTTACCCTTACCCTCACCCTTACCCTTACCCTTACCCTTACCCTTATCCTTACCCTTGCTTTTACCCATAAGCTTACCCTTACCCTTACCCTTACCCTTACCCTTACCCTTACCCTTACCCTTACCCTTACCCTTACCCTTACCCTTACCCTTGCTTTTACTCTTAGGCTTACCCTTACCTTTACCCTTACCCTTACCCTTACCCTTACCCTTACCCTTACCCTTACCCTTACCCTTACCCTTACCCTTACCCTTACCCTTACCCTCACCCTTGCTTTTACCCTTAAGCTTACCCTTACCCTTACCCTTACCCTTACCCTTACCCTTGCTTTTACCCTTAAGCTTACCCTTACCCTTACCCTTACCCTTAAGCTTACCCTTACCCTTACCCTTACCCTTACCCTTACCCTTACCCTTACCCTTACCCTTGCTTTTACCCTTAAGCTTACCCTTACCCTTACCCTTACCCTTACCCTAACCCTTACCCTTAACCTTACCCTTACCCTTACCCTTACCCTTACCCTTACCCTTGCTTTTACCCTTAGGCTTACCCTTACCTTTACCCTTACCATTACCCTTACCCTTACCCTTACCCTTACCCTTACCCTTACCCTTGCTTTTACCCTTAAGCTTACCCTTACCCTTACCCTTACCCTTACCCTTACCCTTACCCTTACCCTTACCCTTACCCTTGCTTTTACCCTTAAGCTTACCCTTACCCTTACCCTTACCCTTACCCTTACCCTTACCCTTACCCTTACCCTTACCCTTACCCTTACCCTTACCCTTACCCTTACCCTTACCCTTACCCTTACCCTTACCCTTACCCTTACCCTTGCTTTTACCCTTAAGCTTACCCTTACCCTTACCCTTACTCTTACCCTTACCCTTACCCTTACCCTTACCCTTGCTTTTACCCTTAAGCTTACCCTTACCCTTACCTTTACCCTTACCCTTACCCTTAAACTTACCCTTACCCTTACCCTTACCCTTACCCTTACCCTTACCCTTACCCTTACCCTTGCTTTTACCCTTAGGCTTACCCTTACCTTTAGCCTTACCCTTACCCTTACCCTTACCCTTACCCTTACCCTTACCCTTGCTTTTACCCTTAAGCTTACCCTTACCCTTACCCTTACCCTTACCCTTACCCTTACCCTTACCCTTACCCTTGCTTTTACCCTTAAGCTTACCCTTACTCTTACCCTTACCCTTACACTTACCCTTGCTTTTACCCTTAGGTTTACCCTTACCCTTACCCTTACCCTTACCCTTAAGCTTACCCTTACCCTTACCCTTACCCTTACCCTTACCCTTACCCTTACCCTTACCCTTACCCTTACCCTTACCCTTGCTTTTACCCTTAAGCTTACCCTTACCCTTACCCTTACCCTTACCCTTACCCTTACCCTTACCCTTACCCTTACCCTTACCCTTACCCTTACCCTTACCCTTACCCTTACCCTTGCTTTGACCCTTAGGCTTACCCTTACCTTTACCCTTACCCTTACCCTTACCCTCACCCTTACCCTTACCCTTACCCTTACCCTCACCCTTACCCTTACCCTTGCTTTTACCCTTAAGCTTACCCTTACCCTTACCCTTACCCTTACCCTTACCCTTACCCTTACCCTTGCTTTTACCCTTAAGCTTACCCTTACCCTTACCCTTACCCTTACCCTTGCTTTTACCCTTAGGCTTACCCTTACCCTTACCCTTACCCTTACCCTTGCTTTTACCCTTAAGCTTACCCTTACCCTTACCCTTACCCTAAGTAAGGGTAAGGGTAAGGGTAAGGGTAAGGGTAAGGGTAAGGGTAAGGGTAAGGGTAAGGGTAAGGGTAAGGGTAAGGGTAAGGGTAAGGGTAAGGGTAAGGGTAAGGGTAAGGGTAAGGGTAAGCTTAAGGGTAAAAGCAAGGGTAAGGGTAAGGGTAAGGGTAAGGGTAAGGGTAAGGGTAAGGGTAAGGGTAAGGGTAAGCTTAAGGGTAAAAGCAAGGGTAAGGGTAAGGGTAAGGGTAAGGGTAAGGGTAAGGGTAAGGGTAAGGGTAAGGGTAAGGGTAAGGGTAAGGGTAAGGGTAAGGGTAAGGGTAAGGGTAAGGGTAAGGGTAAGGGTAAGCTTAAGGGTAAAAGCAAGGGTAAGGGTAAGGCTAAGGGTAAGGGTAAGGGTAAGGGTAAGGGTAAGCTTAAGGGTAAAAGCAAGGGTAAGGGTAAGGGTAAGGGTAAGGGTAAGGGTAAGGGTAAGGGTAAAGGTGAGGGTAAGCCTAAGGGTAAAAGCAAGGGTAAGGGTAAGGGTAAGGGTAAGGGTAAGGGTAAGGGTAAGGGTAAGGGTAAGGGTAAGGGTAGGGGTAAGAGTAAGGGTAAGGGTAAGCTTAAGGGTAAAAGCAAGGGTAAGGGTAAGGGTAAGGGTAAGGGTAAGGGTAAGCTTAAGGGTAAAAGCAAGGGTAAGGGTAAGGGTAAGGGTAAGGGTAAGGGTAAGGGTAAGGGTAAGGGTAAGGGTAAGGGTAAGGGTAAGCTTAAGGGTAAAAGCAAGGGTAAGGGTAAGGGTAAGGGTAAGGGTAAGGGTAAGGGTAATGGTAAGGGTAAAGGTAAGGGTAAGCCTAAGGGTAAAAGCAAGGGTAAGGGTAAGGGTAAGGGTAAGGGTAAGGGTAAGGGTAAGGGTAAGGGTAAGGGTAAGGGTAAGGGTAAGCTTAAGGGTAAAAGCAAGGGTAAGGGTAAGGATAAGGGTAAGGGTAAGGGTAAGGGTAAGCTTAAGGGTAAGGGTAAGGGTAAGGGTAAGGGTAAGCTTAAGGGTAAAAGCAAGGGTAAGGGTAAGGGTAAGGGTAAGGGTAAGGGTAAGCTTAAGGGTAAAAGCAAGGGTAAGGGTAAGGGTAAGGGTAAGGGTAAGGGTAAGGGTAAGGGTAAGGGTAAGCTTAAGGGTAAGGGTAAGGGTAAGGGTAAGGGTAAGCTTAAGGGTAAAAGCAAGGGTAAGGGTAAGAGTAAGGGTAAGGGTAAGGGTAAGGGTAAGGGTAAGGGTAAGGGTAAGGGTGAGCTTAAGGGTAAAAGCAAGGGTAAGGGTAAGGGTAAGGGTAAGGGTAAGGGTAAGGGTAAGGGTAAGCTTAAGGCTAAAAGCAAGGGTAAGGGTAAGGGTAAGGGTAAGGGTAAGGGTAAGGGTAAGGGTAAGGGTAAGGGTAAGGGTAAGGCTAAGGGTAAGGGTAAGGGTAAGGGTAAGGGTAAGCTTAAGGGTAAAAGCAAGGGTAAGGGTAAGGGTAAGGGTAAGGGTAAGGGTAAGGGTAAGGGTAAAGGTGAGGGTAAGCCTAAGGGTAAAAGCAAGGGTAAGGGTAAGGGTAAGGGTAAGGGTAAGGGTAAGGGTAAGGGTAAGGGTAAGGGTAAGGGTAGGGGTAAGAGTAAGGGTAAGGGTAAGCTTAAGGGTAAAAGCAAGGGTAAGGGTAAGGGTAAGGGTAAGGGTAAGGGTAAGCTTAAGGGTAAAAGCAAGGGTAAGGGTAAGGGTAAGGGTAAGGGTAAGGGTAAGGGTAAGGGTAAGGGTAAGGGTAAGGGTAAGGGTAAGCTTAAGGGTAAAAGCAAGGGTAAGGGTAAGGGTAAGGGTAAGGGTAAGGGTAAGGGTAATGGTAAGGGTAAAGGTAAGGGTAAGCCTAAGGGTAAAAGCAAGGGTAAGGGTAAGGGTAAGGGTAAGGGTAAGGGTAAGGGTAAGGGTAAGGGTAAGGGTAAGGGTAAGGGTAAGCTTAAGGGTAAAAGCAAGGGTAAGGGTAAGGATAAGGGTAAGGGTAAGGGTAAGGGTAAGCTTAAGGGTAAGGGTAAGGGTAAGGGTAAGGGTAAGCTTAAGGGTAAAAGCAAGGGTAAGGGTAAGGGTAAGGGTAAGGGTAAGGGTAAGCTTAAGGGTAAAAGCAAGGGTAAGGGTAAGGGTAAGGGTAAGGGTAAGGGTAAGGGTAAGGGTAAGCTTAAGGGTAAGGGTAAGGGTAAGGGTAAGGGTAAGCTTAAGGGTAAAAGCAAGGGTAAGGGTAAGAGTAAGGGTAAGGGTAAGGGTAAGGGTAAGGGTAAGGGTAAGGGTAAGGGTGAGCTTAAGGGTAAAAGCAAGGGTAAGGGTAAGGGTAAGGGTAAGGGTAAGGGTAAGGGTAAGGGTAAGCTTAAGGGTAAAAGCAAGGGTAAGGGTAAGGGTAAGGGTAAGGGTAAGGGTAAGGGTAAGGGTAAGGGTAAGGGTAAGGGTAAAGGTAAGGGTAAGCCTAAGGGTAAAAGCAAGGGTAAGGGTAAGGGTAAGGGTAAGGGTAAGGGTAAGGGTAAGAGTAAGGGTAAGGGTAAGGGTAAGGGTAAGCTTAAGGGTAAAAGCAAGGGTAAGGGTAAGGGTAAGGGTAAGGGTAAGCCTAAGGGTAAAAGCAAGGGTAAGGGTAAGGGTAAGGGTAAGGGTAAGGGTAAGCTTAAGGGTAAAAGCAAGGGTAAGGGTAAGGGTAAGGGTAAGGGTAAGGGTAAGGGTAAGCTTAAGGGTAAAAGCAAGGGTGAGGGTAAGGGTAAGGGTAAGGGTAAGGGTAAGGGTAAGGGTAAGGGTAAGGGTAAGGGTAAGGGTAAGGGTAAGCTTAAGGGTAAAAGCAAGGGTAAGTGTAAGGGTAAGGGTAAGGGTAAGGGTAAGGGTAAGGGTAAGGGTAAGGGTAAGGGTAAGGGTAAGCTTAAGGGTAAAAGCAAGGGTAAGGGTAAGGGTAAGGGTAAGGGTAAGGGTAAGGGAAGGGTAAGCCTAAGGGTAAAAGCAAGGGTAAGGGTAAGGGTAAGGGTAAGGGTAAGGGTAAGGGTAAGGGTAAGGGTAAGGGTAAGCTTAAGGGTAAAAGCAAGGGTAAGGGTAAGGGTAAGGGTAAGGGTAAGGGTAAGGGTAAGGGTAAAGGTGAGGGTAAGCCTAAGGGTAAAAGCAAGGGTAAGGGTAAGGGTAAGGGTAAGGGTAAGGGTAAGGGTAAGGGTAAGGGTAAGGGTAGGGGTAAGAGTAAGGGTAAGGGTAAGCTTAAGGGTAAAAGCAAGGGTAAGGGTAAGGGTAAGGGTAAGGGTAAGGGTAAGCTTAAGGGTAAAAGCAAGGGTAAGGGTAAGGGTAAGGGTAAGGGTAAGGGTAAGGGTAAGGGTAAGGGTAAGCTTAAGGGTAAAAGCAAGGGTAAGGGTAAGGGTAAGGGTAAGGGTAAGGGTAAGGGTAATGGTAAGGGTAAAGGTAAGGGTAAGCCTAAGGGTAAAAGCAAGGGTAAGGGTAAGGGTAAGGGTAAGGGTAAGGGTAAGGGTAAGGGTAAGGGTAAGGGTAAGGGTAAGGGTAAGCTTAAGGGTAAAAGCAAGGGTAAGGGTAAGGGTAAGGGTAAGGGTAAGGGTAAGGGTAAGCTTAAGGGTAAGGGTAAGGGTAAGGGTAAGGGTAAGCTTAAGGGTAAAAGCAAGGGTAAGGGTAAGGGTAAGGGTAAGGGTAAGGGTAAGCTTAAGGGTAAAAGCAAGGGTAAGGGTAAGGGTAAGGGTAAGGGTAAGGGTAAGGGTAAGGGTAAGCTTAAGGGTAAGGGTAAGGGTAAGGGTAAGGGTAAGCTTAAGGGTAAAAGCAAGGGTAAGGGTAAGAGTAAGGGTAAGGGTAAGGGTAAGGGTAAGGGTAAGGGTAAGGGTAAGGGTGAGCTTAAGGGTAAAAGCAAGGGTAAGGGTAAGGGTAAGGGTAAGGGTAAGGGTAAGGGTAAGGGTAAGCTTAAGGGTAAAAGCAAGGGTAAGGGTAAGGGTAAGGGTAAGGGTAAGGGTAAGGGTAAGGGTAAGGGTAAGGGTAAGGGTAAAGGTAAGGGTAAGCCTAAGGGTAAAAGCAAGGGTAAGGGTAAGGGTAAGGGTAAGGGTAAGGGTAAGGGTAAGAGTAAGGGTAAGGGTAAGGGTAAGCTTAAGGGTAAAAGCAAGGGTAAGGGTAAGGGTAAGGGTAAGGGTAAGCCTAAGGGTAAAAGCAAGGGTAAGGGTAAGGGTAAGGGTAAGGGTAAGGGTAAGCTTAAGGGTAAAAGCAAGGGTAAGGGTAAGGGTAAGGGTAAGGGTAAGGGTAAGGGTAAGCTTAAGGGTAAAAGCAAGGGTGAGGGTAAGGGTAAGGGTAAGGGTAAGGGTAAGGGTAAGGGTAAGGGTAAGGGTAAGGGTAAGGGTAAGGGTAAGGGTAAGCTTAAGGGTAAAAGCAAGGGTAAGTGTAAGGGTAAGGGTAAGGGTAAGGGTAAGGGTAAGGGTAAGGGTAAGGGTAAGGGTAAGGGTAAGCTTAAGGGTAAAAGCAAGGGTAAGGGTAAGGGTAAGGGTAAGGGTAAGGGTAAGGGAAGGGTAAGCCTAAGGGTAAAAGCAAGGGTAAGGTTAAGGGTAAGGGTAAGGGTAAGGGTAAGGGTAAGGGTAAGGGTAAGGGTAAGGGTAAGGGTAGGGGTAAGGGTAAGGGTAAGGGTAAGGGTAAGGGTAAGGGTAAGGGTAAGGGTAAGGGTAAGGGTAAGCTTAAGGGTAAAAGCAAGGGTAAGGGTAAGGGTAAGGGTAAGGGTAAGCCTAAGGGTAAAAGCAAGGGTAAGGGTAAGGGTAAGGGTAAGGGTAAGGGTAAGGGTAAGAATGGGTAAAAGCAAGGGTAAGGGTAAGGGTAAGGGTAAGGGTAAGGGTAAGGGTAAGCTCAAGGGTAAAAGCAAGGGTAAGGGTAAGGGTAAGGGTAAGGGTAAAGGTAAGGGTAAGGGTAAAGGTAAGGGTAAGCCTAAGGGTAAAAGCAAGGGTAAGGGTAAGGGTAAGGGTAAGGGTAAGGGTAAGGGTAAGGGTAAGGGTAAGGGTAAGCTTAAGGGTAAAAGCAAGGGTAAGGGTAAGGGTAAGGGTAAGGGTAAGGGTAAGGGTAAGGGTAAGGGTAAGCTTAAGGGTAAGGGTAAGGGTAAGGGTAAGCTTAAGGGTAAAAGCAAGGGTAAGGGTAAGGGTAAGGGTAAGGGTAAGCTTAAGGGTAAAAGCAAGGGTAAGGGTAAGAGTAAGGGTAAGGGTAAGGGTAAGGGTAAGGGTAAGGGTAAGGGTGAGCTTAAGGGTAAAAGCAAGGGTAAGGGTAAGGGTAAGGGTAAGGGTAAGGGTAAGGGTAAGGGTAAGGGTAAGGGTAAGGGTAAGGGTAAGGGTAAGGGTAAGGGTAAGGGTAAGCTTAAGGGTAAAAGCAAGGGTAAGGGTAAGGGTAAGGGTAAGGGTAAGGGTAAGGGTAAGGGTAAGGGTAAGGGTAAGGGTAAGGGTAAAGGTAAGGGTAAGCCTAAGGGTAAAAGCAAGGGTAAGGGTAAGGGTAAGGGTAAGGGTAAGGGTAAGAGTAAGGGTAAGGGTAAGGGTAAGGGTAAGCTTAAGGGTAAAAGCAAGGGTAAGGGTAAGGGTAAGGGTAAGGGTAAGCCTAAGGGTAAAAGCAAGGGTAAGGGTAAGGGTAAGGGTAAGCTTAAGGGTAAAAGCAAGGGTAAGGGTAAGGGTAAGGGTAAGGGTAAGGGTAAGGGTAAGGGTAAGCTTAAGGGTAAAAGCAAGGGTGAGGGTAAGGGTAAGGGTAAGGGTAAGGGTAAGGGTAAGGGTAAGGGTAAGGGTAAGGGTAAGCTTAAGGGTAAAAGCAAGGGTAAGGGTAAGGGTAAGGGTAAGGGTAAGGGTAAGGGTAAGGGTAAGGGTAAGGGTAAGGGTAAGCTTAAGGGTAAAAGCAAGGGTAAGGGTAAGGGTAAGGGTAAGGGTAAGGGTAAAGGTAAGGGTAAGCCTAAGGGTAAAAGCAAGGGTAAGGGTAAGGGTAAGGGTAAGGGTAAGGGTAAGGGTAAGGGTAAGGGTAAGGGTAAGGGTAAGGGTAAGGGTAAGGGTAAGGGTAAGGGTAAGGGTAAGGGTAAGGGTAAGGGTAAGGGTAAGGGTAAGGGTAAGGGTAAGGGTAAGGGTAAGGGTAAGGGTGAGGGTAAGGGTAAGGGTAAGCTTAAGGGTAAAAGCAAGGGTAAGGGTAAGGGTAAGGGTAAGGGTAAGCCTAAGGGTAAAAGCAAGGGTAAGGGTAAGGGTAAGGGTAAGGGTAAGGGTAAGCTTAAGGGTAAAAGCAAGGGTAAGGGTAAGGGTAAGGGTAAGGGTAAGGGTAAGGGTAAGGGTAAGCTCAAGGGTAAAAGCAAGGGTAAGGGTAAGGGTAAGGGTAAGGGTAAAGGTAAGGGTAAGGGTAAAGGTAAGGGTAAGCCTAAGGGTAAAAGCAAGGGTAAGGGTAAGGGTAAGGGTAAGGGTAAGGGTAAGGGTAAGGGTAAGGGTAAGGGTAAGCTTAAGGGTAAAAGCAAGGGTAAGGGTAAGGGTAAGGGTAAGGGTAAGGGTAAGGGTAAGGGTAAGGGTAAGGGTAAGCTTAAGGGTAAGGGTAAGGGTAAGGGTAAGCTTAAGGGTAAAAGCAAGGGTAAGGGTAAGGGTAAGGGTAAGGGTAAGCTTAAGGGTAAAAGCAAGGGTAAGGGTAAGGGTAAGGGTAAGGGTAAGGGTAAGGGTAAGGGTAAGGGTAAGCTTAAGGGTAAGGGTAAGGGTAAGAGTAAGGGTAAGCTTAAGGGTAAAAGCAAGGGTAAGGGTAAGGGTAAGGGTAAGGGTAAGGGTAAGCTTAAGGGTAAGGGTAAGGGTAAGGGTAAGGGTAAGCTTAAGGGTAAAAGCAAGGGTAAGGTTAAGGGTAAGGGTAAGGGTAAGGGTAAGGGTAAGGGTAAGCTTAAGGGTAAGGGTAAGGGTAAAGGTAAGGGTAAGCTTAAGGGTAAAAGCAAGGGTAAGGGTAAGGGTAAGGGTAAGGGTAAGGGTAAGGGTAAGGGTAAGGGTAAGGGTAAGGGTAAGGGTAAGGGTAAGGGTAAGGGTAAGGGTAAGGGTAAGGGTAAGCTTAAGGGTAAGGGTAAGGGTAAGGGTAAGTTTAAGGGTAAAAGCAAGGGTAAGGGTAAGGGTAAGGGTAAGGGTAAGGGTAAGCTTAAGGGTAAAAGCAAGGGTAAGGGTAAGGGTAAGGGTAAGGGTAAGGGTAAGGGTAAGGGTAAGGGTAAGGTTAAGGGTAAGCTTAAGGGTAAGGGTAAGGGTAAGGGTAAGCTTAAGGGTAAAAGCAAGGGTAAGGGTAAGGGTAAGGGTAAGGGTAAGGGTAAAGGTAAGGGTAAGCCTAAGGGTAAAAGCAAGGGTAAGGGTAAGGGTAAGGGTAAGGGTAAGGGTAAGGGTAAGGGTAAGGGTAAGGGTAAGGGTAAGGGTAAGGGTAAGGGTAAGGGTAAGCTTAAGGGTAAAAGCAAGGTTAAGGGTAAGGGTAAGGGTAAGGGTAAGGGTAAGGGTAAGGGTAAGGTTAAGGGTAAGGGTAAGGGTGAGCTTAAGGGTAAAAGCAAGGGTAAGGGTAAGGGTAAGGGTAAGGGTATAGGTAAGGGTAAGGGTAAGGGTAAGGGTAAGGGTAAGGGTAAGCTTAAGGGTAAAAGCAAGGGTAAGGGTAAGGGTAAGGGTAAGGGTAAGGGTTAGGGTAAGGGTAAAGGTAAGGGTAAGCCTAAGGGTAAAAGCAAGGGTAAGGGTAAGGGTAAGGGTAAGGGTAAGGGTAAGGGTAAGGGTGAGGGTAAGGGTAAGAGTAAGGATAAGGGTAAGGGTAAGCTTAAGGGTAAAAGCAAGGGTAAGGGTAAGGGTAAGGGTAAGGGTAAGCCTAAGGGTAAAAGCAAGGGTAAGGGTAAGGTTAAGGGTAAGGGTAAGGGTAAGCTTAAGGGTAAAAGCAAGGGTAAGGGTAAGGGTAAGGGTAAGGGTAAGGGTAAGCTTAAGGGTAAAAGCAAGGGTAAGGGTAAGGGTGAGGGTAAGGGTAAGGGTAAGGGTAAGGGTAAAGGTAAGGGTAAGCCTAAGAGTAAAAGCAAGGGTAAGGGTAAGGGTAAGGGTAAGGGTAAGCTTAAGGGTAAAAGCAAGGGTAAGGGTAAGGGTAAGGGTAAGGGTAAGGGTAAGGGTAAGGGTAAGGGTAAGGGTAAGGGTAAGGGTAAGGGTAAGGGTGAGCTTAAGGGTAAAAGCAAGGGTAAGGGTAAGGGTAAGGGTAAGGGTAAGGGTAAAGGTAAGGGTAAGCCTAAGGGTAAAAGCAAGGGTAAGGGTAAGGGTAAGGGTAAGGGTAAGGGTAAGGGTAAGGGTAAGGGTAAGGGTAAGGGTAAGGGTAAGGGTAAGGGTAAGGGTAAGGGTAAGGGTAAGCCTAAGGGTAAAAGCAAGGGTAAGGGTAAGGGTAAGGGTAAGGGTAAGGGTAAGCTTAAGGGTAAAAGCAAGGGTAAGGGTAAGGGTAAGGGTAAGGGTAAGGGTAAGGGTAAGGGTAAGCTTAAGGGTAAAAGCAAGGGTAAGGGTAAGGGTAAGGGTAAGGGTAAGCCTAAGGGTAAAAGCAAGGGTAAGGGTAAGGGTAAGGGTAAGGGTAAGGGTAAGCTTAAGGGTAAAAGCAAGGGTAAGGGTAAGGGTAAGTGTAAGGGTAAGGGTAAGGGTAAGCTCAAGGGTAAAAGCAAGGGTAAGGGTAAGGGTAAGGGTAAGGGTAAAGGTAAGGGTAAGGGTAAAGGTAAGGGTAAGCCTAAGGGTAAAAGCAAGGGTAAGGGTAAGGGTAAGGGTAAGGGTAAGGGTAAGGGTAAGGGTAAGGGTAAGGGTAAGCTTAAGGGTAAAAGCAAGGGTAAGGGTAAGGGTAAGGGTAAGGGTAAGGGTAAGGGTAAGGGTAAGGGTAAGGGTAAGGGTAAGGGTAAGGGTAAGCTTAAGGGTAAGGGTAAGGGTAAGGGTAAGCTTAAGGGTAAAAGCAAGGGTAAGGGTAAGGGTAAGGGTAAGGGTAAGCTTAAGGGTAAAAGCAAGGGCAAGGGTAAGGGTAAGGGTAAGGGTAAGGGTAAGGGTAAGGGTAAGGGTAAGGGTAAGGGTAAGGGTAAGGGTAAGCTTAAGGGTAAGGGTAAGGGTAAGGGTAAGGGTAAGCTTAAGGGTAAAAGCAAGGGTAAGGGTAAGGGTAAGGGTAAGGGTAAGGGTAAGCTTAAGGGTAAGGGTAAGGGTAAAGGTAAGGGTAAGCTTAAGGGTAAAAGCAAGGGTAAGGTTAAGGGTAAGGGTAAGGGTAAGGGTAAGGGTAAGGGTAAGCTTAAGGGTAAGGGTAAGGGTAAGGGTAAGGGTAAGCTTAAGGGTAAAAGCAAGGGTAAGGGTAAGGGTAAGGGTAAGGGTAAGGGTAAGGGTAAGGGTAAGGGTAAGGGTAAGGGTAAGGGTAAGGGTAAGGGTAAGGGTAAGGGTAAGGGTAAGCTTAAGGGTAAGGGTAAGGGTAAGCTTAAGGGTAAAAGCAAGGGTAAGGGTAAGGGTAAGGGTAAGGGTAAGGGTAAGCTTAAGGGTAAAAGCAAGGGTAAGGGTAAGGGTAAGGGTAAGGGTAAGGGTAAGGGTAAGGGTAAGGGTAAGGGTAAGGGTAAGGGTAAGCTTAAGGGTAAGGGTAAGGGTAAGGGTAAGCTTAAGGGTAAAAGCAAGGGTAAGGGTAAGGGTAAGGGTAAGGGTAAAGGTAAGGGTAAGCCTAAGGGTAAAAGCAAGGGTAAGGGTAAGGGTAAGGGTAAGAGTAAGGGTAAGGGTAAGGGTAAGGGTAAGGGTAAGGGTAAGGGTAAGGGTAAGGGTAAGCTTAAGGGTAAAAGCAAGGGTAAGGGTAAGGGTAAGGGTCAGGGTAAGGGTAAGGGTGAGGTTAAGGGTAAGGGTAAGGGTAAGCTTAAGGGTAAAAGCAAGGGTAAGGGTAAGGGTAAGGGTAAGGGTAAGGGTAAGGGTAAGGGTAAGGGTAAGGGTAAGGGTAAGGGTAAGGGTAAGGGTAAGCTTAAGGGTAAAAGCAAGGGTAAGGGTAAGGGTAAGGGTAAGGGTAAGGGTAAGGGTAAGGGTAAAGGTAAGGGTAAGCCTAAGGGTAAAAGCAAGGGTAAGGGTAAGGGTAAGGGTAAGGGTAAGGGTAAGGGTAAGGGTAAGGGTAAGGGTAAGGGTAAGGGTAAGGGTAAGAGTAAGGGTAAGGGTAAGGGTAAGCTTAAGGGTAAAAGCAAGGGTAAGGGTAAGGGTAAGGGTAAGGGTAAGCCTAAGGGTAAAAGCAAGGGTAAGGGTAAGGTTAAGGGTAAGGGTAAGGGTAAGCTTAAGGGTAAAAGCAAGGGTAAGGGTAAGGGTAAGGGTAAGGGTAAGGGTAAGCTTAAGGGTAAAAGCAAGGGTAAGGGTAAGGGTGAGGGTAAGGGTAAGGGTAAGGGTAAGGGTAAAGGTAAGGGTAAGCCTAAGAGTAAAAGCAAGGGTAAGGGTAAGGGTAAGGGTAAGGGTAAGGGTAAGGGTAAGCTTAAGGGTAAAAGCAAGGGTAAGGATAAGGGTAAGGGTAAGGGTAAGGGTAAGGGTAAGGGTAAGGGTGAGGGTAAGGGTAAGGGTAAGGGTAAGCTTAAGGGTAAAAGCAAGGGTAAGGGTAAGGGTAAGGGTAAGGGTAAGGGTAAGGGTAAGGGTAAGGGTAAGGGTAAGGGTAAGCTTAAGGGTAAAAGCAAGGGTAAGGGTTAGGGTAAGGGTAAGGGTAAGGGTAAGGGTAAGGGTAAGCTTAAGGGTAAAAGCAAGGGTAAGGGTAAGGGTAAGGGTAAGGGTAAGGGTAAGGGTAAAGGTAAGGGTAAGCCTAAGAGTAAAAGCAAGGGAAAGGGTAAGGGTAAGGGTAAGGGTAAGGGTAAGGGTAAGGGTAAGGGTAAGAGTAAGGGTAAGGGTAAGGGTAAGGGTAAGGGTAAGGGTAAGGGTAAGGGTAAGCTTAAGGGTATAAGCAAGGGTAAGGGTAAGGGTAAGGGTGAGGGTAAGGGTAAGGGTAAGGGTAAGCTTAAGGGTAAAAGCAAGGGTAAGGGTAAGGGTAAGGGTAAGGGTAAGGGTAAGGGTAAGGGTAAGGGTAAGGGTAAGGGTAAGCTTAAGGGTAAAAGCAAGGGTAAGGGTTAGGGTAAGGGTAAGGGTAAGGGTAAGGGTAAGGGTAAGCTTAAGGGTAAAAGCAAGGGTAAGGGTAAGGGTAAGGGTAAGGGTAAGGGTAAGGGTAAAGGTAAGGGTAAGCCTAAGAGTAAAAGCAAGGGAAAGGGTAAGGGTAAGGGTAAGGGTAAGGGTAAGGGTAAGGGTAAGGGTAAGAGTAAGGGTAAGGGTAAGGGTAAGGGTAAGGGTAAGGGTAAGGGTAAGGGTAAGCTTAAGGGTATAAGCAAGGGTAAGGGTAAGGGTAAGGGTGAGGGTAAGCGTAAGGGTAAGGGTAAGGGTAAGCTTAAGGGTAAAAGCAAGGGTAAGGGTAAGGGTAAGGGTAAGGGTAAGGGTAAGGGTAAGGGTAAGGGTAAGCTTAAGGGTAAAAGCAAGGGTAAGGGTAAGGGTAAGGGTAAGGGTAAGGGTAAGGGTAAGGGTAAGGGTAAGGGTAAGGGTAAGGGTAAGGGTAAGGGTAAGGGTAAGGGTAAAGGTAAGGTTAAGCCTAAGGGTAAAAGCAAGGGTAAGGGTAAGGGTAAGGGTAAGGGTAAGGGTAAGGGTAAGGGTAAGTGTAAGGGTAAGGGTAAGGGTAAGGGTAAGGGTAAGGGTAAGGGTAAGGGTAAGGGTAAGGGTAAGGGTAAGCTTAAGGGTAAAAGCAAGGGTAAGGGTAAGGGTAAGGGTAAGGGTAAGCCTAAGGGTAAAAGCAAGGGTAAGGGTAAGGGTAAGGGTAAGGGTAAGGGTAAGCTTAAGGGTAAAAGCAAGGGTAAGTGTAAGGGTAAGGGTAAGGGTAAGGGTAAGGGTAAGGGTAAGCTTAAGGGTAAAAGCAAGGGTAAGGGTAAGGGTAAGGGTAAGGGTAAGGGTAAGGGTAAGGGTAAGGGTAAGGGTAAGGGTAAGGGTAAAAGTAAGGGTAAGCCTAAGGGTCAAAGCAAGGGTAAGGGTAAGGGTAAGGGTAAGGGTAAGGGTAAGGGTAAGGGTAAGGGTAAGGGTAAGGGTAAGCTTAAGGGTAAAAGCAAGGGTAAGGGTAAGGGTAAGGGTAAGGGTAAGGGTAAGGGTAAGGGTAAGGGTAAGGGTAGGGGTAAGGGTAAGGGTAAGCTTAAGGGTAAGGGTAAGGGTAAGGGTAAGGGTAAGCCTAAGGGTAAAAGCAAGGGTAAGTGTAAGGGTAAGGGTAAGGGTAAGGGTAAGCTTAAGGGTAAAAGCAAGGGTAAGGGTAAGGGTAAGGGTAAGGGTAAGGGTAAGGGTAAGGGTAAGCTTAAGGGTAAAAGCAAGGGTAAGGGTAAGGGTAAGGGTAAGGGTAAGGGTAAGGGTAAGGCTAAAGGTAAGGGTAAGCCTAAGGGTAAAAGCAAGGGTAAGGGTAAGGGTAAGGGTAAGGGTAAGGGTAAGGGTAAGGGTAAGGGTAAGGGTAAGGGTAAGGGTAAAGGTAAGGGTAAGGGTAAGCTTAAGGGTAAAAGCAAGGGTAAGGGTAAGGGTAAGGGTAAGGGTAAGGGTAAGAGTAAGGGTAAGGGTAAGGGTAAGCTAAAGTGTAAAAGCAAGGGTAAGGGTAAGGGTAAGGGTAAGGGTAAGGGTAAGGGTAAGTGTAAGGGTAAGGGTAAGGGTAAGGGTAAGGGTAAGGGTAAGGGTAAGCTTAAGGAAAAAAGCAAGGGTAAGGGTAAGGGTAAGGGTAAGGGTAAGGGTAAGGGTAAGGGTAAGGGTAAGGGTAAAGGTAAGGGTAAGCCTAAGAGTAAAAGCAAGGGTAAGGGTAAGGGTAAGGGTAAGGGTAAGGGTAAGGTTAAGGGTAAGGGTTAGGGTAAGGGTAAGGGTAAGGGTAAGGGTAAGGGTAAGCTTAAGGGTAAAAGCAAGGGTAAGGGTAAGGGTAAGGGTAAGGGTAAGGGTAAGGGTAAGGGTAAGCTTAAGGGTAAGGGTAAGGGTAAGGGTAAGGGTAAGCTTAAGGGTAAAAGCAAGGGTAAGGGTAAGGGTAAGGGTAAGGGTGAGGGTAAGCCTAAGGGTAAAAGCAAGGGTAAGGGTAAGGATAAGGGTAAGGGTAAGGGTAAGGGTAAGGGTAAGCTTAAGGGTAAGGGTGAGGGTAAGGGTAAGGGTAAGCTTAAGGGTAAAAGCAAGGGTAAGGGTCAGGGTAAGGGTAAGTGTAAGGGTAAGGGTAAGGGTAAGGGTATGGGTGAGCTTAAGGGTAAAAGCAAGGGTAAGGGTAAGGTTAAGGGTAAGGGTAAGGGTAAGGGTAAGGGTAAGGGTTAGCTTAAGGGTAAAAGCAAGGGCAAGGGTAAGGGTAAGGTTAAGGGTAAGGGTAAGGGTAAGGGTAAGGGTAAGGGTAAGGGTAAGGGTTAGCTTAAGGGTAAAAGCAAGGGTAAGGGTAAGGGTAAGGGTAAGGGTAAGGGTAAGGGTAAGGGTAAGGGTAAGGGTAAGGGTAAGGGTAAGGGTAAGGGTAAGGGTAAGCTTAAGGGTAAAAGCAAGGGTAAGGGTAAGGGTAAGGGTAAGGGTAAGCCTTAGGGTAAAAGCAAGGGTAAGGGTAAGGGTAAGGGTAAGGGTAAGTGTAAGCTTAAGGGTAAAAGCAAGGGTAAGGGTAAGGGTAAGGGTAAGGGTGAGGGTAAGCTTAAGGGTAAAAGCAAGGGTGAGGGTAAGGGTAAGGGTAAGGGTAAGGGTAAGGGTAAGGGTAAGGGTAAGCTTAAGGGTAAAAGCAAGGGTAAGGGTAAGGGTAAGGGTAAGCTTAAGGGTAAAAGCAAGGGTAAGGGTAAGGGTAAGGGTAAGGGTAAGGGTAAAGGTAAGGGTAAGCCTAAGGGTAAAAGCAAGGGTAAGGGTAAGGGTAAGGGTAAGGGTAAGGGTTAGGGTAAGGGTAAGGGTAAGGGTAAGGGTAAGGGTAAGGGTAAGGGTAAGGGTAAGGGTAAGGGTAAGGGTAAGGGTAAGGGTAAGGGTAAGCTTAAGGGTAAAAGCAAGGGTAAGGGTAAGGGAAAGGGTAAGGGTAAGCCTAAGGGTAAAAGCAAGGGTAAGGGTAAGGGTAAGGGTAAGGGTAAGGGTAAGCTTAAGGGTAAAAGCAAGAGTAAGGGTAAGGGTAAGGGTAAGGGTAAGGGTAAGGGTAAGCTTAAGGGTAAAAGCAAGGGTAAGGGTAAAGGTAAGGGTAAGGGTAAGGGTAAGGGTAAGGGTAAGGGTAAGGGTAAAGGTAAGGGTAAGCCTAAGGGTAAAAGCAAGGGTAAGGGTAAGGGTAAGGGTAAGGGTAAGGGTAAGGGTAAGGGTAAGGTTAAGGGTAAGGGTAAGGGTAAGCTTAAGGGTAAAAGCAAGGGTAAGGGTAAGGGTAAGGGTAAGGGTAAGGGTAAGGGTAAGGGTAAGGGTAAGGGTAAGGGTAAGGGTAAGGGTAAGGGTAAGGGTAAGCTTAAGGGTAAGGGTAAGGGTAAGGGTAAGGGTAAGCTTAAGGGTAAAAGCAAGGGTAAGGGTAAGGGTAAGGGAAAGGGTAAGCTAAAGGGTAAAAGCAAGGGTAAGGGTAAGGGTAAGGGTAAGGGTAAGGGTAAGGGTAAGGGTAAGGGTAAGGGTAAGGGTAAGGGTAAGGGTAAGGGTAAGGGTAAGGGTAAGGGTAAGGGTAAGGGTAAGGGTAAGCTTAAGGGTAAGGGTAAGGGTAAGGGTAAGGGTGAGCTTAAGGGTAAAAGTAAGGGTAAGGGTAAGGGTAAGGGTAAGGGTAAGGGTAAGGGTAAGGGTAAGGGTAAGCTTAAGGGTAAGGGTAAGGGTAAGGGTAAGGGTAAGCTTAAGGGTAAAAGCAAGGGTAAGGGTAAGGGTGAGGGTAAGGGTAAGGGTAAGGGTAAGGGTAAGCTTAAGGGTAAGGGTAAGGGTAAGGGTAAGGGTAAGCTTAAGGGTGAAAGCAAGGGTAAGGGTAAGGGTAAGGGTAAGGGTAAGGGTAAGGGTAAGGGTAAGGGTAAGGGAAAGCTTAAGGGTAAGGGTAAGGGTAAGGGTAAGGGTAAGCTTAAGGGTAAAAGCAAGGGTAAGGGTAAGGGTAAGGGTAAGCTTAAGGGTAAAAGCAAGGGTAAGGGTAAGGGTAAGGGTAAGGGTAAGGGTAAGGGTAAGGGTAAGGGTAAGGGTAAAGGTAAGGGTAAGGGTAAGCTTAAGGGTAAGGGTAAGGGTAAGGGTAAGGGTAAGCTTAAGGGTAAAAGCAAGGGTAAGGGTAAGGGTAAGGGTAAGGGTAAAGGTAAGGGTAAGCCTAAGGGTAAAAGCAAGGATAAGGGTAAGGGTAAGGGTAAGGGTAAGGGTAAGGGTAAGGGTAAGGGTGAGGGTAAGGGTAAGGGTAAGCTTAAGGGTAAAAGCAAGGGTAAGGGTAAGGGTAAGGGTAAGGGTAAGGTCAAGGGTAAGGGTAAGGGTAAGGGTAAGGGTAAGGGTAAGGGTAAGCTCAAGGGTAAAAGCAAGGGTAAGGGTAAGGGTAAGGGTAAGGGTAAGCTTCTTGCTTTTACCCTTAGGCTTACCCTTATCCTTACCCTTACCCTTACCCTTAAGCTTACCCTTACCCTTACCCTTACCCTTACCCTTACCCTCACCCTTACCCTTACCCTTACCCTTACCCTTACCCTTGCTTTTACCCTTAAGCTTACCCTTACCCTTACCCTTACCCTTACCCTTACCCTTACCCTTACCCTTACCCTTACCCTTACCCTTACCCTAACCCTTACCCTTGCTTTGACCCTTAGGCTTACCCTTACCTTTACCCTTACCCTTACCCTTATCCTTACCCTTACCCTTACCCTTACCCTTACCCTTACCCTTACCCTTGCTTTTACCCTTAAGCTTACCCTTACCCTTACCCTTACCCTTGCTTTTACCCTTAAGCTTACCCTTACCCTTACCCTTACCCTTACCCTTACCCTTACCCTTACCCTTGCTTTTACCCTTAGGCTTACCCTTACCCTTACCCTTACCCTTACCCTTGCTTTTACCCTTAAGCTTACCCTTACCCTTACCCTTACCCTTACCCTTACCCTTACCCTTACCCTTACCCTTACCCTTACCCTTACCCTTACCCTTACCCTTACCCTTGCTTTTACCCTTAGGCTTAACCTTACCTTTACCCTTACCCTTACCCTTACCCTTACCCTTACCCTTACCCTTACCCTTACCCTTACCCTTACCCTTACCCTTACCCTTGCTTTTACCCTTAAGCTTACCCTTACCCTTACCCTTACCCTTGCTTATACCCTTAAGCTCACCCTTACCCTTACCCTTACCCTTACCCTTACCCTTACCCTTACCCTTACCCTTACCCTTACCCTTACCCTTACCCTTACCCTTACCCTTACCCTTGCTTTTACCCTTAGGCTTACCCTTACCTTTACCCTTACCCTTACCCTTACCCTTACCCTTACCCTTACCCTTACCCTTACCCTTGCTTTTACCCTTAAGCTTACCCTTACCCTTACCCTTACCCTTACCCTTAACCTAACCCTTACCCTTGCTTTTACCCTTAAGCTTACCCTTACCCTTACCCTTACCCTTACCCTTACCCTTACCCTTACCCTTACCCTTGCTTTTACCCTTAAGCTTACCCTTACCCTTACCCTTAACCTTACCCTTACCCTTACCCTTACCCTTACCCTTATCCTTACCCTTGCTTTTACCCTTAAGCTTACCCTTACCCTTACCCTTACCCTTACCCTTACCCTTACCCTTACCTTTACCCTTACCCTTACCCTTACCCTTACCCTTACCCTTGCTTTTACTCTTAGGCTTACCCTTACCTTTACCTTTACCCTTACCCTTACCCTTACCCTCACCCTTACCCTAACCCTTGCTTTTACCCTTAAGCTTACCCTTACCCTTACCCTTACCCTTACCCTTACCCTTGCTTTTACCCTTAAGCTTACCCTTACCCTTACCCTTAACCTTACCCTTACCCTTGCTTTTACCCTTAGGCTTACCCTTACCCTTACCCTTACCCTTACCCTTGCTTTTACCCTTAAGCTTACCCTTACCCTTACCCTTACTCTAACCCTTACCCTTACCCTTACCCTTACCCTTACCCTTACCCTTACCCTTACCCTTACCCTTGCTTTTACCCTTAGGCTTACCCTTACCTTTACCCTTACCCTAACCCTTACCCTTACCCTTACCCTTACCCTTACCCTTGCTTTTACCCTTAAGCTTACCCTTACACTTACCCTTACCCTTACCCTTACCCTTACCCTTACCCTTACCCTTACCCTTACCCTTGCTTTTACCCTTAAGCTTACCCTTACCCTTACCCTTACCCTTACCCTTACCCTTACCCTTACCCTTACCCTTACCCTTACCCTTACCCTTGCTTTTACCCTTAAGCTTACCCTTACCCTTACCCTTACCCTTACCCTTACCCTTACCCTTACCCTTACCCTTACCCTTGCTTTTACCCTTAGGCTTACCCTTACCTTTACCCTTACCCTTACCCTTACCCTTACCCTTACCCTTGCTTTTACCCTTAAGCTCTTACCCTTACCCTTACCCTTACCCTTACCCTTACCCTTACCCTTACCCTTACCCTTACCCTTACCCTTACCCTTACCCTTACCCTTACCCTTACCCTTACCCTTACCCTTGCTTTTACCCTTAAGCTTACCCTTACCCTTACCCTTACCCTTACCCTTACCCTTGCTTTTACCCTTAAGCTTACCCTTACCCTTACCCTTACCCTTAAGCTTACCCTTACCCTTACCCTTACCCTTACCCTTACCCTTACCCTTACCCTTACCCTTACCCTTACCCTTACCCTTACCCTTGCTTTTACCCTTAAGCTTACCCTTACCCTTACCCTTACCCTTACCCTTAAGCTTACCCTTACCCTTACCCTTACCCTTACCCTTACCCTTAACCTTACCCTTGCTTTTACCCTTAAGCTTACCCTTACCCTTACCCTTACCCTTACCCTTAAGCTTACCCTTACCCTTACCCTTACCCTTACCCTTACCCTTGCTTTTACCCTTAAGCTTACCCTTACCCTTACCCTTACCCTTACCCTTACCCTTAAGCTTACCCTTACCCTTACCCTAACCCTTACCCTTACCCTTACCCTTACCCTTACCCTTACCCTTGCTTTTACCCTTAAGCTTACCCTTTCCCTTACCCTTACCCTTACCCTTAAGCTTACCCTTACCCTTACCCTTACCCTTACCCTGACCCTTACCCTTACCCTTACCCTTGCTTTTACCCTTAAGCTTACCCTTACCCTAACCCTTACACTTACCCTTACCCTTACCCTTACCCTAAGTAAGGGTAAGGGTAAGGGTAAGGGTAAGGGTAAGGGTAAGGGTAAGGGTAAGGGTAAGGGTAAGGGTAAGGGTAAGGGTAAGGGTAAGGGTAAGGGTAAGGGTAAGGGTAAACTTAAGGGCTTAATAAGCAAGGGTAAGGGTAAGGGTAAGGGTAAGGGTAAGGGTAAGGGTAAGGGTAAGGGTAAGCTTAAGGGTAAAAGCAAGGGTAAGGGTAAGGGTAAGGGTAAGGGTAAGGGTAAGGGTAAGGGTAAGGGTAAGGGTAAGGGTAAGGGTAAGGGTAAGGGTAAGGGTAAGGGTAAGGGTAAGGGTAACCCTTACCCTTACCCTTACCCTTACCCTCACCCTTGCTTTTACCCTTAAGCTTACACTTACCCTTACCCTTACCCTTACCCTTACCCTTACCCTTACCCTTACCCTAACCCTTACCCTTACCCTTACCCTTACCCTTACCCTTACCCTTGCTTTTACCCTTAAGCTTACCCTTACCCTTACCCTTACCCTTACCCTTACCCTTACCCTTACCCTTACCCTTACCCTTACCCTTACCCTTACCCTTACCCTTACCCTTACCCTTGCTTTTACCCTTAGGCTTACCCTTACCTTTACCCTTACCCTTACCCTTACCCTTACCCTTACCCTAACCCTTACCCTTGCTTTTACCCTTAAGCTTACCCTTACCCTTACCCTTACCCTTACCCTTGCTTTTACCCTTAAGCTTACCCTTACCCTTACCCTTACCCTTACCCTTGCTTTTACCCTTAGGCTTACCCTTTCCCTTACCCTTACCCTTACCCTTAAGCTTACCCTTACCCTTACCCTTACCCTTACCCTTACCCTTACCCTGACCCTTACCCTTACCCTTACCCTTGCTTTTACCCTTATGCTTACCCTTACCCTAACCCTTACACTTACCCTTACCCTTACCCTTACCCTTACTCTTACCCTTACCCTAACCCTTACCCTTACCCTTGCTTTTACCCTTAGGCTTACCCTTACCTTTACCCTTACACTTACCCTTACCCTTACCCTTACCCTTACCCTTACCCTTACCCTTACCCTTACCCTTACCCTTACTTTTACCCTTAAGCTTACCCTTACCCTTACCCTCACACTTACCCTTACCCTTACCCTTACCCTTACCCTTACCCTTACCCTTACCCTTACCCTAACCCTTACCCTTACCCTTGCTTTTACCCTTAGGCTTACCCTTACCTTTACCCTTACCCTTACCCTTACCCTTACCCTTACCCTTACCCTTACCCTTACCCTTACCCTTACCCTTGCTTTTACCCTTAAGCTTACCCTTACCCTTACCCTTACCCTTACCCTTACCCTTACCCTTACCCTTGCTTTTACCCTTAAGCTTACCCTTACCCTTACCCTTACCCTTACCCTCACCCTTACCCTTACCCTTACCCTTGCTTTTACCCTTAAGCTTACCCTTACCCTTACCCTTACCCTTACCCTTACCCTTACCCTTACCCTTACCCTTAACCTTGCTTTTACCCTTAAGCTTACCCTTACCCTTACCCTTACCCTTACCCTTACCCTTACCCTTACCCTTACCCTTGCTTTTACCCTTAAGCTTACCCTTACCCTTACCCTTACCCTCACCCTCACCCTTACCCTTACCCTTACCCTTGCTTTTACCCTTAAGCTTACCCTTACCCTTACCCTTACCCTTACCCTTACCCTTACCCTTACCCTTACCCTTACCCTTACCCTTGCTTTTACCCTTAAGCTTACCCTTACCCTTACCCTTACCCTTACCCTTACCCTTACCCTTACCCTTACCCTTACCCTTACCCTTACCCTTACCCTTACCCTTACCCTTACCCTTACCCTTACCCTTACCCTTGCTTTTACCCTTAGGCTTACCCTTACCTTTACCCTTACCCTTACCCTTACCCTTACCCTTACCCTTACCCTTGCTTTAACCCTTAAGCTTACCCTTACCCTCACCCTTACCCTTACCCTCACCCTTGCTTTTACCCTTAAGCTTACCCTTACCCTTACCCTTACCCTTACCCTTACCCTTGTTTTACCCTTAGGCTTACCCTTACCCTTACCCTTACCCTTACCCTTGCTTTTACCCTTAAGCTTACCCTCACCCTTACCCTTACCCTTACCCTTACCCTTACCCTTACCCTTACCCTTACCCTTACCCTTACCCTTACCTTAACCCTTACCCTTGCTTTTACCCTTAGGCTTACCCTAACCTTTACCCTTACCCTTACCCTTACCCTTACCCTTACCCTTAACCTTACCCTTACCCTTACCCTTACCCTTGCTTTTACCCTTAAGTTTACCCTTACCCTTACCCTTACCCTTACCCTTACCCTTACCCTTACCCTTGCTTTTACCCTTAAGCTTACCCTTACCCTTACCCTTACCCTCACCCTTACCCTTACCCTTACCCTTGCTTATACCCTTAAGCTTACCCTTACCCTTACCCTTACCCTTACCCTTACCCTTACCCTTACCCTTACCCTTACCCTTACCCTTACCCTTACCCTTACCCTTACCCTTACCCTTACCCTTACCCTTACCCTTGCTTTTACCCTTAGGCTTACCCTTACCTTTACCCTTACCCTTACCCTTACCCTTACCCTTGCTTTTACCCTCAAGCTTACCCTTACCCTTACCCTTACCCTTACCCTAACCCTTACCCTTGCTTTTTCCCTTAAGCTTACCCTTACCCTTACCCTTACCCTTACCCTTACCCTTACCCTTACCCTTACCCTTACCCTTACCCTTACCCTTACCCTTACCCTTACCCTTACCCTTACCCTTACCCTTGCTTTTACCCTTAAGCTTACCCTTACCCTTACCCTTACCCTTACCCTTACCCTTACCCTTACCCTTACCCTTACCCTTGCTTTTACCCTTAAGCTTACCCTTACCCTTACCCTTACCCTTACCCTTACCCTTACCCTTACCCTTACCCTTACCCTTACCCTTACCCTTACCCTTGCTTTTACCCTAAGGCTTACGCTTACCTTTACCCTTACCCTTACCCTTGCTTTTACCCTTAAGCTTACACTTACCCTTACCCTTACCCTTACCCTTACCCTTACCCTTGCTTTTACCCTTAAGCTTACCCTTACCCTTACCCTTACCCTAACCCTTACCCTTACCCTTACCCTTACCCTTACCCTTGCTTTTACCCTTACCCTTACCCTTGCTTTTACCCTTAGGCTTACCCTTACCCTTACCCTTACCCTTACCCTTACCCTTACCCTTACCCTTGCTTTTACCCTTAAGCTTACCCTTACCCTTACCCTTACCCTTACCCTTACCCTTACCCTTACCCTTACCCTTACCCTTACCCTTACCCTTACCCTTACCCTTACCCTTGCTTTTACCCTTAAGCTTACCTTTACCCTTACCCTTACCCTTGCCCTTACCCTTACCCTTACCCTTACCCTTACCCTTACCCTTACCCTTACCCTTACCCTTACCCTTACCCTTGCTTTTACCCTTAAGCTTACCCTTACCCTTACCCTTACCCTTACCCTTACCCTTACCCTTGCTTTTACCCTTAAGCTTACCCTTACCCTTACCCTTACCCTTACCCTTACCCTTACCCTTACCCTTACCCTTACCCTTACCCTTACCCTTACCCTTACCCTTACCCATACCCTTGCTTTTACCCTTAGGCTTACCCTTACCTTTACCCTTACCCTTACCCTTACCCTTACCCTTACCCTTACCCTTACCCTTACCCTTACCCTTACCCTTGCTTTTACCCTTAAGCTTACCCTTACCCTTACCCTTACCCTTACCCTTACCCTTACCCTTGCTTTTACCCTTAAGCTTACCCTTACCCTTACCCTTACCCTTACCCTTACCCTTGCTTTTACCCTTAGGCTTACCCTTACCCTTACCCTTACCCTTACCCTTACCCTTACCCTTACCCTTACCCTTACCCTTACCCTTACCCTTACCCTTACCCTTACCCTTACCCTTACCCTTACCCTTACCCTTACCCTTACCCTTACCCTTACCCTCACCCTTGCTTTTACCCTTAAGCTTACCCTTACCCTTACCCTTACCCTTACCCTTACCCTTACCCTTAACCTTACCCTCACCCTTACCCTTACCCTTACCCTTACCCTTACCCTTACCCTTACCCTTACCCTTGCTTTTACCCTTAGGCTTACCCTTACCTTTACCCTTACCCTTACCCTTACCCTTACCCTTACCCTTACCCTTACCCTTACCCTTGCTTTTACCCTTAAGCTTACCCTTACCCTTACCCTTACCCTTGACCTTGCTTTTACCCTTAAGCTTACCCTTAAGCTTACCCTTACCCTTACCCTTACCCTTACCCTTACCCTTACCCTTACCCTTACCCTTACCCTTGCTTTTACCCTTAAGCTTACCCTTACCCTTACCCTTACCCTTACCCTTACCCTTACCCTTACCCTTACCCTTGCTTTTACCCTTAAGCTTACCCTTACCCTTACCCTTACCCTTACCCTTACCCTTACCCTTACCCTTACCCTTACCCTTACCCTTACCCTTACCCTTACCCTTACCCTTGCTTTTACCCTTAGGCTTACCCTTACCTTTACCCTTACCCTTACCCTTACCCATACCCTTACCCTTACCCTTGCTTTTACCCTTAAGCTTACCCTTACCCTTACCCTTACCCTTACCCTTGCTTTTACCCTTAGGCTTACCCTTACCCTTACCCTTACCCTTACCCTTGCTTTTACCCTTAAGCTTACCCTTACACTTACCCTTACCCTTACCCTTACCCTTACCCTTACCCTTACCCTTACCCTTACCCTTACCCTTACCCTTACCCTAACCCTTGCTTTTACCCTTAGGCTTACCCTTACCTTTACCCTTACCCTTACCCTTACCCTTACCCTTACCCTTACCCTTACCCTTACCCTTACCCTTACCCTTACCCTTACCCTTACCCTTACCCTTGCTTTTACCCTTAAGCTTACCCTTACCCTTACCCTTACCCTTACCCTTACCCTTACCCTTACCCTTGCTTTTACCCTTAAGCTTACCCTTACCCTTACCCTTACCCTTACCCTTACCCTCACCCTTACCCTTACCCTTACCCTTACCCTTGCTTATACCCTTAAGCTTACCCTTACCCTTACCCTTACCCTTACCCTTACCCTTACCCTTACCCTTACCCTTACCCTTACCCTTGCTTTTACCCTTAGGCTTACCCTTACCTTTACCCTTACCCTTACCCTTACCCTTACCCTTACCCTTACCCTTACCCTTGCTTTTACCCTTAAGCTTACCCTTACCCTTACCCTTACCCTTACCCTTACCCTAACCCTTACCCTTGCTTTTACCCTTTAGCTTACCCTTACCCTTACCCTTACCCTTACCCTTACCCTTACCCTTACCCTTACCCTTACCCTTACCCTTACCCTTACCCTTACCCTTACCCTTACCCTTACCCTTACCCTTACCCTTACCCTTACCCTTACCCTTACCCTTGCTTTTACCCTTAGGCTTACCCTTACCTTTACCCTTACCCTTACCCTTACCCTTACCCTTACCCTTACCCTTACCCTTACCCTTACCCTTACCCTTGCTTTTACCCTTAAGCTTACCCTTACCCTTACCCTTACCCTTACCCTTACCTTTACCCTTGCTTTTACCCTTAAGCTTACCCTTACCCTTACCCTTACCCTTACCCTTAACCTTGCTTTTACCCTTAAGCTTACCCTTACCCTTACCCTTACCCTTACCCTTACCTTTACCCTTGCTTTTACCCTTAAGCTTACCCTTACCCTTACCCTTACCCTTACCCTTACCCTTGCTTTTACCCTTAGGCTTACCCTTACCCTTACCCTTACCCTTACCCTTGCTTTTACCCTTAAGCTTACCCTTACCCTTACCCTTACTCTTACCCTTACCCTTACCCTTACCCTTACCCTTACCCTTACCCTTACCCTTACCCTTACCCTTACCCTTGCTTTTACCCTTAGGCTTACCCTTACCTTTACCCTTACCCTAACCCTTACCCTTACCCTTACCCTTACCCTTACCCTTGCTTTCACCCTTAAGCTTACCCTTACCCTTACCCTTACGCTTACCCTTACCCTTACCCTTACCCTTGCTTTTACCCCTAAGCTTACCCTTACCCTTACCCTTACCCTTACCCTTACCCTTACCCTTACCCTTACCCTTACCCTTACCCTTACCCTTGCTTTTACCCTTAAGCTTACCCTTACCCTTACCCTTACCCTTACCCTTACCCTAACCCTTACCCTTGCTTTTACCCTTAAGCTTACCCTTACCCTTACCCTTACCCTTACCCTTACCCTTACCCTTACCTTTACCCTTACCCTTACCCTTACCCTTACCCTTACCCTTACCCTTACCCTTACCCTTACCCTTACCCTTGCTTTTACCCTTAAGCTTACCCTTACCCTTACCCTTACCCTTACCCTTACCCTTACTTTTACCCTTAAGCTTACCCTTACCCTTACCCTTACCCTTACCCTTACCCTTACCCTTACCCTTACCCTTGCTTTTACCCTTAGGCTTACCCTTACCTTTACCCTTACCCTTACCCTTACCCTTACCCTTACCCTTACCCTTACCCTTGCTTTTACCCTTAAGCTTACCCTTACCCTTACCCTTACCCTTACCCTTACCCTTACCCTTACCCTTACCCTTACCCTTACCCTTACCCTTACCCTTGCTTTTACCCTTAAGCTTACCCTTACCCTTACCCTTACCCTTACCCTTACCCTTGCTTTTACCCTTAGGCTTACCCTTACCCTTACCCTTACCCTTGCTTTTACCCTTAAGCTTACCCTTACCCTTACCCTTACACTTACCCTTGCTTTTACCCTTAAGCTTACCCTTACCCTTACCCTTACCCTTACCCTTACCCTTACCCTTACCCTTACCCTTACCCTTACCCTTACCCTTACCCTTACCCTTACCCTTGCTTTTACCCTTAAGCTTACCCTTACCCTTACCCTTACCCTTACCCTTACCCTTGCTTTTACCCTTAGGCTTACCCTTACCCTTACCCTTACCCTTACCCTTGCTTTTACCCTTAAGCTTACCCTTACCCTTACCCTTACCCTTACCCTTGCTTTTACCCTTAAGCTTACCCTTACCCTTACCCTTACCCTTACCCTTACCCTTACCCTTACCCTTACCCTTACCCTTGCTTTTACCCTTAAGCTTACCCTTACCCTTACCCTTACCCTTACCCTTACCCTTGCTTTTACCCTTAAGCTTACCCTTACCCTTACCCTTACCCTTACCCTTACCCTTGCTTTTACCCTTAAGCTTACCCTTACCCTTACCCTTACCCTTACCCTTGCTTTTACCCTTAAGCTTACCCTTACCCTTACCCTTACCCTTACCCTTACCCTTACCCTTACCCTTACCCTTACCCTTGCTTTTACCCTTAAGCTTACCCTTACCCTTACCCTTACCCTTACCCTTACCCTTGCTTTTACCCTTAAGCTTACCCTTACCCTTACCCTTACCCTTACCCTTACCCTTACCCTTACCCTTACCCTTACCCTTACCCTTACCCTTACCCTTACCCTTGCTTTTACCCTTACCCTTACCCTTACCCTTACCCTTACCCTTACCCTTACCCTTATCCTTACCCTTGCTTTTACCCTTAAGCTTACCCTTACCCTTACCCTTACCCTTACCCTTACCCTTGCTTTTACCCTTAGGCTTACCCTTACCCTTACCCTTACCCTTACCCTTGCTTTTACCCTTAAGCTTACCCTTACCCTTACCCTTACCCTTACCCTTACCCTTGCTTTTACCCTTAGGCTTACCCTTACCTTTACCCTTACCCTTACCCTTACCCTTACCCTTACCCTTACCCTTACCCTTGCTTTTACCCTTAAGCTTACCCTTACCCTTACCCTTAACCTTACCCTTACCCTTACCCTTACCCTTACCCTTACCCTTACCCTTACCCTTACCCTTGCTTTTACACTTAAGCTTACCCTTACCCTTACCCTTACCCTTACCCTTACCCTTACCCTTACCCTTACCCTTACCCTTACCCTTGCTTTTACCCTAAAGCTTACCCTTACCCTTACCCTTACCCTTACCCTTACCCTTACCCTTGCTTTTACCCTTAGGCTAACCCTTACCCTTACCCTTACCCTTACCCTTGCTTTTACCCTTAAGCTTACCCTTACCCTTACCCTTACCCTTAACCTTACCCTAACCCTTACCCTTACCCTTGCTTTTACCCTTAGGCTTACACTTACCCTTACCCTTACCCTTACCCTTGCTTTTACCCTTAAGCTTACCCTTACCCTTACCCTTACCCTTACCCTTACCCTTACCCTTACCCTTACCCTTACCCTTACCCTTACCCTTACCCTTACCCTTACCCTTACCCTTACCCTTACCCTTACCCTTACCCTTACCCTTACCCTTGCTTTTACCCTTACCCTTACCCTTACCCTTACCCTTACCCTTACCCTTGCTTTTACCCTTAAGCTTACCCTTACCCTTACCCTTACCCTTACCCTTACCCTTGCTTTTACCCTTAGGCTCACCCTTACCCTTACCCTTACCCTTACCCTTGCTTTTACCCTTAAGCTTACCCTTACCCTTACCCTTACCCTTACCCTTACCCTTACCCTTACCCTTACCCTTACCCTTACCCTTACCCTTACCCTTACCCTTACCCTTACCCTTGCTTTTACCCTTAGGCTTACCCTTACCCTTACCCTTACCCTTACCCTTGCTTTTACCCTTAAGCTTACCCTTACCCTTACCCTTACCCTTACCCTTACCCTTACCCTTACCCTTGCTTTTACCCTTAGGCTCACCCTTACCCTTACCCTTACCCTTACCCTTGCTTTTACCCTTAAGCTTACCCTTACCTTTACCCTTACCCTTACCCTTACCCTTACCCTTACCCTTACCCTTACCCTTACCCTTACCCTTACCCTTGCTTTTACCCTTAAGCTTACCCTTACCCTTACCCTTACCCTTACCCTTACCCTTACCCTTACCCTTACCCTTGCTTTTACCCTTAAGCTTACCCTTACCCTTACCCTTACCCTTACCCTTACCCTTACCCTTGCTTTTACCCTTAAGCTTACCCTTACCCTTACCCTTACCCTTACCCTTAAGCTTACCCTTACCCTTACCCTTACCCTTACCCTTACCCTTACCCTTACCCTTGCTTTCACCCTTAAGCTTACACTTACCCTTACCCTTACCCTTACCCTTACCCTTACCCTTACCCTTACCCTTACCCTTACCCTTACCCTTACCCTTACCCTTACCCTTGCTTTTACCCTTAGGCTTACCCTTACCTTTACCCTTACCCATACCCTTACCCTTACCCTTACCCTTACCCTTACCCTTGCTTTTACCCTTAAGCTTACCCTCACCCTTACCCTTACCCTTACCCTTACCCTTGCTTTTACCCTTGGGCTCATCCTTACCCTTACCCTTAACCTTACCCTTGCTTTTACCCTTAAGGTAAGGTTAAGCCAAAGGGTAAAAGCAAGGGTAAGGGTAAGGGTAAGGGTAAGGGTAAGGGTAAGGGTAAGGGTAAGGGTAAGGGTAAGGGTAAGGGTAAGGGTAAGGGTAAGGGTAAGGGTAAGGGTAAGGGTAAGGGTAAGGGTAAGGGTAAGCTTAAGGGTAAAAGCAAGGGTAAGGGTAAGGGTAAGGGTAAGGGTAAGCCTAAGGGTAAAAGCAAGGGTAAGGGTAAGGGTAAGGGTAAGGGTAAGGGTAAGGGTAAGCTTAAGGGTAAAAGCAAGGGTAAGGGTAAGGGTAAGGGTAAGGGTAAGGGTAAGGGTAAGGGTAAGCTTAAGGGTAAAAGCAAGGGTAAGGGTAAGGGTAAGGGTAAGGGTAAGGGTAAGGGTAAGGGTAAGGGTAAGGGTAAGGGTAAGGGTAAAGGTAAGGGTAAGCCTAAGGGTCAAAGCAAGGGTAAGGGTAAGGGTAAGAGTAAGGGTAAGGGTAAGGGTAAGGGTAAGGGTAAGCTTAAGGGTAAAAGCAAGGGTAAGGGTAAGGGTAAGGGTAAGGGTAAGGGTAAGGGTAAGGGTAAGGGTAAGGGTAAGGGTAAGCTTAAGGGTAAGGGTAAGGGTAAGGGTAAGGGTAAGCCTAAGGGTAAAAGCAAGGGTAAGTGTAAGGGTAAGGGTAAGGGTAAGGGTAAGCTTAAGGGTAAAAGCAAGGGTAAGGGTAAGGGTAAGGGTAAGGGTAAGGGTAAGGGTAAGGGTAAGGGTAAGGGTAAGCTTAAGGGTAAAAGCAAGGGTAAGGGTAAGGGTAAGGGTAACGGTAAGGCTAAAGGTAAGGGTAAGCCTAAGGGTAAAAGCAAGGGTAAGGGTAAGGGTAAGGGTAAGGGTAAGGGTAAGGGTAAGGGTAAGGGTAAGGGTAAGGGTAAGGGTAAGGGTAAGGGTAAAGGTGAGGGTAAGGGTAAGCTTAAGGGTAAAAGCAAGGGTAAGGGTAAGGGTAAGGGTAAGGGTAAGAGTAAGGGTAAGGGTAAGGGTAAGCTTAAGGGTAAAAGCAAGGGTAAGGGTAAGGGTAAGGGTAAGGGTAAGGGTAAGGGTAAGGGTAAGGGTAAGGGTAAGGGTAAGGGTAAGGGTAAGGGTAAGGGTAAGCTTAAGGGTAAAAGCAAGGGTAAGGGTAAGGGTAAGGGTGAGGGTAAGGGTAAGGGTAAGGGTAAGGGTAAGGGTAAGGGTAAGGGTAAGGGTAAGCTTAAGGGTAAAAGCAAGGGTAAGGGTAAGGGTAAGGGTAAGGGTAAGGGTAAGGGTAAGGGTAAGGGTAATGGTAAGGGTAAAGGTAAGGGTAAGCCTAAGGGTAAAAGCAAGGGTAAGGGTAAGGGTAAGGGTAAGGGTAAGGGTAAGGTTAAGGGTAAGGGTTAGGGTAAGGGTAAGGGTAAGGGTAAGGGTAAGCTTAAGGGTAAAAGCAAGGGTAAGGGTAAGGGTAAGGGTAAGGGTAAGGGTAAGGGTAAAAGCAAAGGTAAGGGTAAGGGTAAGGGTAAGGGTAAGCTTAAGGGTAAAAGCAAGGGTAAGGGTAAGGTTAAGGGTAAGGGTAAGGGTAAGGGTAAGCTTAAGGGTAAAAGCAAGGGTAAGTGTAAGGGTAAGGGAAAGGGTAAGGGTAAGGGTAAGGGTAAGCTTAACGGTAAGGGTAAGGGTAAGGGTAAGGGTAAGCTTAAGGGTAAAAGCAAGGGTAAGGGTCAGGGTAAGGGTAAGTGTAAGGGTAAGGGTAAGGGTAAGGGTAAGGGTGAGCTTAAGGGTAAAAGCAAGGGTAGGGGTAAGGTTAAGGGTAAGGGTAAGGGTAAGGGTAAGGGTAAGGGTTAGCTTAAGGGTAAAAGCAAGGGTAAGGGTAAGGGTAAGGGTAAGGGTAAGGGTAAGGGTAAGGGTAAGGGTAAGGGTAAGGGTAAAGGTAAGGGTAAGCCTAAGGGTAAAAGCAAGGGTAAGGGTAAGGGTAAGGGTAAGGGTAAGAGTAAGGGTAAGGGTAAGGGTAAGGGTAAGCTTAAGGGTAAAAGCAAGGGTAAGGGTAAGGGTAAGGGTAAGGGTAAGCCTAAGGGTAAAAGCAAGGGTAAGGGTAAGGGTAAGGGTAAGGGTAAGGGTAAGCTTAAGGGTAAAAGCAAGGGTAAGGGTAAGGGTAAGGGTAAGGGTAAGGGTGAGGGTAAGCTTAAGGGTAAAAGCAAGGGTGAGGGTAAGGGTAAGGGTAAGGGTAAGGGTAAGGGTAAGGGTAAGGGTAAGCTTAAGGGTAAAAGCAAGGGTAAGGGTAAGGGTAAGGGTAAGGGTAAGGGTAAGGGTAAGGGTAAGGGTAAGCTTAAGGGTAAAAGCAAGGGTAAGGGTAAGGGTAAGGGTAAGGGTAAGGGTAAAGGTAAGGGTAAGCCTAAGGGTAAAAGCAAGGGTAAGGTTAAGGGTAAGGGTAAGGGTAAGGGTTAGGGTAAGGGTAAGGGTAAGGGTAAGGGTAAGGGTATGGGTAAGGGTAAGGGTAAGGGTAAGGGTAAGGGTAAGCTTAAGGGTAAAAGCAAGGGTAAGGGTAAGGGAAAGGGTAAGGGTAAGCCTAAGGGTAAAAGCGAGGGTAAGGGTAAGGGTAAGGGTAAGGGTAAGGGTAATTTTAAGGGTAAAAGCAAGAGTAAGGGTAAGGGTAAGGGTAAGGGTAAGGGTAAGGGTAAGCTTAAGGGTAAAAGCAAGGGTAAGGGTAAAGGTAAGGGTAAGGGTAAGGGTAAGGGTAAGGGTAAGGGTAAGGGTAAGGGTAAAGGTAAGGGTAAGCCTAAGGGTAAAAGCAAGTGTAAGGGTAAGGGTAAGGGTAAGGGTAAGGGTAAGGTTAAGGGTAAGGGTAAGGGTAAGCTTAAGGGTAAAAGCAAGGGTAAGGGTAAGGGTAAGGGTAAGGGTAAGGGTAAGGGTAAGGGTAAGGGTAAGGGTAAGGGTAAGGGTAAGGGTAAGGGTAAGGGTAAGGGTAAGGGTAAGCTTAAGGGTAAGGGTAAGGGTAAGGGTAAGCTTAAGGGTGAAAGCAAGGGTAAGGGTAAGGGTAAGGGTAAGGGTAAGCTTAAGGGTAAAAGCAAGGGTAAGGGTAAGGGTAAGGATAAGGGTAAGGGTAAGGGTAAGGGTAAGGGTAAGGGTAAGGGTAAGGGTAAGGGTAAGCTTAAGGGTAAGGGTAAGGGTAAGGGTAAGGGTAAGCTTAAGGGTAAAAGCAAGGGTAAGGGTAAGGGTAAGGGTAAGGGTAAGGGTAAGGGTAAGCTTAAGGGTAAGGGTAAGGGTAAGGGTAAGGGTAAGCTTAAGGGTAAAAGCAAGGGTAAGGGTAAGGGTGAGGGTAAGGGTAAGGGTAAGGGTAAGGGTAAGCTTAAGGGTAAGGGTAAGGGTAAGGGTAAGCTTAAGGGTAAAAGCAAGGGTAAGGGTAAGGGTAAGGGTAAGGGTAAGGGTAAGGGTAAGGGTAAGGGTAAGGGTAAGGGTAAGGGTAAGGGTAAGGGTAAGGGTAAGGGTAAGGGTAAGGGTAAGGGTAAGGGTAAGGGTAAAGGTAAGGGTAAGGGAAAGCTTAAGGGTAAGGGTAAGGGTAAGGGTAAGGGTAAGCTTAAGGGTAAAAGCAAGGGTAAGGGTAAGGGTAAGGGTAAGGGTAAGGGTAAGCTTAAGGGTAAAAGCAAGGGTAAGGGTAAGGGTAAGGGTAAGGGTAAGGGTAAGGGTAAGGGTAAGGGTAAGGGTAAGGGTAAGGGTAAGGGTAAGGGTAAGGGTAAGCTTAAGGGTAAGGGTAAGGGTAAGGGTAAGGGTAAGCTTAAGGGTAAAAGCAAGGGTAAGGGTAAGGGTAAGGGTAAGGGTAAGGGTAAAGGTAAGGGTAAGCCTAAGGGTAAAAGCAAGGATAAGGGTAAGGGTAAGGGTAAGGTAAGGGTAAGGGTAAGGGTAAGGGTAAGGGTAAGGGTAAGGGTAAGCTTAAGGGTAAAAGCAAGGGTAAGGGTAAGGGTAAGGGTAAGGGTAAGGGTAAGGGTAAGGGTAAGGATAAGGGTAAGGGTAAGCTTAAGGGTAAAAGCAAGGGTAAGGGTAAGGGTAAGGGTAAGGGTAAGGGTAAGGGTAAGGGTAAGCTTAAGGGTAAAAGCAAGGGTAAGGGTAAGGGTAAGGGTAAGGGTAAGGGTTGGGGTAAGGGTAAAGGTAAGGGTAAGCCTAAGGGTAAAAGCAAGGGTAAGGGTAAGGGTAAGGGTAAGGGTAAGGGTAAGGGTAAGGGTAAGGGTAAGGGTAAGGGTAAGGGTAAGAGTAAGGGTAAGGGTAAGGGTAAGCTTAAGGGTAAAAGCAAGGGTAAGGGTAAGGGTAAGGGTAAGGGTAAGCCTAAGGGTAAAAGCAAGGGTAAGGGTAAGGGTAAGGGTAAGGGTAAGGGTAAGCTTAAGGGTAAAAGCAAGGGTAAGGGTAAGGGTAAGGGTAAGGGTAAGGGTAAGGGTAAGGGTAAGGGTAAGGGTAAGGGTAAGGGTAAGCTTAAGGGTAAAAGCAAGGGTAAGGGTAAGGGTAAGGGTAAGGGTAAGCTTAAGGGTAAAAGCAAGGGTAAGGGTAAGGGTAAGGGTAAGGGTAAGCCTAAGGGTAAAAGCAAGGGTAAGGGTAAGGGTAAGGGTAAGGGTAAGGGTAAGCTTAAGGGTAAAAGCAAGGGTAAGGGTAAGGGTAAGGGTAAGGGTAAGGGTAAGGGTAAGGGTAAGGGTAAGGGTAAGGGTAAGGGTAAGGGTAAGGGTAAGCTTAAGGGTAAAAGCAAGGGTAAGGGTAAGGGTAAGGGTAAGGGTAAGGGTAAGGGTAAGGGTAAAGGTAAGGGTAAGCCTAAGGGTAAAAGCAAGGGTAAGGGTAAGGGTAAGGGTAAGGGTAAGGGTAAGGGTAAGGGTAAGGGTAAGCTTAAGGGTAAAAGCAAGGGTAAGGGTAAGGGTAAAAGTAAGGGTAAGGGTAAGGGTAAGGGTAAGGGTAAGGGTAAGCTTAAGGGTAAAAGCAAGGGTAAGGGTAAGGGTAAGGGTAAGGGTAAGGGTAAGGGTAAGGGTAAGGGTAAGGGTAAAGGTAAGGGTAAGGGTAAGGGTAAGGGTAAGGGTAAGGGTAAGGGTAAGCTTAAGGGTAAAAGCAAGGGTAAGGGTTAGGGTAAGGGTAAGGGTAAGGGTAAGGGCAAGGGTAAGCTTAAGGGTAAAAGCAAGGGTAAGGGTAAGGGTAAGGGTAAGGGTAAGGGTAAGGGTAAGGGTAAGGGTAAGGGTAAGGGTAAGGGTAAGCTTAAGGGTAAAAGCAAGGGTAAGGGTAAGGGTAAGGGTAAGCGTAAGGGTAAGGGTAAGGGTAAGCTTAAGGGTAAAAGCAAGGGTAAGGGTAAGGGTAAGGGTAAGGGTAAGGGTTAGGGTAAGGGTAAAGGTAAGGGTAAGCCTAAGGGTAAAAGCAAGGGTAAGGGTAAGGGTAAGGGTAAGGGTAAGGGTAAGGGTAAGGGTAAGGGTAAGGGTAAGGGTAAGGGTAAGGGTAAGGGTAAGAGTAAGGGTAAGGGTAAGGGTAAGCTTAAGGGTAAAAGCAAGGGTAAGGGTAAGGGTAAGGGTAAGGGTAAGCCTAAGGGTAAAAGCAAGGGTAAGGGTAAGGGTAAGGGTAAGGGTAAGGGTAAGCTTAAGGGTAAAAGCAAGGGTAAAGGTAAGGGTAAGGGTAAGGGTAAGGGTAAGGGTAAGCTTAAGGGTAAAAGCAAGGTTAAGGGTAAGGGTAAGGGTAAGGGTAAGGGTAAGCTTAAGGGTAAAAGCAAGGGTAAAGGTAAGGGTAAGGGTAAGGGTAAGGGTAAGCTTAAGGGTAAAAGCAAGGGTAAGGGTAAGGGTAAGGGTAAGGGTAAGGGTAAGGGTAAGGGTAAGGGTAAGGGTAAGGGTAAGGGTAAGGGTAAGGGTAAGGGTAAAGGTAAGGGTAAGCCTAAGGGTAAAAGCAAGGGTAAGGGTAAGGGTAAGGGTAAGGGTAAGGGTAAGGGTAAGGGTAAGGGTAAGGGTAAGGGTAAGGGTAAGGGTAAGGGTAAGGGTAAGGGTAAGGGTAACGGTAAGGGTAAGGGTAAGGGTAAGGGTAAGGGTAAGGGTAAGGGTAAGGGTAAGCTAAAGGGTAAAAGCAAGGGTAAGGGTTAGGGTAAGGGTAAGGGTAAGGGTAAGGGTAAGGGTAAGGGTAAGGGTAAGGGTAAGGGTAAGGGTAAGGGTAAGGGTAAGGGTAACGGTAAGGGTAAGGGTAAGGGTAAGGGTAAGGGTAAGGGTAAGGGTAAAGGTAAGCTAAAGGGTAAAAGCAAGGGTAAGGGTAAGGGTAAGGGTAAAGGTAAGGGTAAGGGTAAGGGTAAAGGTAAGGGTAAGCCTAAGGGTAAAAGCAAGGGTAAGGGTAAGGGTAAGGGTAAGGGTAAGGGTAAGGGTAAGGGTAAGGGTAAGGGTAAGGGTAAGGGTAAGGGTAAGGGTAAGGGTAAGGGTAAGGGTAAGGGTAAGGGTAAGGGTAAGGGTAAGGGTAAGGGTAAAGGTAAGGGTAAGCCAAAGGGTGAAAGCAAGGGTAAGGGTAAGGGTAAGGGTAAGGGTAAGGGTAAGGGTAAGGGTAAGGGTAAGGGTAAGGGTAAGGGTAAGGGTAAGGGTAAGGGTGAGGGTAAGGGTAAGGGTAAGGGTAAGGGTGAGGGTAAGGGTAAGGGTAAGGGTAAGGGTAAGGGTAAGCTTAAGGGTAAAAGCAAGGGTAAGGGTAAGGGTAAGGGTAAGGGTAAGGGTAAGGGTAAGGGTAAGCTTAAGGGTAAAAGCAAGGGTAAGGGTAAGGGTAAGGGTAAGGGTAAGGGTAAGGGTAAGGGTAAGGGTAAGGGTAAGGGTAAGGGTAAGGGTAAGGGTAAGGGTAAGGGTAAGGGTAAGGGTAAAGGTAAGGGTAAGCCTAAGGGTAAAAGCAAGGGTAAGGGTAAGGGTTAGGGTAAGGGTAAGGGTAAGGGTAAGGGTAAGGGTAAGGGTAAGGGTAAGGGTAAGGGTAAGGGTAAGGGTAAGGGTAAGGGTAAGGGTAAGTGTAAGGGTAAGCTAAAGGGTAAAAGCAAGGGTAAGGGTAAGGGTAAGGGTAAGGGTAAGCCTAAGGGTAAAAGCAAGGGTAAGGGTAAGGGTAAGGGTAAGGGTAAGCTTAAGGGTAAAAGCAAGGGTAAGGGTAAGGGTATGGGTAAGGGTAAGGGTAAGGGTAAAGGTAAGGGTAAGCCTAAGGGTAAAAGCAAGGGTAAGGGTAAGGGTAAGGGTAAGGGTAAGGGTAAGGGTAAGGGTAAGGGTAAGGGTAAGGGTAAGGGTAAGGGTAAGGGTAAGGGTAAGGGTAAGGGTAAGGGTAAGGGTAAGGGTAAGGGTAAGGGTAAGCTTAAGGGTAAAAGCAAGGGTAAGGGTAAGGGTAAGGGTAAGGGTAAGGGTAAGGGTAAGGGTAAGCTTAAGGGTAAAAGCAAGGGTAAGGGTAAGGGTAAGGGTAAGGGTAAGGGTAAGGGTAAGGGTAAGGGTAAGGGTAAGGGTAAGCTTAAAGGTAAGCTTAAGGGTAAAAGCAAGGGTAAGGGTAAGGGTAAGGGTAAGGGTAAGCTTAAGGGTAAAAGCAAGGGTAAGGGTAAGGGTAAGGGTAAGGGTAAGGGTAAGGGTAAGGGTAAAGGTAAGGGTAAGCCTAAGGGTAAAAGCAAGGGTAAGGGTAAGGGTAAGGGTAAGGGTAAGGGTAAGGGTAAGGGTGAGGGTAAGGGTAAGGGTAAGGGTAAGGATAAGGGTAAGGGTAAGGGTAAGGGTAAGGGTAAGCTTAAGGGTAAAAGCAAGGGTGAGGGTAAGGGTAAGGGTAAGGGTAAGGGTAAGGGTAAGGGTAAGGGTAAGGGTAAGGGTAAGGGTAAGGGTAAGGGTAAGGGTAAGGGTAAGGGTAAGGGTAAGGGTAAGGGTAAGGGTAAGGGTAAGGGTAAGGGTAAGGGTAAGGGTAAGCCTAAGGGTAAAAGCAAGGGTAAGGGTAAGGGTAAGGGTAAGGGTAAGGGTAAGCTTAAGGGTAAAAGCAAGGGTAAGGGTAAGGGTAAGGGTAAGGGTAAGGGTAAGGGTAAGGGTAAGCTTAAGGGTAAAAGCAAGGGTAAGGGTAAGGGTAAGGGTAAGGGTAAGGGTAAGGGTAAGGGTAAGGGTAAGGGTAAAGGTAAGGGTAAGCCTAAGGGTAAAAGCAAGGGTATGGGTAAGGGTAAGGGTAAGGGTAAGGGTAAGGGTAAGGGTAAGGGTAAGGGTAAGGGTAAGGGTAAGGGTAAGAGTAAGGGTAAGGGTAAGGGTAAGGGTAAGCTTAAGGGTAAAAGCAAGGGTAAGGGTAAGGGTAAGGGTAAGGGTAAGGGTAAGGGTAAGGGTAAGCTTAAGGGTAAAAGCAAGGGTAAGGGTAAGGGTAAGGGTAAGGGTAAGGGTAAGGGTAAGGGTAAGGGTAAGGGTAAGGGTAAGGGTAAGGGTAAGGGTAAGGGTAAGGGTAAGGGTAAGCTTAAGGGTAAAAGCAAGGGTAAGGGTAAGGGTAAGGGTAAGGGTAAGGGTAAGGGTAAGGGTAAGGGTAAGGGTGAGGGTAAGGGTAAGGGTAAGCTTAAGGGTAAAAGCAAGGGTGAGGGTAAGGGTAAGGGTAAGGGTAAGGGTAAGGGTAAGGGTAAGCATAAGGGTAAAAGCAAGGGTAAGGGTAAGGGTAAAAGCAAGGGTAAGGGTAAGGGTAAGGGTAAGGGTAAGGGTTAGGGTAAGGGTAAGGGTAAGGGTAAGCTTAAGGGTAAAAGCAAGGGTAAGGGTAAGGGTAAGGGTAAGGGTAAGGGTAAGTGTAAGCTTAAGGGTAAAAGCAAGGGTAAGGGTAAGGGTTAAGGTAAGCGTAAGCCTTAGGGTAATAGCAAGGGTAAGGGTAAGGGAAAGGGTAAGGGTAAGGGTAAGAGTAAGGGTAAGGGTAAGGGTAAGGGTAAGCTTAAGGGTAAAAGCAAGGGTAAGGGTAAGGGTAAGGGTAAGGGTAAGGGTAAGGGTAAGGGTAAGGGTATGGGTAAGCTTAAGGGTAAAAGCAAGGGTAAGGGTAAGGGTAAGGGTAAGGGTAAGGGTAAGGGTAAGGGTAAGGGTAAGGGTAAGGGTAAGGGTAAGCTTAAGGGTAAAAGCAAGGGTAAGGGTTAGGGTAAGGGTAAGGGTAAGGGTAAGGGTAAGCTTGAGGGTAAAAGCAAGGGTAAGGGTAAGGGTAAGGGTAAGGGTAAAGGTAAGGGTAAGCCTAAGGGTGAAAGCAAGGGTAAGGGTAAGGGTAAGGGTAAGGGTAAGGGTAAGGGTAAGGGTAAGGGTAAGGGTAAGGGTAAGGGTAAGGGTAAGGGTAAGCTTAAGGGTATAAGCAAGGGTAAGGGTAAGGGTAAGGGTGAGGGTAAGGGTAAGGGTAAGGGTAAGCTTAAGGGTAAAAGCAAGGGTGAGGGTAAGGGTAAGGGTAAGGGTAAGGGTAAGGGTAAGGGTAAGCTTAAGGGTAAAAGCAAGGGTAAGGGTAAGGGTAAGGGTAAGGGTAAGGTTAAGGGTAAGGGTAAGGGTAAGGGTAAGGGTAAGGGTAAAGGTTAGGGTAAGCCTAAGGGTAAAAGCAAGGGTAAGGGTAAAGGTAAGGGTAAGGGTAAGGGTAAGGGTAAGGGTAAGGGTAAGGGTAAGGGTAAGGGTAAGGGTAAGGGTAAGGGTGAGGGTAAGCTTAAGGGTAAAAGCAAGGGTAAGGGTAAGGGTAAGGGTAAGGGTAAGCCTAAGGGTAAAACAAGGGTAAGGGTAAGGGTAAGGGTAAGGGTAAGCTTAAGGGTAAAAGCAAGGGTAAGGGTAAGGGTAAGGGTGAGGGTAAGGGTAAGCTTAAGGGTTAAAGCAAGGGTAAGGGTAAGGGTAAGGGTAAGGGTAAGGGTAAGGGTAAAGGTAAGGGTAAGCCTAAGGGTAAAAGCAAGGGTAAGGGTAAGGGTAAGGGTAAGGGTAAGGGTAAGGGTAAGGGTAAGGGTAAGGGTAAGGGTAAGGGTAAGGGTAAGGGTAAGGGTAAGGGTAAGGGAAAGGGTAAGGGTAAGGGTAAGGGTAAGGGTAAGGGTAAGGGTAAGCTTAAGGGTAAAAGCAAGGGTAAGGGTAAGGGTAAGGGTAAGGGTAAGGGTAAGGGTAAGGGTAAGGGTAAGGGTAAGCTTAAGGGTAAAAGCAAGGGTAAGGGTAAGGGTAAGGGTGAGGGTAAGGGTAAGGGTAAGGGTAAGGGTAAGCTTAAGGGTAAAAGCAAGGGTAAGGGTAAGGGTAAGGGTAAGGGTAAGGGTAAGGGTAAGGGTAAGGGTAAGCTTAAGGGTAAAAGCAAGGTTAAGGGTAAGGGTAAGGGTAAGGGTAAGTGTAAGGGTAAGGGTAAGGGTAAGGTTAAGCTTAAGGGTAAAAGCAAGGGTAAGGGTAAGGGTAAGGGTGAGGGTAAGGGTAAGGGTAAGGGTAAGGGTAAGCTTAAGGGTAAAAGCAAGGGTAAGGGTAAGGGTAAGGGTAAGGGTAAGGGTAAGGGTAAGGGTAAGGGTAAGCTTAAGGGTAAAAGCAAATGTAAGGGTAAGGGTAAGGGTAAGGGTAAGGGTAAGGGTAAGGGTAAGGGTAAGGGTAAGGGTAAGGGTAAAGGTAAGGGTAAGCCTAAGGGTAAAAGCAAGGGTAAGGGTAAGGGTTAGGGTAAGGGTAAGGGTAAGGGTAAGGGTAAGGGTAAGGGTAAGGGTAAGTGTGAGGGTAAGGGTAAGGGTAAGCTTAAGGGTAAAAGCAAGGGTAAGGGTAAGGGTAAGGGTAAGGGTAAGGGTAAGGGTAAGGGTAAGGGTAAGCTTAAGGGTAAGGGTAAGTGTAAGGGTAAAGGTAAGGGTAAGCCTAAGGGTAAAAGCAAGGGTAAGGGTAAGGGTTAGGGTAAGGGTAAGGGTAAGGGTAAGGGTAAGGGTAAGGGTAAGGGTAAGTGTAAGGGTTAGGGTAAGGGTGAGCTTAAGGGTAAAAGCAAGGGTAAGGGTAAGGGTAAGGGTAAGGGTAAGGGTAAGGGTAAGGGTAAGGGTAAGGGTAAGGGTAAGGGTAAGGGTAAGCTTAAGGGTAAGGGTAAGGGTGAGGGAAAGAGTAAGCCTAAGGGTAAAAGCAAGGGTAAGGGTAAGGGTAAGGGTAAGGGTAAGCTTAAGGGTAAAAGCAAGGGTAAGGGTAAGGGTAAGGGTAAGGGTAAGGGTAAGGGTAAGGGTAAGCTTAAGGGTAAAAGCAAGGGTAAGGGTAAGGGTAAGGGTAAGGGTAAGGGTAAGGGTAAGGGTAAGGGTAAAGGTAAGGGTAAGCCTAAGGGTAAAAGCAAGGGTAAGGGTAAGGGTAAGGGTAAGGGTAAGGGTAAGGGTAAGGGTAATGGTAAGGGTAAGGGTAAGGGTAAGGGTAAGGGTAAGGGTAAGGGTAAGGGTAAGGGTAAGGGTAAGGGTAAGCTTAAGGGTAAAAGCAAGGGTAAGGCTAAGGGTAAGGGTAAGGGTAAGGGTAAGGGTAAGGGTAAGGGTAAGGGTAAGGGTAAGGGTAAGGGTAAGGGTAAGGGTAAGGGTAAGCTTAAGGGTAAAAGCAAGGGTGAGGGTAAGGGTAAGGGTAAGGGTAAGGGTAAGGGTAAGGGTAAGGGTAAGGGTAAGCTTAAGGGTAAAAGCAAGGGTAAGGGTAAGGGTAAGGGTAAGGGTAAGGGTAAGGGTAAGGGTAAGGGTAAGGGTAAGGGTAAGCTTAAGGGTAAGGATAAGGGTAAGGGTAAAAGCAAGGGTAAGGGTAAGGGTAAGGGTAAGGGTAAGGGTAAGGGTAAGCTTAAGGGTAAAAGCAAGGGTAAGGGTAAGGGTAAGGGTAAGGGTAAGGGTAAGGGTAAGGGTAAGGGTAAGGGTAAGGGTAAGGGTAAGCTTAAGGGTAAGGGTAAGGGTAAGGGTAAGGGTAAGCTTAAGGGTAAAAGCAAGGGTAAGGGTAAGGGTAAGGGTAAGGGTAAGGGTAAGGGTAAGGGTAAGGGTAAGGGTAAGGGTAAGGGTAAGGGTAAGGGTAAGGGTAATGGTAAGGGTAAGCTTAAGGGTAAAAGCAAGGGTAAGGGAAAGGGTAAGGGTAAGGGTAAGGGTAAGGGTAAGGGTAAGGGTAAGGGTAAGGGTAAGGGTAAGCTTAAGGGTAAAAGCAAGGGTAAGGGTAAGGGTAAGGGTAAGGGTAAGGGTAAGGGTAAGGGTAAGGGTAAGGGTAAGGGTAAGGGTAAAGGTAAGGGTAAGCCTAAGGGTAAAAGCAAGGGTAAGGGTAAGGGTAAGGGTAAGGGTAAGAGTAAGGGTAAGAGTAAGGGTAAGGGTAAGCTTAAGTGTAAAAGCAAGGGTAAGGGTAAGGGTAAGGGTAAGGGTAAGCCTAAGGGTAAAAGCAAGGGTAAGGGTAAGGGTAAGGGTAAGGGTAAGGGTAAGCTTAAGGGTAAAAGCAAGGGTAAGGGTAAGGGTAAGGGTAAGGGTAAGGGTAAGGGTAAGCTTAAGGCTAAAAGCAAGGGTGAGGGTAAGGGTAAGGGTAAGGGTAAGGGTAAGGGTAAGGGTGAGGGTAAGGGTAAGCTTAAGGGTAAAAGCAAGGGTAAGGGTAAGGGTAAGGGTAAGGGTAAGGGTAAGGGTAAGGGTAAGGGTAAAGGTAAGGGTAAGGGTAAGGGTAAGGGTAAGGGTAAGGGTAAGGGTAAGGGTAAGGGTAAGGGTAAGGGAAAGGGTAAGGGTAAGGGTAAGGGTAAGGGTTAGGGTAAGGGTAAGCTTAAGGGTAAAAGCAAGGGTAAGGGTAAGGGTAAGGGTAAGGGTAGCCTAAGGGTAAAAGCAAGGGTAAGGGTAAGGGTTAGGGTAAGGGTAAGGGTAAGCTTAAAGGTAAAAGCAAGAGTAAGGGTAAGGGTAAGGGAAAGGGTAAGGGTAAGGGTAAGCTTAAGGGTAAATGCAAGGGTAAGGGTAAGGGTAAGGGTAAGGGTAAGGGTAAGGGTAAGGGTAAGGGTAAAGGTAAGGGTAAGCCTTAGGGTAAAAGCAAGGGTAAGGGTAAGTGTAAGGGTAAGGGTAAGGGTAAGGGTAAGGGTAAGGGTAAGGGTAAGGGTAAGGGTAAGGGTAAGGGTAAGGGTAAGGGTAAGGGTAAGGGTAAGGGTAAGGGTAAGGGTAAGGGTAAGGGTAAGGGTAAGGGTAAGGGTAAGGGTAAGCTTAAGGGTAAGGGTAAGGGTAAGGGTAAGGGTAAGCTCAAGGGTAAAAGCAAGGGTAAGGGTAAGGGTAAGGGTAAGGGTAAGCTTAAGGGTAAAAGCAAGGGTAAGGGTAAGGGTAAGGGTAAGGGTAAGGGTAAGGGTAAGGGTAAGGGTAAGGGTAAGGGTAAGGGTAAGGGTAAGGGTAAGCTTAAGGGTAAGGGTAAGGGTAAGGGTAAGGGTAAGCTTAAGGGAAAAAGCAAGGGTAAGGGTAAGGGTAAGGGTAAGGGTAAGGGTTAGGGTAAGGGTAAGCTTAAGGGTAAGGGTAAGGGTAAGGGTAAGGGTAAGCTTAAGGGTAAAAGCAAGGGTAAGGGTAAGGGTAAGGGTAAGGGTAAGGGTAAGCTTAAGGGTAAGGGTAAGGGTAAGGGTAAGGGTAAGCTTAAGGGTAAAAGCAAGGGTAAGGGTAAGGGTAAGGGTAAGGGTAAGGGTAAGGGTAAGGGTAAGGGTAAGGGTAAGGGTAAGGGTAAGGGTAAGGGTAAGGGTAAGGGTAAGCTTAAGGGTAAGGGTAAGGGTAAGGGTAAGGGTAAGCTTAAGAGTAAAAGCAAGGGTAAGGGTAAGGGTAAGGGTAAGGGTAAGGGTAAGCTTAAGGGTAAAAGCAAGGGTAAGGGTAAGGGTAAGGGTAAGGGTAAGGGTAAGGGTAAGGGTAAGCTTAAGGGTAAGGGTAAGGGTAAGGGTAAGGGTAAGCTTAAGGGTAAAAGCAAGGGTAAGGGTAAGGGTAAGGGTAAGGGTAAGGGTAAGGGTAAGGGTAAGGGTAAGGGTAAGGGTAAGGGTAAGCTTAAGGGTAAAAGTAAGGGTAAGGGTAAGGGTAAGGGTAAGGGTAAGGGTAAGCTTAAGGGTAAAAGCAAGGGTAAGGGTAAGGGTAAGGCTAAGTGTAAGGGTAAGGGTAAGGGTAAGCTTAAGGGTAAAAGCAAGGGTAAGGGTGAGGGTAAGGGTAAGGGTAAGCCTAAGGGTAAAAGCAAGGGTAAGGGTTAGGGTAAGGCTAAGTGTAAGGGTAAGGGTAAGGGTAAGCTTAAGGGTAAAAGCAAGGGTAAGGGTAAGGGTAAGGGTAAGGCTTACCCTTACCCTTACCCTTACCCTTGCTTTTACCCTTAAGCATACCCTTACCCTTACCCTTACCCTTGCTTTTACCCTTAAGCTTACCCTTACCCTTACCCTTTTCCTTACCCTTAAGCTTAACCTTACCCTTACCCTTACCCTTACCCTTACCCTTACCCTTACCCTTACCCTTACCCTTGCTTTTACCCTTAAGCTTACCCTTACCCTTACCCTTACCCTTACCCTTACCCTTACACTTACCCTTACCCTTACCCGTACCCTTACCCTTACCCTTGCATTTACCCTTAGGCTTACCCTTACCTTTACCCTTACCCTTACCCTTACCCTTACCCTTACCCTTACCCTTGCATTTACCCTTAGGCTTACCCTTACCTTTACCCTTACCCTTACCCTTACCCTTACCCTTACCCTTACCCTTACCCTTACCCTTACCCTTACCCTTGCTTTTACCCTTAAGCTTACCCTTACCCTTACCCTTACCCTTACCCTTACCCTTACCCTTACCCTTGCTTTTACCCTAAAGCTTACCCTTACCCTTACCCTTACCCTTACCCTTACCCTTACCCTTACCCTTACCCTTACCCTTACCATTACCCTTGCTTTTACCCTTAAGCTTACCCTCACCCTTACCCTTACCCTTACCCTTACCCTTACCCTTACCCTTACCCTTACCCTTACCCTTACCCTTGCTTTTACCCTTAAGCTTACCCTTACCCTTACCCTTACCCTTACCCTTACCCTTACCCTTACCCTTACCCTTACCCTTACCCTTACCCTTACCCTTACCCTTGCATTTACCCTTAGGCTTACCCTTACCTTTACCCTTACCCTTACCCTTACCCTTACCCTTACCCTTACCCTTACCCTTACCCTTGCTTTTACCCTTAAGCTTACCCTTACCCTTACCCTTACCCTTACCCTTACCCTTACCCTTACCCTTACCCTTACCCTTACCCTTACCCTTGCTTTTACCCTTAGGCTTACCCTTACCTTTACCCTTACCCTTACCCTTACCCTTACCCTTACCCTTACACTTACCCTTACCTTTGCTTTTACCCTTAAGCTTACCCTTACCCTTACCCTTTCCCTTACCCTTACCCTTACCCTTGCTTTTACCTTTAAGCTTACCCTTACCCTTACCCTTACCCTTACCCTTACCCTTGCTTTTACACTTAGGCTTACCCTTACCCTTACCCTTGCTTTTACCCTTAAGCTTACCCTTACCCTTACCCTTACCCTTACCCTTACCCTTACCCTTACCCTTACCCTTACCCTTACCCTTACCCTTACCTTTACCCTTACCCTTACCCTTACCCTTACCCTTACCCTCACCCTTACCCTTACCCTTACCCTTACCCTTGCTTTTACCCTTAAGCTTACCCTTACCCTTACCTTTACCCTTACCCTTACCCTTACCCTTACCCTCACCCTTGCTTTTACCCTTAAGCTTACCCTTACCCTTACCCTTACTCTTACCCTTACCCTTACCCTTACCCTTGCTTTTACCCTTAAGCTTACCCTTACCCTTACCCTTACCCTTGCTTTTACCCTTAGGCTTACCCTTACCCTTACCCTTACCCTTACCCTTACCCTTGCTTTTACCCTTAAGCTAACCCTTACCCTTACCCTTACCCTTACTCTTACCCTTACCCTTACCCTTACCCTTACCCTTACCCTTGCTTTTACCCTTAGGCTTACCCTTACCTTTACCCTTACCCTTACCCTTACCCTTACCCTTACCCTTACCCTTACCCTTACCCTCGCTTTTACCCTTAAGCTTACCCTTACCCTTACCCTTACCCTAACCCTTACCCTTACCCTTACCCTTACCTTTACCCTTACCCTTACCCTTACCCTTACCCTTGCTTTTACCCTTAAGCTTACCCTTACCCTTACCCTTACCCTTACCCTTACCCTTACCCTCACCCTTACCCTTACCCTTACCCTTGCTTTTACCCTTAAGCTTACCCTTACCCTTACCCTTACCCTTACCCTTAAGCTTACCCTTACCTTTACCCTTACCCTTACCCTTATCCTTACCCTTACCCTTACCCTTGCTTTTACCCTTAAGCTTACCCTTACCCTAACCCTTACCCTTACCCTTACCCTTGCTTTTACCCTTACCCTTATCCCTACCCTTAAGCTTACCCTTACCCTTACCCTTACCCTTACCCTTACCCATACCCTTACCCTTACCCTTACCCTTGCTTTTACCCTTAAGCTTACCCTTACCCTTACCCTTACCCTTACCCTTGCTTTTACCCTTAGGCTTACCCTTACCTTTACCCTTACCCTTACCCTTACCCTTACCCTTACCCTTACCCTTGCTTTTACCCTTAAGCTTACCCTTACCCTTACCCTTACCCTTACCCTTACCCTTACCCTTACCCTTACCCTCACCCTTGCTTTTACCCTTAAGCTTACCCTTACCCTTACCCATACCCTTACCCTTACCCTTACCCTTACCCTTACCCTTACCCTTACCCTTACCCTTACCCTTACCCTTACCCTTACCCTTACCCTTACCCTTACCCTTACCCTTACCCTTACCCTTACCCTTACCCTTACCCTTACCCTTACCCTTACCCTTACCCTTGCTTTTACCCTTAAGCTTACCCTTACCCTTACCCTTACCCTTACCCTTACCCTTACCCTTACCCTTGCTTTTACCTTTAGGCTTACCCTTACCTTTACCCTTACCCTTACCCTTACTCTTACCCTTACCCTTACCCTTGCTTTTACCCTTAAGCTTACCCTTACCCTTACCCTTACCCTTACCCTTACCCTTACCCTTACCCTTACCCTTGCTTTTACCCTTAAGCTTACCCTTACCCTTACCCTTACCCTTACCCTTACCCTTGCTTTTACCCTTGGGCTTACCCTTACCCTTACCCTTACCCTTACCCTTAAGCTTACCCTTACCCTTACCCTTACCCTTACCCTTAACCTTACCCTTACCCTTACCCTTACCCTTACCCTTACCCTTACCCTTACCCTTACCCTTACCCTTACCCTTGCTTTTACCCTTAAGCTTACCCTTACCCTTACCCTTACACTTACCCTTACCCTTACCCTTACCCTTACCCTTACCCTTACCCTAACCCTTACCCTTACCCTTGCTTTTACCCTTAGGCTTACCCTTACCTTTACCCTTACCCTTACCCTTACCCTTAAGCTTACCCTTACCCTTACCCTTACCCTTACCCTTACCCTTACCCTTACCCTTACCCTTACCTTTACCCTTACCCTTACCCTTACCCTTACCCTTGCTTTTACCCTTAAGCTTACCCTTACCCTTACCCTTACACTTACCCTTACCCTTACCCTTACCCTTACCCTTACCCTTACCCTTACCCTAACCCTTACCCTTACCCTTGCTTTTACCCTTAGGCTTACCCTTACCTTTACCCTTACCCTTACCCTTACCCTTACCCTTACCCTTACCCTTACCCTTACCCTTGCTTTTACCCTTAAGCTTACCCTTACCCTTACCCTTACCCTTACCCTTACCCTTGCTTTTACCCTTAAGCTTACCCTTACCCTTACCCTTACCCTTACCCTCACCCTTACCCTTACCCTTACCCTTGCTTTTACCCTTAAGCTTACCCTTACCCTTACCCTTACCCTTACCCTAACCCTTACCCTTACCCTTGCTTTTACCCTTAGGCTTACCCTTACCTTTACCCTTACCCTTACCCTTACCCTTACCCTTACCCTTACCCTTACCCTTGCTTTTACCCTTAAGCTTACCCTTACCCTTACCCTTACCCTTACCCTTACCCTTGCTTTTACCCTTAAGCTTACCCTTACCCTTACCCTTACCCTTACCCTTACCCTTACCCTTACCCTTACCCTTACCCTTACCCTTACCCTTACCCTTACCCTTACCCTTACCCTTACCCTTACCCTTACCCTTACCCTTACCCTTTCCCTTACCCTTACCCTTACCCTCACCCTTACCCATGCTTTTACCCTTAGGCTTACCCTTACCTTTACCCTTACCCTTACCCTTACCCTTACCCTTACCCTTACCCTTACCCTTGCTTTAACCCTTAAGCTTACCCTTACCCTCACCCTTACCCTTACCCTTACCCTTGCTTTTACCCTTAAGCTTACCCTTACCCTTACCCTTACCCTTACCCTTGTTTTACCCTTAGGCTTACCCTTACCCTTACCCTTACCCTTACCCTTGCTTTTACCCTTAAGCTTACCCTTACCCTTACCCTTACCCTTACCCTTACCCTTACCCTTACCCTTACCCTTACCCTTACCCTTACCTTTACCCTTACCCTTGCTTTTACCCTTAGGCTTACCCTAACCTTTACCCTTACCCTTACCCTTACCCTTACCCTTACCCTTACCCTTACCCTTACCCTTACCCTTACCCTTACCCTTACCCTTGCTTTTACCCTTAAGCTTACCCTTACCCTTACCCTTACCCTTATCCTTACCCTTACCCTTACCCTTGCTTTTACCCTTAAGCTTACCCTTACCCTTACCCTTACCCTTACCCTCACCCTTACCCTTACCCTTACCCTTGCTTATACCCTTAAGCTTACCCTTACCCTTACCCTTACCCTTACCCTTACCCTTACCCTTACCCTTACCCTTACCCTTACCCTTACCCTTACCCTTACCCTTACCCTTGCTTTATACTTAGGCTTACCCTTACCTTTACCCTTACCCTTACCCTTACCCTTACCCTTACCCTTACCCTTGCTTTTACCCTCAAGCTTACCCTTACCCTTACCCTTACCCTTACCCTATCCCTTACCCTTGCTTTTACCCTTAAGCTTACCCTTACCCTTACCCTTACCCTTACCCTTACCCTTACCCTTAACCTTACCCTTACCCTTACCCTTGCTGTTACCCTTAAGCTTACCCTTACCCTTACCCTTACCCTTACCTTTACCCTTACCCTTACCCTTACCCTTACCCTTACCCTTACCCTTACCCTTGCTTTTACCCTTAAGCTTACCCTTATCCTTACCCTTACCCTTACCCTTACCCTTACCCTTACCCTTGCTTTTACCCTAAGGCTTACCCTTACCTTTACCCTTACCCTTACCCTTACCCTTGCTTTTACCCTTAAGCTTACACTTACCCTTACCCTTACCCTTACCCTTACCCTTACCCTTGCTTTTACCCTTAAGCTTACCCTTACCCTTACCCTTACCCTTACCCTTACCCTTACCCTTACCCTTACCCTTACCCTTACCCTTACCCTTACCCTTGCTTTTACCCTTACCCTTACCCTTGCTTTTACCCTTAGGCTTACCCTTACCCTTACCCTTACCCTTACCCTTACCCTTACCCTTACCCTTGCTTTTACCCTTAAGCTTACCCTTACCCTTACCCTTACCCTTACCCTTACCCTTACCCTTACCCTTACCATTACCCTTACCCTTACCCTTGCTTTTACCCTTAAGCTTACCCTTACCCTTACCCTTACCCTTACCCTTACCCTTACACTTACCCTTACCCTTACCCTTACCCTTACCCTTACCCTTACCCTTACCCTTACCCTTACCCTTACCCTTACCCTTACCCTTACCCTTACCCTTGCTTTTACCCTTAAGCTTACCCTTACCCTTACCCTTACCCTTACCCTTACCCTTACCCTTACCCTTACCCTTACCCTTACCCTTACCCTTACCCTTACCCTTACCCTTACCCTTGCTTTTACCCTTAAGCTTACCCTTAACCTTACCCTTACCCTTACCCTTACCCTTACCCTTACCCTTACCCTTACCCTTACCCTTACCCTTACCCTTACCCTTACCCTTACCCTTACCCTTACCCATACCCTTGCTTTTACCCTTAGGCTTACCCTTACCTTTACCCTTACCCTTACCCTTACCCTTACCCTTACCCTTACCCTTACCCTTGCTTTTACCCTTAAGCTTACCCTTACCCTTACCCTTACCCTTACCCTTACCCTTACCCTTGCTTTTACCCTTAAGCTCACCCTTACACTTACCCTTACCCTTACCCTTACCCTTGCTTTTACCCTTAGGCTTACCCTTACCCTTACCCTTACCCTTACCCTTACCCTTACCCTTACCCTTACCCTTACCCTCACCCTTACCCTTACCCTTACCCTCACCCTTGCTTTTACCCTTAAGCTTACCCTTACCCTTACCCTTACCCTTACCCTTACCCTTACCCTTACCCTTACCCTTACCCTTACCCTTACCCTTACCCTTACCCTTACCCTTACCCTTACCCTTGCTTTTACCCTTAGGCTTACCCTTACCTTTACCCTTACCCTTACCCTTACCCTTACCCTTACCCTTAAGCTTACCCTTACCCTTACCCTTACCCTTACCCTTGCTTTCACCCTTAAGCTTACCCTTACCCTTACCCTTACCCTTACCCTTACCCTTACCCTTACCCTTACCCTCACCCTTACCCTTACCCTTACCCTTACCCTTACCCTTACCCTTGCTTTTACCCTTAAGCTTACCCTTACCCTTACCCTTACCCTTACCCTTACCCTTACCCTTACCCTTGCTTTTACCCTTAAGCTTACCCTTACCCTTACCCTTACCCTTGCCCTTACCCTTACCCTTACCCTTACCCTTACCCTTACCCTTACCCTTACCCTTACCCTTACCCTTACCCTTACCCTTACCCTTACCCTTACCCTTACCCTTGCTTTTACCCTTAGGCTTACCCTTACCTTTACCCTTACCCTTACCCTTACCCTTACCCTTACCCTTACCCTTACCCTTACCCTTACCCTTGCTTTTACCCTTAAGCTTACCCTTACCCTTACCCTTACCCTTACCCTTACCCTTACCCTTGCTTTTACCCTTAAGCTTACCCTTACCCTTACCCTTACCCTTACCCTTACCCTTGCTTTTACCCTTAGGCTTACCCTTACCCTTACCCTTACCCTTACCCTTGCTTTTACCCTTAAGCTTACCCTTACACTTACCCTTACCCTTACCCTTACCCTTACCCTTACCCTTACCCTTACCCTTACCCTTACCCTTACCCTTACCCTTACCCTTGCTTTTACCCTTAGGCTTACCCTTACCTTTACCCTTACCCTTACCCTTACCCTTACCCTTACCCTTACCCTTACCCTTTCCCTTACCCTTACCCTTACCCTTACCCTTGCTTTTACCCTTAAGCTTACCCTTACCCTTACCCTTACCCTTACCCTTACCCTTACCCTTGCTTTTACCCTTAAGCTTACCCTTACCCTTACCCTTACCCTTACCCTTACCCTCACCCTTACCCTTACCCTTACCCTTGCTTATACCCTTAAGCTTACCCTTACCCTTACCCTTACCCTTACCCTTACCCTTACCCTTACCCTTACCCTTACCCTTACCCTTACCCTTACCCTTACCCTTACCCTTACCCTTACCCTTACCCTTACCCTTACCCTTACCCTTACCCTTACCCTTGCTTTTACCCTTAGGCTTACCCTTACCTTTACCCTTACCCTTACCCTTACCCTTACCCTTACCCTTACCCTTACCCTTACCCTTACCCTTACCCTTACCCTTGCTTTTACCCTTAAGCTTACCCTTACCCTTACCCTTACCCTTACCCTTACCCTAACCCTTACCCTTGCTTTTACCCTTTAGCTTACCATTACCCTTACCCTTACCCTTACCCTTACCCTTACCATTACCCTTACCCTTACCCTTACCCTTACCCTTACCCTTACCCTTACCCTTGCTTTTACCCTTAAGCTTACCCTTACCCTTACCCTTACCCTTACCCTTATCCTTACCCTTACCCTTACCCTTACCCTTACCCTTGCTTTTACCCTTAAGCTTACCCTTACCCTTACCCTTACCCTTACCCTTACCCTTGCTTTTACCCTTAGGCTTACCCTTACCTGTACCCTTACCCTTACCCTTACCCTTACCCTTACCCTTACCCTTACCCTTACCCTTACCCTTACCCTTACCCTTACCCTTACCCTTGCTTTTACCCTTAAGCTTACCCTTACCCTTACCCTTACCCTTACCCTTACCCTTACCCTTGCTTTTACCCTTAAGCTTACCCTTACCCTTACCCTTACCCTTACCCTTACCCTTGCTTTTTCCCTTAGGCTTACCCTTACCCTTACCCTTACCCTTACCCTTGCTTTTACCCTTAAGCTTACCCTCACCCTTACCCTTACTCTTACCCTTACCCTTACCCTTACCCTTACCCTTACCCTTACCCTTACCCTTACCCTTACCCTTGCTTTTACCCTTAGGCTTACCCTTACCTTTACCCTTACCCTAACCCTTACCCTTACCCTTACCCTTGCTTTTACCCTTAAGCTTACCCTTACCCTTACCCTTACCCTTACCCTTACCCTTACCCTTACCCTTACCCTTACCCTTACCCTTACCCTTACCCTTACCCTTGCTTTTACCCTTAAGCTTACCCTTACCCTTACCCTTACCCTTACCCTTACCCTTACCCTTACCCTTACCCTTACCCTTACCCTTACCCTTACCCTTACCCTTACCCTTACCCTTACCTTTACCCTTACCCTTGCTTTTACCCTTAAGCTTACCCTTACCCTTACCCTTACCCTTACCCTTACCCTAACCCTTACCCTTGCTTTTACCCTTAAGCTTACCCTTACCCTTACCCTTACCCTTACCCTTACCCTTACCCTTACCTTTACCCTTACCCTTACCCTTACCCTTACCCTTACCCTTACCCTTACCCTTACCCTTGCTTTTACCCTTAAGCTTACACTTACCCTTACCCTTACCCTTACCCTTACCCTTACCCTTACCCTTACCCTTACCCTTACCCTTACCCTTACCCTTACCCTTACCCTTACCCTTACCCTTGCTTTTACCCTTAAGCTTACCCTTACCCTTACCCTTACCCTTACCCTTACCCTTACCCTTACCCTTACCCTTACCCTTACACTTACTTTTACCCTTAGGCTTACCCTTACCTTTACCCTTACCCTTACCCTTACCCTTACCCTTACCCTTACCCTTACCCTTACCCTTACCCTTACCCTTGCTTTTACCCTTAAGCTTACCCTTACCCTTACCCTTACCCTTACCCTTACCCTTACCCTTACCCTTACCCTTGCTTTTTCCCGTTAAGCTTACCCTTACCGTTACCCTTACCCTTACCCTTACCCTTGCTTTTACCCTTAGGCTTACCCTTACCCTTACCCTTACCCTTGCTTTTACCCTTAAGCTTACCCTTACCCTTACCCTTACTCTTACCCTTACCCTTACCCTTACCCTTACCCTTACCCTTACCCTTACCCTTACCCTTACCCTTACCCTTGCTTTTACCCTTAGGCTTACCCTTACCTTTACCCTTACCCTAACCCTTACCCTTACCCTTACCCTTACCCTTACCCTTGCTTTTACCCTTAAGCTTACCCTTACCCTTACCCTTACCCTTACCCTTACCCTTACCCTTACCCTTGCTTTTACCCTTAAGCTTACCCTTACCCTTACCCTTACCCTTACCCTTACCCTTGCCCTTACCCTTACCCTTACCCTTACCCTTACCCTTACCCTTACCCTTACCCTTACCCTCACCATTACCCTTACCCTTGCTTTTACCCTTAAGCTTACCCTTACCCTTACCCTTACCCTTACCCTTACCCTTACCCTTACCCTTACCCTTACCCTTACCCTTATCCTTGCTTTTACCCTTAGGCTTACCCTTACCTTTACCCTTACCCTTACCCTTACCCTTACCCTTACCCTTGCTTTTACCCTTAAGCTTACCCTTACCCTTACCCTTACCCTTACCCTTAAGCTTACCCTTACCCTTACCCTTACCCTTACCCTTACCCTTACCCTTACCCTTAACCTTACCCTTGCTTTTACCCTTAAGCTTACCCTTACCCTTACCCTTACCCTTGCTTTTACCCTTAAGCTTACCCTTACCCTTACCCTTAAGCTTTCCCTTACCCTTACCCTTACCCTTACCCTTACCCTTACCCTTACCCTTACCCTTACCCTTACCCTTACCCTTACCCTTACCCTTACCCTTACCCTTGCTTTTACCCTTAAGCTTACCCTTACCCTTACCCTTACCCTTACCCTTAAGCTTACCCTTACCCTTACCCTTACCCTTACCCTCACCCTTACCCTTACCCTTGCTTTTACCCTTAAGCTTACCCTTACCATTACCCTTACCCTTACCCTTAAGCTTACCCCTACCCTTACCCTTACCCTTACCCTTACCCTTACCCTTACCCTTGCTTTTACCCTTAAGCTTACCCTTACCCTTACCCTTACCCTTACCCTTAAGCTTACCCTTACCCTTACCCTTACCCTTACCCTTACCCTTACCCTTACCCTTACCCTTACCCTTACCCTTGCTTTTACCCTTAAGCTTACCCTTACCCTTACCCTTACCCTTACCCTTGCTTTTACCCTTAAGCTTACCCTTACCCTTACCCTTACCCTTACCCTTCCCCTTAAGCTTACCCTTACCCTTACCCTTACCCTTACCCTTACCCTTACCCTTACCCTTACCCTTACCCTTACCCTTACCCTTACCCTTGCTTTTACCCTTAAGCTTACCCTTACCCTTACCCTTAACCTTACCCTTACCCTTACCCTTACCCTTACCCTTACCCTTGCTTTTACCCTTAGGCTTACCCTTACCTTTACCCTTACCCTTACCCTTACCCTTACCCTTACCCTTACCCTTACCCTTACCCTTACCCTTACCCTTACCTTTACCCTTACCCTTGCTTTTACCCTTAAGCTTACCCTTACCCTTACCCTTACCCTTACCCTTACCCTTACTCTTGCTTTTACCCTGAAGCTTACCCTTACCCTTACCCTTACCCTTACCCTTACCCTTACCCTTACCCTTGCTTTTACCCTTAGGCTTACCATTACCCTTTCCCTTACCCTTACCCTTGCTTTTACCCTTAAGCTTACCCTTACCCTTACCCTTACCCTTACCCTTACCCTTACCCTTACCCTTACCCTTACCCTTACCCTTACCCTTACCCTTACCCTTACCCTTACCCTTACCCTAACCCTTACCCTTACCCTTACCCTTACCCTTACCCTTACCCTTGCTTTTACCCTTAGGCTTACCCTAACCTTTACCCTTACCCTTACCCTTACCCTTACCCTTACCCTTACCCTTGCTTTCACCCTTAAGCTTACCCTTACCCTTACCCTTACCCTTACCCTTACCCTTACCCTTACCCTTACCCTTACCCTTACCCTTACCCTTGCTTTTACCCTTAAACTTACCCTTACCCTTACCCTTACCCTTACCCTTACCCTTACCCTTACCCTTACCCTTACCCTTACCCTCACCCTTGCTTTCACCCTTAAGCTTACCCTTACCCTTACCCTTACCCTTACCCTTACCCTTACCCTTGCTTTTACCCTTAAGCTTACCCTTACCCTTACCCTTACCCTTGCTTTTACCCTTAGGCTTACTCTTACCCTTACCCTTACCCTTACCCCTGCTTTTACCCTTAAGCTTACCCTTACCCTTACCCTTACTCTTACCCTTACCCTTACCCTTACCCTTACCCTTGCTTTTACCCTTAGGCTTACCCTTACCTTTACCCTTACCCTTACCCTTACCCTTACCCTTACCCTTACCCTTACCCTTACCCTTACCCTTACCCTTACCCTCACCCTTACCCTTGCTTTTACCCTTAAGCTAACCCTTACCCTTACCCTTACCCTTACCCTTACCCTTACCCTTACCCTTAACCTTACCCTTACCCTTGCTTTTACCCTTAAGCTCACCCTTACCCTTACCCTTACCCTTACCCTTACACTTACCCTTACCCTGACCCTTACCCTTGCTTTTACCCTTATGCTTACCCTTACTCTTACCCTTACCCTTACCCTTAAGCTTACCCTTACCCTTACCCTTACCCTTACCCTTACCCTTACCCTTACCCTTGCTTTTACCCTTAAGCTTACCCTTACCCTTACCCTTACCCTTACCCTTACCCTTGCTTTTACCCTTAAGCTTACCCTTACCCTTACCCTTAACCTTAAGCTTACCCTTACCCTTACCCTTACCCTTACCCTTACCCTTACCCTTGCTTTTACCCTTAAGCTTACCCTTACCCTTACCCTTACCCTTACCCTAACCCTTACCCTTAACCTTACCCTTACCCTTACCCTTACCCTTACCCTTACCCTTACCCTTACCCTTGCTTTTACCCTTAGGCTTACCCTTACCTTTACCCTTACCATTACCCTTACCCTTACCCTTACCCTTACCCTTACCCTTACCCTTGCTTTTACCCTTAAGCTTACCCTTACCCTTACCCTTACCCTTACCCTTACCCTTACCCTCACCCTTACCCTTACCCTTACCCTTACCCTTACCCTTGCTTTTACCCTTAAGCTTACCCTTACCCTTACCCTTACCCTTACCCTTACCCTTACCCTTACCCTTACCCTTACCCTTACCCTTACCCTTACCCTTACCCTTACCGTTACCCTTGCTTTTACCCTTAAGCTTACCCTTACCCTTACCCTTACTCTTACCCTTACCCTTACCCTTACCCTTACCCTTGCTTTTACCCTTAAGCTTACCCTTACCCTTACCTTTACCCTTACCCTTACCCTTACCCTTACCCTTACCCTTACCCTTACTCTTACCCTTACCCTTACCCTTACCCTTGCTTTTACCCTTAGGCTTACCCTTACCTTTAGCCTTACCCTTACCCTTACCCTTACCCTTACCCTTACCCTTACCCTTGCTTTTACCCTTAAGCTTACCCTTACCCTTACCCTTACCCTTACCCTTACCCTTACCCTTACCCTTGCTTTTACCCTTAAGCTTACCCTTACCCTTACCCTTACCCTTACACTTACCCTTGCTTTTACCCTTAGGCTTACCCTTACCCTTACCCTTACCCTTAAGCTTACCCTTACCCTTACCCTTACCCTTACCCTCACCCTTACCCTTACCCTTACCCTTACCCTTACCCTTACCCTTACCCTTACCCTTGCTTTTACCCTTAAGCTTACCCTTACCCTTACCCTTACTCTTACCCTTACCCTTACCCTTACCCTTACCATTACCCTTGCTTTGACCCTTAGGCTTACCCTTACCTTTACCCTTACCCTTACCCTTACCCTTACCCTTACCCTTACCCTTACCCTTACCCTTACCCTTACCCTTACCCTTACCCTTGCTTTTACCCTTAAGCTTACCCTTACCCTTACCCTTACCCTTACCCTTACCCTTACCCTTACCCTTGCTTTTACCCTTAAGCTTACCCTTACCCTTACCCTTACCCTTACCCTTACCCTTGCTTTTACCCTTAGGCTTACCCTTACCCTTACCCTTACCCTTACCCTTGCTTTTACCCTTAAGCTTACCCTTACCCTTACCCTTACCCTTACCCTTACCCTTACCCTTACACTTACCCTTACCCTTACCCTTACCCTTACCCTTACCCTTGCTTTTACCCTTAGGCTTAACCTTACCTTTACCCTTACCCTTACCCTTACCCTTACCCTTACTCTTACCCTTACCCTTACCCTTACCCTTACCCTTACCCTTACCCTTACCCTTACCCTTACCCTTGCTTTTACCCTTAAGCTTACCCTTACCCTTACCCTTACCCTTACCCTTACCCTTACCCTTACCCTTACCCTTACCCTTACCCTTACCCTTACCCTTGCTTTTACCCTTAAGCTTACCCTTACCCTTACCCTTACCCTTACCCTGACCCTTACCCTTACACTTGCTTATACCCTTAAGCTTACCCTTACCCTTACCCTTACCCTTACCCTTACCCTTACCCTTACCCTTACCCTTACCCTTACCCTTACCCTTACCCTTACCCTTACCCTTACCCTTACCCTTACCCTTGCTTTTACCCTTAGGCTTACCCTTACCTTTACCCTTACCCTTACCCTTACCCTTACCCTTACCCTTACCCTTACCCTTGCTTTTACCCTTAAGCTTACCCTTACCCTTACCCTTACTCTTACCCTTACCCTAACCCTTACCCTTGCTTTTACCCTTAAGCTTACCCTTACCCTTACCCTTACCCTTACCCTTACCCTTACCCTTACCCTTACCCTTACCCTTACCCTTACCCTTACCCTTACCCTTGCTTTTACCCTTAAGCTTACCCTTACCCTTACCCTTACCCTTACCCTTACCCTTACCCTTACCCTTATCCTTACCCTTGCTTTTACCCTTAAGCTTACCCTTACCCTTACCCTTACCCTTACCCTTACCCTTACCCTTACCCTTACCCTTACCCTTACCCTTACCCTTGCTTTTACTCTTAGGCTTACCCTTACCTTTACCCTTACCCTTACCCTTACCCTTACCCTTACCCTCACCCTTACCCTTACCCTTGCTTTTACCCTTAAGCTTACCCTTACCCTTACCCTTACCCTCACCCTTACCCTTGCTTTTACCCTTAAGCTTACCCTTACCCTTACCCTTACCCTTACCCTTGCTTTTACCCTTAAGCTTACCCTTACCCTTACCCTTACCCTTACCCTTACCCTTACCCTTACCCTTACCCTTACCCTTACCCTTACCCTTACCCTTACCCTTACCCTTACCCTTGCTTTTGCCCTTAAGCTTACCCTTACCCTTACCCTTACCCTTACCCTTACCCTTACCCTTACCCTTACCCTTACCCTTACCCTTACCTTTGCTTTTACCCTTAAGCTTACCCTTACCCTTACCCTTACCCTTACCCTTGCTTTTACCCTTAAGCTTACCCTTACCCTTACCCTTACCCTTACCCTTAAGCTTACCCTTACCCTTACCCTTACCCTTACCCTTACCCTTACCCTTACCCTTACCCTTACCCTTACCCTTACCCTTGCTTTTACCCTTAAGCTTACCCTTACCCTTACCCTTAACCTTACCCTTACCCTTACCCTTACCCTTACCCTTACCCTTGCTTTTACCCTTAGGCTTACCCTTACTTTTACCCTTACCCTTACCCTTACCCTTACCCTTACCCTTACCCTTACCCTTACCCTTACCTTTACCCTTACCCTTGCTTTTACCCTTAAGCTTACCCTTACCCTTACCCTTACCCTTACCCTTACCCTTACTCTTGCTTTTACCCTTAAGCTTACCCTTACCCTTACCCTTACCCTTACCCTTACCCTTGCTTTTACCCTTAGGCTTACCCTTACCCTTTCCCTTACCCTTACCCTTGCTTTTACCCTTAAGCTTACCCTTACCCTTACCCTTACCCTTACCCTTACCCTTACCCTTACCCTTACCCTTACCCTTACCCTTACCCTTACCCTTACCCTTACCCTTACCCTAACCCTTACCCTTACCCTTACCCTTACCCTTACCCTTGCTTTTACCCTTAGGCTTACCCTTACCTTTACCCTTACCCTTACCCTTACCCTTACCCTTACCCTTGCTTTTACCCTTAAGCTTACCCTTACCCTTACCCTTACCCTTACCCTTACCCTTACCCTTACCCTTACCCTTACCCTTACCCTTACCCTTACCCTTACCCTTACCCTTACCCTTGCTTTTACCCTTAAACTTACCCTTACCCTTACCCTTACCCTTACCCTTACCCTTACCCTCACCCTTGCTTTTACCCTTAAGCTTACCCTTACCCTTACCCTTACCCTTACCCTTACCCTTACCCTTACCCTTACCCTTGCTTTTACCCTTAAGCTTACCCTTACCCTTACCCTTACCCTTACCCTTACCCTTGCTTTTACCCTTAGGCTTACCCTTACCCTTACCCTTACCCTTACCCCTGCTTTTACCCTTAAGCTTACCCTTACCCTTACCCTTACTCTTACCCTTACCCTTACCCTTACCCTTACCCTTGCTTTTACCCTTAGGCTTACCCTTACCTTTACCCTTACCCTTACCCTTACCCTTACCCTTACCCTTACCCTTACCCTTACCCTTACCCTTACCCTTACCCTTGCTTTTACTCTTAAGCTAACCCTTACCCTTACCCTTACCGTTACCCTTACCCTTACCCTTAACCTTACCCTTACCCTTGCTTTTACCCTTAAGCTCACCCTTACCCTTACCCTTACCCTTACCCTTACACTTACCCTTACCCTGACCCTTACCCTTGCTTTTACCCTTAAGCTTACCCTTACTCTTACCCTTACCCTTACCCTTAAGCTTACCCTTACCCTTACCCTTACCCTTACCCTTACCCTTACCCTTGCTTTTACCCTTAAGCTTACCCTTACCATTACCCTTACCCTTACCCTTACCCTTGCTTTTACCCTTAAGCTTACCCTTACCCTTACCCTTACCCTTAAGCTTACCCTTACCCTTACCCTTACCCTTACCCTTACCCTTACCCTTGCTTTTACCCTTAAGCTTACCCTTACCCTTACCCTTACCCTAACCCTTACCCTTAGCCTTACCCTTACCCTTACCCTTACCCTTACCCTTACCCTTGCTTTTACCCTTAGGCTTACCCTTACCTTTACCCTTACCATTACCCTTACCCTTACCCTTACCCTTACCCTTACCCTTACCCTTACCCTTGCTTTTACCCTTACCCTTACCCTTACCCTTACCCTTACCCTTACCCTTACCCTTACCCCTACCCTTACCCTTACCCTTACCCTTACCCTTGCTTTTACCCTTAAGCTTACCCTTACCCTTACCCTTACCCTTACCCTTACCCTTACCCTTACCCTTACCATTACCCTTACCCTTACCCTTACCCTTACCCTGACCCTTACCCTTGCTTTTACCCTTAAGCTTACCCTTACTCTTACCCTTACCCTTACCCTTAAGCTTACCCTTACCCTTACCCTTACCCTTACCCTTACCCTTACCCTTGCTTTTACCCTTAAGCTTACCCTTACCATTACCCTTACCCTTACCCTTACCCTTGCTTTTACCCTTAAGCTTACCCTTACCCTTACCCTTACCCTTAAGCTTACCCTTACCCTTACCCTTACCCTTACCCTTACCCTTACCCTTGCTTTTACCCTTAAGCTTACCCTTACCCTTACCCTTACCCTAACCCTTACCCTTAGCCTTACCCTTACCCTTACCCTTACCCTTACCCTTACCCTTGCTTTTACCCTTAGGCTTACCCTTACCTTTACCCTTACCATTACCCTTACCCTTACCCTTACCATTACCCTTACCCTTACCCTTACCCTTGCTTTTACCCTTAAGCTTACCCTTACCCTTACCCTTACCCTTACCCTTACCCTTACCCTTACCCTTACCCTTACCCTCACCCTTACCCTTACCCTTACCCTCACCCTTGCTTTTACCCTTAAGCTTACCCTTACCCTTACCCTTACCCTTACCCTTACCCTTACCCTTACCCTTACCCTTACCCTTACCCTTACCCTTACCCTTACCCTTACCCTTACCCTTACCCTTGCTTTTACCCTTAGGCTTACCCTTACCTTTACCCTTACCCTTACCCTTACCCTTACCCTTACCCTTAAGCTTACCCTTACCCTTACCCTTACCCTTACCCTTGCTTTCACCCTTAAGCTTACCCTTACCCTTACCCTTACCCTTACCCTTACCCTTACCCTTACCCTTACCCTCACCCTTACCCTTACCCTTACCCTTACCCTTACCCTTACCCTTGCTTTTACCCTTAAGCTTACCCTTACCCTTACCCTTACCCTTACCCTTACCCTTACCCTTACCCTTGCTTTTACCCTTAAGCTTACCCTTACCCTTACCCTTACCCTTGCCCTTACCCTTACCCTTACCCTTACCCTTACCCTTACCCTTACCCTTACCCTTACCCTTACCCTTACCCTTACCCTTACCCTTACCCTTACCCTTACCCTTGCTTTTACCCTTAGGCTTACCCTTACCTTTACCCTTACCCTTACCCTTACCCTTACCCTTACCCTTACCCTTACCCTTACCCTTACCCTTGCTTTTACCCTTAAGCTTACCCTTACCCTTACCCTTACCCTTACCCTTACCCTTACCCTTGCTTTTACCCTTAAGCTTACCCTTACCCTTACCCTTACCCTTACCCTTACCCTTACCCTTGCTTTTACCCTTAGGCTTACCCTTACCCTTACCCTTACCCTTACCCTTGCTTTTACCCTTAAGCTTACCCTTACACTTACCCTTACCCTTACCCTTACCCTTACCCTTACCCTTACCCTTACCCTTACCCTTACCCTTACCCTTACCCTTACCCTTGCTTTTACCCTTAGGCTTACCCTTACCTTTACCCTTACCCTTACCCTTACCCTTACCCTTACCCTTACCCTTACCCTTTCCCTTACCCTTACCCTTACCCTTACCCTTGCTTTTACCCTTAAGCTTACCCTTACCCTTACCCTTACCCTTACCCTTACCCTTACCCTTGCTTTTACCCTTAAGCTTACCCTTACCCTTACCCTTACCCTTACCCTTACCCTCACCCTTACCCTTACCCTTACCCTTGCTTATACCCTTAAGCTTACCCTTACCCTTACCCTTACCCTTACCCTTACCCTTACCCTTACCCTTACCCTTACCCTTACCCTTACCCTTACCCTTACCCTTACCCTTACCCTTACCCTTACCCTTACCCTTACCCTTACCCTTACCCTTACCCTTGCTTTTACCCTTAGGCTTACCCTTACCTTTACCCTTACCCTTACCCTAACCCTTACCCTTACCCTTACCCTTACCCTTACCCTTACCCTTACCCTTACCCTTGCTTTTACCCTTAAGCTTACCCTTACCCTTACCCTTACCCTTACCCTTACCCTAACCCTTACCCTTGCTTTTACCCTTTAGCTTACCATTACCCTTACCCTTACCCTTACCCTTACCCTTACCATTACCCTTACCCTTACCCTTACCCTTACCCTTACCCTTACCCTTACCCTTGCTTTTACCCTTAAGCTTACCCTTACCCTTACCCTTACCCTTACCCTTATCCTTACCCTTACCCTTACCCTTACCCTTACCCTTGCTTTTACCCTTAAGCTTACCCTTACCCTTACCCTTACCCTTACCCTTACCCTTGCTTTTACCCTTAGGCTTACCCTTACCTGTACCCTTACCCTTACCCTTACCCTTACCCTTACCCTTACCCTTACCCTTACCCTTACCCTTACCCTTACCCTTACCCTTACCCTTGCTTTTACCCTTAAGCTTACCCTTACCCTTACCCTTACCCTTACCCTTACCCTTACCCTTGCTTTTACCCTTAAGCTTACCCTTACCCTTACCCTTACCCTTACCCTTACCCTTGCTTTTTCCCTTAGGCTTACCCTTACCCTTACCCTTACCCTTACCCTTGCTTTTACCCTTAAGCTTACCCTCACCCTTACCCTTACTCTTACCCTTACCCTTACCCTTACCCTTACCCTTACCCTTACCCTTACCCTTACCCTTACCCTTGCTTTTACCCTTAGGCTTACCCTTACCTTTACCCTTACCCTAACCCTTACCCTTACCCTTACCCTTGCTTTTACCCTTAAGCTTACCCTTACCCTTACCCTTACCCTTACCCTTACCCTTACCCTTACCCTTACCCTTACCCTTACCCTTACCCTTACCCTTACCCTTGCTTTTACCCTTAAGCTTACCCTTACCCTTACCCTTACCCTTACCCTTACCCTTACCCTTACCCTTACCCTTACCCTTACCCTTACCCTTACCCTTACCCTTACCCTTACCCTTACCTTTACCCTTACCCTTGCTTTTACCCTTAAGCTTACCCTTACCCTTACCCTTACCCTTACCCTTACCCTAACCCTTACCCTTGCTTTTACCCTTAAGCTTACCCTTACCCTTACCCTTACCCTTACCCTTACCCTTACCCTTACCTTTACCCTTACCCTTACCCTTACCCTTACCCTTACCCTTACCCTTACCCTTACCCTTGCTTTTACCCTTAAGCTTACACTTACCCTTACCCTTACCCTTACCCTTACCCTTACCCTTACCCTTACCCTTACCCTTACCCTTACCCTTACCCTTACCCTTACCCTTACCCTTACCCTTGCTTTTACCCTTAAGCTTACCCTTACCCTTACCCTTACCCTTACCCTTACCCTTACCCTTACCCTTACCCTTACCCTTACACTTACTTTTACCCTTAGGCTTACCCTTACCTTTACCCTTACCCTTACCCTTACCCTTACCCTTACCCTTACCCTTACCCTTACCCTTACCCTTACCCTTGCTTTTACCCTTAAGCTTACCCTTACCCTTACCCTTACCCTTACCCTTACCCTTACCCTTACCCTTACCCTTGCTTTTTCCCGTTAAGCTTACCCTTACCGTTACCCTTACCCTTACCCTTACCCTTGCTTTTACCCTTAGGCTTACCCTTACCCTTACCCTTACCCTTGCTTTTACCCTTAAGCTTACCCTTACCCTTACCCTTACTCTTACCCTTACCCTTACCCTTACCCTTACCCTTACCCTTACCCTTACCCTTACCCTTACCCTTACCCTTGCTTTTACCCTTAGGCTTACCCTTACCTTTACCCTTACCCTAACCCTTACCCTTACCCTTACCCTTACCCTTACCCTTGCTTTTACCCTTAAGCTTACCCTTACCCTTACCCTTACCCTTACCCTTACCCTTACCCTTACCCTTGCTTTTACCCTTAAGCTTACCCTTACCCTTACCCTTACCCTTACCCTTACCCTTGCCCTTACCCTTACCCTTACCCTTACCCTTACCCTTACCCTTACCCTTACCCTTACCCTCACCATTACCCTTACCCTTGCTTTTACCCTTAAGCTTACCCTTACCCTTACCCTTACCCTTACCCTTACCCTTACCCTTACCCTTACCCTTACCCTTACCCTTATCCTTGCTTTTACCCTTAGGCTTACCCTTACCTTTACCCTTACCCTTACCCTTACCCTTACCCTTACCCTTGCTTTTACCCTTAAGCTTACCCTTACCCTTACCCTTACCCTTACCCTTAAGCTTACCCTTACCCTTACCCTTACCCTTACCCTTACCCTTACCCTTACCCTTAACCTTACCCTTGCTTTTACCCTTAAGCTTACCCTTACCCTTACCCTTACCCTTGCTTTTACCCTTAAGCTTACCCTTACCCTTACCCTTAAGCTTTCCCTTACCCTTACCCTTACCCTTACCCTTACCCTTACCCTTACCCTTACCCTTACCCTTACCCTTACCCTTACCCTTACCCTTACCCTTGCTTTTACCCTTAAGCTTACCCTTACCCTTACCCTTACCCTTACCCTTAAGCTTACCCTTACCCTTACCCTTACCCTTACCCTCACCCTTACCCTTACCCTTGCTTTTACCCTTAAGCTTACCCTTACCATTACCCTTACCCTTACCCTTAAGCTTACCCCTACCCTTACCCTTACCCTTACCCTTACCCTTACCCTTACCCTTGCTTTTACCCTTAAGCTTACCCTTACCCTTACCCTTACCCTTACCCTTAAGCTTAGCCTTACCCTTACCCTTACCCTTACCCTTACCCTTACCCTTACCCTTACCCTTACCCTTACCCTTGCTTTTACCCTTAAGCTTACCCTTACCCTTACCCTTACCCTTACCCTTGCTTTTACCCTTAAGCTTACCCTTACCCTTACCCTTACCCTTACCCTTCCCCTTAAGCTTACCCTTACCCTTACCCTTACCCTTACCCTTACCCTTACCCTTACCCTTACCCTTACCCTTACCCTTACCCTTACCCTTGCTTTTACCCTTAAGCTTACCCTTACCCTTACCCTTAACCTTACCCTTACCCTTACCCTTACCCTTACCCTTACCCTTACCCTTGCTTTTACCCTTAGGCTTACCCTTACCTTTACCCTTACCCTTACCCTTACCCTTACCCTTACCCTTACCCTTACCCTTACCCTTACCCTTACCCTTACCTTTACCCTTACCCTTGCTTTTACCCTTAAGCTTACCCTTACCCTTACCCTTACCCTTACCCTTACCCTTACTCTTGCTTTTACCCTGAAGCTTACCCTTACCCTTACCCTTACCCTTACCCTTACCCTTACCCTTACCCTTGCTTTTACCCTTAGGCTTACCATTACCCTTTCCCTTACCCTTACCCTTGCTTTTACCCTTAAGCTTACCCTTACCCTTACCCTTACCCTTACCCTTACCCTTACCCTTACCCTTACCCTTACCCTTACCCTTACCCTTACCCTTACCCTTACCCTTACCCTTACCCTAACCCTTACCCTTACCCTTACCCTTACCCTTACCCTTACCCTTGCTTTTACCCTTAGGCTTACCCTAACCTTTACCCTTACCCTTACCCTTACCCTTACCCTTACCCTTACCCTTGCTTTCACCCTTAAGCTTACCCTTACCCTTACCCTTACCCTTACCCTTACCCTTACCCTTACCCTTACCCTTACCCTTACCCTTACCCTTGCTTTTACCCTTAAACTTACCCTTACCCTTACCCTTACCCTTACCCTTACCCTTACCCTTACCCTTACCCTTACCCTTACCCTCACCCTTGCTTTCACCCTTAAGCTTACCCTTACCCTTACCCTTACCCTTACCCTTACCCTTACCCTTGCTTTTACCCTTAAGCTTACCCTTACCCTTACCCTTACCCTTGCTTTTACCCTTAGGCTTACTCTTACCCTTACCCTTACCCTTACCCCTGCTTTTACCCTTAAGCTTACCCTTACCCTTACCCTTACTCTTACCCTTACCCTTACCCTTACCCTTACCCTTGCTTTTACCCTTAGGCTTACCCTTACCTTTACCCTTACCCTTACCCTTACCCTTACCCTTACCCTTACCCTTACCCTTACCCTTACCCTTACCCTTACCCTCACCCTTACCCTTGCTTTTACCCTTAAGCTAACCCTTACCCTTACCCTTACCCTTACCCTTACCCTTACCCTTACCCTTAACCTTACCCTTACCCTTGCTTTTACCCTTAAGCTCACCCTTACCCTTACCCTTACCCTTACCCTTACACTTACCCTTACCCTGACCCTTACCCTTGCTTTTACCCTTATGCTTACCCTTACTCTTACCCTTACCCTTACCCTTAAGCTTACCCTTACCCTTACCCTTACCCTTACCCTTACCCTTACCCTTACCCTTGCTTTTACCCTTAAGCTTACCCTTACCCTTACCCTTACCCTTACCCTTACCCTTGCTTTTACCCTTAAGCTTACCCTTACCCTTACCCTTAACCTTAAGCTTACCCTTACCCTTACCCTTACCCTTACCCTTACCCTTACCCTTGCTTTTACCCTTAAGCTTACCCTTACCCTTACCCTTACCCTTACCCTAACCCTTACCCTTAACCTTACCCTTACCCTTACCCTTACCCTTACCCTTACCCTTACCCTTACCCTTGCTTTTACCCTTAGGCTTACCCTTACCTTTACCCTTACCATTACCCTTACCCTTACCCTTACCCTTACCCTTACCCTTACCCTTGCTTTTACCCTTAAGCTTACCCTTACCCTTACCCTTACCCTTACCCTTACCCTTACCCTCACCCTTACCCTTACCCTTACCCTTACCCTTACCCTTGCTTTTACCCTTAAGCTTACCCTTACCCTTACCCTTACCCTTACCCTTACCCTTACCCTTACCCTTACCCTTACCCTTACCCTTACCCTTACCCTTACCCTTACCGTTACCCTTGCTTTTACCCTTAAGCTTACCCTTACCCTTACCCTTACTCTTACCCTTACCCTTACCCTTACCCTTACCCTTGCTTTTACCCTTAAGCTTACCCTTACCCTTACCTTTACCCTTACCCTTACCCTTACCCTTACCCTTACCCTTACCCTTACTCTTACCCTTACCCTTACCCTTACCCTTGCTTTTACCCTTAGGCTTACCCTTACCTTTAGCCTTACCCTTACCCTTACCCTTACCCTTACCCTTACCCTTACCCTTGCTTTTACCCTTAAGCTTACCCTTACCCTTACCCTTACCCTTACCCTTACCCTTACCCTTACCCTTGCTTTTACCCTTAAGCTTACCCTTACCCTTACCCTTACCCTTACACTTACCCTTGCTTTTACCCTTAGGCTTACCCTTACCCTTACCCTTACCCTTAAGCTTACCCTTACCCTTACCCTTACCCTTACCCTCACCCTTACCCTTACCCTTACCCTTACCCTTACCCTTACCCTTACCCTTACCCTTGCTTTTACCCTTAAGCTTACCCTTACCCTTACCCTTACTCTTACCCTTACCCTTACCCTTACCCTTACCATTACCCTTGCTTTGACCCTTAGGCTTACCCTTACCTTTACCCTTACCCTTACCCTTACCCTTACCCTTACCCTTACCCTTACCCTTACCCTTACCCTTACCCTTACCCTTACCCTTGCTTTTACCCTTAAGCTTACCCTTACCCTTACCCTTACCCTTACCCTTACCCTTACCCTTACCCTTGCTTTTACCCTTAAGCTTACCCTTACCCTTACCCTTACCCTTACCCTTACCCTTGCTTTTACCCTTAGGCTTACCCTTACCCTTACCCTTACCCTTACCCTTGCTTTTACCCTTAAGCTTACCCTTACCCTTACCCTTACCCTTACCCTTACCCTTACCCTTACACTTACCCTTACCCTTACCCTTACCCTTACCCTTACCCTTGCTTTTACCCTTAGGCTTAACCTTACCTTTACCCTTACCCTTACCCTTACCCTTACCCTTACTCTTACCCTTACCCTTACCCTTACCCTTACCCTTACCCTTACCCTTACCCTTACCCTTACCCTTGCTTTTACCCTTAAGCTTACCCTTACCCTTACCCTTACCCTTACCCTTACCCTTACCCTTACCCTTACCCTTACCCTTACCCTTACCCTTGCTTTTACCCTTAAGCTTACCCTTACCCTTACCCTTACCCTTACCCTGACCCTTACCCTTACACTTGCTTATACCCTTAAGCTTACCCTTACCCTTACCCTTACCCTTACCCTTACCCTTACCCTTACCCTTACCCTTACCCTTACCCTTACCCTTACCCTTACCCTTACCCTTACCCTTACCCTTACCCTTGCTTTTACCCTTAGGCTTACCCTTACCTTTACCCTTACCCTTACCCTTACCCTTACCCTTACCCTTACCCTTGCTTTTACCCTTAAGCTTACCCTTACCCTTACCCTTACTCTTACCCTTACCCTAACCCTTACCCTTGCTTTTACCCTTAAGCTTACCCTTACCCTTACCCTTACCCTTACCCTTACCCTTACCCTTACCCTTACCCTTACCCTTACCCTTACCCTTACCCTTACCCTTGCTTTTACCCTTAAGCTTACCCTTACCCTTACCCTTACCCTTACCCTTACCCTTACCCTTACCCTTATCCTTACCCTTGCTTTTACCCTTAAGCTTACCCTTACCCTTACCCTTACCCTTACCCTTACCCTTACCCTTACCCTTACCCTTACCCTTACCCTTACCCTTGCTTTTACTCTTAGGCTTACCCTTACCTTTACCCTTACCCTTACCCTTACCCTTACCCTTACCCTCACCCTTACCCTTACCCTTGCTTTTACCCTTAAGCTTACCCTTACCCTTACCCTTACCCTCACCCTTACCCTTGCTTTTACCCTTAAGCTTACCCTTACCCTTACCCTTAACCTTACCCTTACCCTTGCCTTTACCCTAAGGCTTACCCTTACCCTTACCCTTACCCTTACCCTTGCTTTTACCCTTAAGCTTACCCTTACCCTTACCCTTACCCTTACCCTTACCCTTACCCTTACCCTTACCCTTACCCTTACCCTTACCCTTACCCTTACCCTTACCCTTACCCTTGCTTTTGCCCTTAAGCTTACCCTTACCCTTACCCTTACCCTTACCCTTACCCTTACCCTTACCCTTACCCTTACCCTTACCCTTACCTTTGCTTTTACCCTTAAGCTTACCCTTACCCTTACCCTTACCCTTACCCTTGCTTTTACCCTTAAGCTTACCCTTACCCTTACCCTTACCCTTACCCTTAAGCTTACCCTTACCCTTACCCTTACCCTTACCCTTACCCTTACCCTTACCCTTACCCTTACCCTTACCCTTACCCTTGCTTTTACCCTTAAGCTTACCCTTACCCTTACCCTTAACCTTACCCTTACCCTTACCCTTACCCTTACCCTTACCCTTGCTTTTACCCTTAGGCTTACCCTTACTTTTACCCTTACCCTTACCCTTACCCTTACCCTTACCCTTACCCTTACCCTTACCCTTACCTTTACCCTTACCCTTGCTTTTACCCTTAAGCTTACCCTTACCCTTACCCTTACCCTTACCCTTACCCTTACTCTTGCTTTTACCCTTAAGCTTACCCTTACCCTTACCCTTACCCTTACCCTTACCCTTGCTTTTACCCTTAGGCTTACCCTTACCCTTTCCCTTACCCTTACCCTTGCTTTTACCCTTAAGCTTACCCTTACCCTTACCCTTACCCTTACCCTTACCCTTACCCTTACCCTTACCCTTACCCTTACCCTTACCCTTACCCTTACCCTTACCCTTACCCTAACCCTTACCCTTACCCTTACCCTTACCCTTACCCTTGCTTTTACCCTTAGGCTTACCCTTACCTTTACCCTTACCCTTACCCTTACCCTTACCCTTACCCTTGCTTTTACCCTTAAGCTTACCCTTACCCTTACCCTTACCCTTACCCTTACCCTTACCCTTACCCTTACCCTTACCCTTACCCTTACCCTTACCCTTACCCTTACCCTTACCCTTGCTTTTACCCTTAAACTTACCCTTACCCTTACCCTTACCCTTACCCTTACCCTTACCCTCACCCTTGCTTTTACCCTTAAGCTTACCCTTACCCTTACCCTTACCCTTACCCTTACCCTTACCCTTACCCTTACCCTTGCTTTTACCCTTAAGCTTACCCTTACCCTTACCCTTACCCTTACCCTTACCCTTGCTTTTACCCTTAGGCTTACCCTTACCCTTACCCTTACCCTTACCCCTGCTTTTACCCTTAAGCTTACCCTTACCCTTACCCTTACTCTTACCCTTACCCTTACCCTTACCCTTACCCTTGCTTTTACCCTTAGGCTTACCCTTACCTTTACCCTTACCCTTACCCTTACCCTTACCCTTACCCTTACCCTTACCCTTACCCTTACCCTTACCCTTACCCTTGCTTTTACTCTTAAGCTAACCCTTACCCTTACCCTTACCGTTACCCTTACCCTTACCCTTAACCTTACCCTTACCCTTGCTTTTACCCTTAAGCTCACCCTTACCCTTACCCTTACCCTTACCCTTACACTTACCCTTACCCTGACCCTTACCCTTGCTTTTACCCTTAAGCTTACCCTTACTCTTACCCTTACCCTTACCCTTAAGCTTACCCTTACCCTTACCCTTACCCTTACCCTTACCCTTACCCTTGCTTTTACCCTTAAGCTTACCCTTACCATTACCCTTACCCTTACCCTTACCCTTGCTTTTACCCTTAAGCTTACCCTTACCCTTACCCTTACCCTTAAGCTTACCCTTACCCTTACCCTTACCCTTACCCTTACCCTTACCCTTGCTTTTACCCTTAAGCTTACCCTTACCCTTACCCTTACCCTAACCCTTACCCTTAGCCTTACCCTTACCCTTACCCTTACCCTTACCCTTACCCTTGCTTTTACCCTTAGGCTTACCCTTACCTTTACCCTTACCATTACCCTTACCCTTACCCTTACCCTTACCCTTACCCTTACCCTTACCCTTGCTTTTACCCTTACCCTTACCCTTACCCTTACCCTTACCCTTACCCTTACCCTTACCCTTACCCTTACCCTTACCCTTACCCTTACCCTTGCTTTTACCCTTAAGCTTACCCTTACCCTTACCCTTACCCTTACCCTTACCCTTACCCTTACCCTTACCATTACCCTTACCCTTACCCTTACCCTTACCCTTACCCTTACCCTTGCTTTTACCCTTAAGCTTACCCTTACCCTTACCCTTACTCTTACCCTTACCCTTACCCTTACCCTTACCCTTGCTTTTACCCTTAAGCTTACCCTTACCCTTACCTTTACCCTTACCCTTACCCTTACCCTTACCCTTACCCTTACTCTTACCCTTACCCTTACCCTTACCCTTGCTTTTACCCTTAGGCTTACCCTTACCTTTAGCCTTACCCTTACCCTTACCCTTACCCTTACCCTTACCCTTACCCTTACCCTTGCTTTTACCCTTAAGCTTACCCTTACCCTTACCCTTACCCTTACCCTTACCCTTACCCTTACCCTTACCCTTACCCTTACCCTTGCTTTTACCCTTAAGCTTACCCTTACCCTTACCCTTACCCTTACACTTACCCTTGCTTTTACCCTTAGGCTTACCCTTACCCTTACCCTTACCCTTACCCTTAAGCTTACCCTTACCCTTACCCTTACCCTCACCCTTACCCTTACACTTACCCTTACCCTTACCCTTACCCTTACCCTTACCCTTGCTTTTACCCTTAAGCTTACCCTTACCCTTACCCTTACTCTTACCCTTACCCTTACCCTTACCCTTACCCTTACCCTTGCTTTGACCCTTAGGCTTACCCTTACCTTTACCCTTACCCTTACCCTTACCCTTACCCTTACCCTTACCCTTACCCTTACCCTTACCCTTACCCTTGCTTTTACCCTTAAGCTTACCCTTACCCTTACACTTACCCTTACCCTTACCCTTACCCTTACCCTTGCTTTTACCCTTAAGCTTACCCTTACCCTTACCCTTACCCTTACCCTTACCCTTGCTTTTACCCTTAGGCTTACCCTTACCCTTACCCTTACCCTTACCCTTGCTTTTACCCTTAAGCTTACCCTTACCCTTACCCTTACCCTTACCCTTACCCTTACCCTTACCCTTACCCTTACCCTTACCCTTACCCTTACCCTTACCCTTACCCTTACCCTTACCCTTACCCTTACCCTTACCCTTGCTTTTACCCTTAGGCTTAACCTTACCTTTACCCTTACCCTTACCCTTACCCTTACCCTTACTCTTACCCTTACCCTTACCCTTACCCTTACCCTTACAATTACCCTTACCCTTACCCTTACCCTTACCCTTACCCTTACCCTTACCCTTACCCTTACCCTTGCTTTTACCCTTAAGCTTACCCTTACCCTTACCCTTAGCCTTACCCTTACCCTTACCCTTACCCTTACCCTTGCTTTTACCCTTAAGCTTACCCTTACCCTTACCCTTACCCTTACCCTCACCCTTACCCTTACCCTTACACTTGCTTATACCCTTAAGCTTACCCTTACCCTTACCCTTACCCTTACCCTTACCCTTACCCTTACCCTTACCCTTACCCTTACCCTTACCCTTACCCTTACCCTTACCCTTACCCTTGCTTTTACCCTTAGGCTTACCATTACCTTTACCCTTACCCTTACCCTTACCCTTACCCTTACCCTTACCCTTACCCTTGCTTTTACCCTTAAGCTTACCCTTACCCTTACCCTTACTCTTACCCTTACCCTAACCCTTACCCTTGCTTTTACCCTTAAGCTCACCCTTACCCTTACCCTTACCCTTACCCTTACCCTTACCCTTACCCTTACCCTTACCCTTACCCTTACCCTTACCCTTACCCTTACCCTTACTTTTACCCTTAAGCTTACCCTTACCCTTACCCTTACCCTTACCCTTACCCTTACCCTTACCCTTACCCTTATCCTTACCCTTGCTTTTACCCTTAAGCTTACCCTTACCCTTACACTTACCCTTACCGTTACCCTTACCCTTACCCTTACCCTTACCCTTACCCTTGCTTTTACTCTTAGGCTTACCCTTACCTTTACCCTCACCCTTACCCTTACCCTTACCCTCACCCTTACCCTTACCCTTGCTTTTACCCTTAAGCTTACCCTTACCCTTACCCTTACCCTCACCCTTACCCTTGCTTTTACCCTTAAGCTTACCCTTACCCTTACCCTTAACCTTACCCTTACCCTTGCTTTTACCCTTAGGCTTACCCTTACCCTTACCCTTACCCTTACCCTTACCCTTGCTTTTACCCTTAAGCTTACCCTTACCCTTACACTTACTCTTACCCTTACCCTTACCCTTACCCTTACCCTTACCCTTACCCTTACCCATACCCTTACCCTTACCCTTGCTTTTACCCTTAGGCTCACCCTTACCTTTACCCTTACCCTAACCCTTACCCTTACCCTTACCCTTAGACTTACCCTTGCTTTTACCCTTAAGCTTACCCTTACCCTTACCCTTACCCTTACCCTTACCCTTACCCTTACCCTTACCCTTACCCTTGCTTTTACCCTTAAGCTCACCCTTACCCTTTCCCCTAACCCTTACCCTTACCCTTACCCTTACCCTTACCCTTACCCTTACCCTTGCTTTTACCCTTAAGCTTACCCTTACCCTTACCCTTACCCTTACCCTTACCCTTACCCTTACCCTTACCCTTACCCTTACCCTTACCCTTACCCTTACCCTTACCCTTACCCTTGCTTTTACCCTTAGGCTTACCCTTACCTTTACCCTTACCCTTACCCTTACCCTTACCCTTACCCTTACCCTTGCTTTTACCCTTAAGCTTACCCTTACCCTTACCCTTACCCTTAAGCTTACCCTTACCCTTACCCTTACCCTTACCCTTACCCTTACCCTTACCCTTACCCTTACCCTTACCCTTACCCTTACCCTTACCCTTACCCTTACCCTTATCCTTGCTTTTACCCTTAAGCTCACCATTACCCTTTCCCCTAACCCTTACCCTTACCCTTACCCTTACCCTTACCCTTACCCTTACCCTTGCTTTTACCCTTAAGCTTACCCTTACCCTTACCTTTACCCTTACCCTAACCCTTACCCTTACCCTTACCCTTACACTTACCCTTGCTTTTACCCTTAAGCTTACCCTTACCCTTACCCTTACCCTTACCCTTACCCTTACCCTTACCCTTACCCTTACCCTTACTCTTGCTTTTACCCTTAAGCTTACCCTTACCCTTACCCTTACCCTTACCCTTACCCTTGCTTTTACCCTTAGGCTTACCCTTACCCTTTCCCTTACCCTTACCCTTGCTTTTACCCTTAAGCTTACCCTTACCCTTACCCTTACCCTTACCCTTACCCTTACCCTTACCCTTACCCTTACCCTTACCCTTACCCTTTCCCTTACCCTTACCCTTACCCTAACCCTTACCCTTACCCTTACCCTTACCCTTACCCTTACCCTTGCTTTTACCCTTAGGCTTACCCTTACCTTTACCCTTACCCTTACCCTTACCCTTACCCTTGCTTTTACCCTTAAGCTTACCCTTACCCTTACCCTTACCCTTACCCTTACCCTTACCCTTACCCTTACCCTTACCCTTACCCTTACCCTTACCCTTACCCTTACCCTTACCCTTGCTTTTACCCTTAAACTTACCCTTACCCTTACCCTTACCCTTACCCTTACCCTTACCCTTACCCTTACCCTCACCCTTGCTTTTACCCTTAAGCTTACCCTTACCCTTACCCTTACCCTTAACCTTACCCTTACCCTTACCCTTGCTTTTACCCTTAAGCTTACCCTTACCCTTACCCTTACCCTTACCCTTACCCTTGCTTTTACCCTTAGGCTTACCCTTACCCTTACCCTTACCCTTACCCCTGCTTTTACACTTAAGCTTACCCTTACCCTTACCCTTACTCTTACCCTTACCCTTACCCTTACCCTTACCCTTGCTTTTACCCTTAGGCTTACCCTTACCTTTACCCTTACCCTTACCCTTACCCTTACCCTTACCCTTACCCTTACCCTTACCCTTACCCTTGCTTTTACCCTCAAGCTAACCCTTACCCTTACCCTTACCCTTACCCTTACCCTTAACCTTACCCTTACCCTTGCTTTTACCCTTAAGCTCACCCTTACCCTTACCCTTACCCTTACCCTTACACTTACCCTTACCCTGACCCTTACCCTTGCTTTTACCCTTAAGCTTACCCTTACTCTTACCCTTACCCTTACCCTTAAGCTTACCCTTACCCTTACCCTTACCCTTACCCTTACCCTTACCCTTACCCTTGCTTTTACCCTTAAGCTTACCCTTACCCTTACCCTTACCCTTACCCTTACCCTTGCTTTTACCCTTAAGCTTACCCTTACCCTTACCCTTACCCTTAAGCTTACCCTTACCCTTACCCTTACCCTTACCCTTACCCTTACCCTTGCTTTTACCCTTAAGCTTACCCTTACCCTTACCCTTACCCTTACACTAACCCTTACCCTTAGCCTTACCCTTACCCTTACCCTTACCCTTACCCTTACCCTTGCTTTTACCCTTAGGCTTACCCTTACCTTTACCCTTACCATTACCCTTACCCTTACCCTTACCCTTACCCTTACCCTTACCCTTACCCTTGCTTTTACCCTTAAGCTTACCCTTACCCTTACCCTTACCCTTACCCTTACCCTTACCCTTACCCTTACCCTTACCCTTACCCTTACCCTTACCCTTACCCTTACCCTTACCCTTACCCTTACCCTTACCCTTACCCTTACCCTTACCCTTACCCTTACCCTTGCTTTTACCCTTAAGCTTACCCTTACCCTTACCCTTACCCTTACCCTTACCCTTACCCTTACCCTTACCCTTACCCTTACCCTTACCCTTACCCTTACCCTTACCCTTACCCTTACCCTTACCCTTACCCTTACCCTTACCCTTACCCTTACCCTTACCCTTACCCTTACCCTTACCCTTACCCTTGCTTTTACCCTTAAGCTTACCCTTACCCTTACCCTTACTCTTACCCTTACCCTTACCCTTACCCTTACCCTTGCTTTTACCCTTAAGCTTACCCTTACCCTTACCTTTACCCTTACCCTTACCCTTACCCTTACCCTTACCCTTACTCTTACCCTTACCCTTACCCTTACCCTTGCTTTTACCCTTAGGCTTACCCTTACCTTTAGCCTTACCCTTACCCTTACCCTTACCCTTACCCTTACCCTTGCTTTTACCCTTAAGCTTACCCTTACCCTTACCCTTACCCTTACCCTTACCCTTACCCTTACCCTTACCCTTACCCTTACCCTTACCCTTACCCTTACCCTTACCCTTGCTTTTACCCTTAAGCTTACCCTTACCCTTACCCTTACCCTTACACTTACCCTTGCTTTTACCCTTAGGCTTACCCTTACCCTTACCCTTACCCTTACCCTTACCCTTAAGCTTACCCTTACCCTTACCCTTACCCTTACCCTCACCCTTACCCTTACACTTACCCTTACCCTTACCCTTACCCTTACCCTTACCCTTGCTTTTACCCTTAAGCTTACCCTTACCCTTACCCTTACTCTTACCCTTACCCTTACCCTTACCCTTACCCTTACCCTTGCTTTGACCCTTAGGCTTACCCTTACCTTTACCCTTACCCTTACCCTTACCCTTACCCTTACCCTTACCCTTACCCTTACCCTTACCCTTGCTTTTACCCTTAAGCTTACCCTTACCCTTACCCTTACCCTTACCCTTACCCTTACCCTTACCCTTGCTTTTACCCTTAAGCTTACCCTTACCCTTACCCTTACCCTTACCCTTACCCTTACCCTTGCTTTTACCCTTAGGCTTACCCTTACCCTTACCCTTACCCTTACCCTTGCTTTTACCCTTAAGCTTACCCTTACCCTTACCCTTACCCTTACCCTTACCCTTACCCTCACCCTTACCCTTACCCTTACCCTTACCCTTACCCTTACCCTTACCCTTACCCTTACCCTTACCCTTACCCTTACCCTTGCTTTTACCCTTAGGCTTAACCTTACCTTTACCCTTACCCTTACCCTTACCCTTACCCTTACTCTTACCCTTACCCTTACCCTTACCCTTACCCTTACCCTTACCCTTACCCTTACCCTTACCCTTACCCTTACCCTTACCCTTACCCTTGCTTTTACCCTTAAGCTTACCCTTACCCTTACCCTTACCCTTACCCTTACCCTTACCCTTACCCTTACCCTTGCTTTTACCCTTAAGCTTACCCTTACCCTTACCCTTACCCTTACCCTCACCCTTACCCTTACCCTTACACTTGCTTATACCCTTAAGCTTACCCTTACCCTTACCCTTACCCTTACCCTTACCCTTACCCTTACCCTTACCCTTACCCTTACCCTTACCCTTACCCTTACCCTTACCCTTACCCTTACCCTTACCCTTGCTTTTACCCTTAGGCTTACCCTTACCTTTACCCTTACCCTTACCCTTACCCTTACCCTTACCCTTACCCTTACCCTTGCTTTTACCCTTAAGCTTACCCTTACCCTTACCCTTACTCTTACCCTTACCCTAACCCTTACCCTTGCTTTTACCCTTAAGCTTACCCTTACCCTTACCCTTACCCTTACCCTTACCCTTACCCTTACCCTTACCCTTACCCTAACCCTTACCCTTACCCTTACCCTTACCCTTACCCTTACCCTTACTTTTACCCTTAAGCTTACCCTTACCCTTACCCTTACCCTTACCCTTACCCTTACCCTTACCCTTATCCTTACCCTTGCTTTTACCCTTAAGCTTACCCTTACCCTTACCCTTACCCTTACCGTTACCCTTACCCTTACCCTTACCCTTACCCTTACCCTTGCTTTTACTCTTAGGCTTACCCTTACCTTTACCCTTACCCTTACCCTTACCCTTACCCTCACCCTTACCCTTACCCTTGCTTTTACCCTTAAGCTTACCCTTACCCTTACCCTTACCCTCACCCTTACCCTTGCTTTTACCCTTAAGCTTACCCTTACCCTTACCCTTAACCTTACCCTTACCCTTGCTTTTACCCTTAGGCTTACCCTTACCCTTACCCTTACCCTTACCCTTACCCTTGCTTTTACCCTTAAGCTTACCCTTACCCTTACCCTTACTCTTACCCTTACCCTTACCCTTACCCTTACCCTTACCCTTACCCTTACCCTTACCCTTACCCTTACCCTTACCCTTGCTTTTACCCTTAGGCTTACCCTTACCTTTACCCTTACCCTAACCCTTACCCTTACCCTTACCCTTACACTTACCCTTGCTTTTACCCTTAAGCTTACCCTTACCCTTACCCTTACCCTTACCCTTACCCTTACCCTTACCCTTACCCTTACCCTTGCTTTTACCCTTAAGCTCACCCTTACCCTTTCCCCTAACCCTTACCCTTACCCTTACCCTTACCCTTACCCTTACCCTTACCCTTACTTTTACCCTTAAGCTTACCCTTACCCTTACCCTTACCCTTACCCTTACCCTTACCCTTACCCTTACCCTTACCCTTACCCTTACCCTTACCCTTACCCTTACCCTTACCCTTGCTTTTACCCTTAGGCTTACCCTTACCTTTACCCTTACCCTTACCCTTACCCTTACCCTTACCCTTACCCTTACCCTTGCTTTTACCCTTAAGCTTACCCTTACCCTTACCCTTAAGCTTACCCTTACCCTTACCCTTACCCTTACCCTTACCCTTACCCTTACCCTTACCCTTACCCTTACCCTTACCCTTACCCTTACCCTTACCCTTACCCTTACCCTTACCCTTACCCTTGCTTTTACCCTTAAGCTTACCCTTACCCTTACCCTTACCCTTACCCTTACCCTTGCTTTTACCCTTAAGCTTACCCTTACCCTTACCCTTACCCTTAAGCTTACCCTTACCCTTACCCTTACCCTTACCCTTACCCTTACCTTTACCTTTACCCTTACCCTTACCCTTACCCTTACCCTTACCCTTACCCTTACCCTTACCCTTGCTTTTACCCTTAAGCTTACCCTTACCCTTACCCTTACCCTTACCCTTAAGCTTACCCTTACCCTTACCCTTACCCTTACCCTTACCCTTAACCTTACCCTTGCTTTTACCCTTAAGCTTACCCTTACCCTTACCCTTACCCTTACCCTCACCCTTACCCTTACCCTTACACTTGCTTATACCCTTAAGCTTACCCTTACCCTTACCCTTACCCTTACCCTTACCCTTACCCTTACCCTTACCCTTACCCTCACCCTTACCCTTGCTTTTACCCTTAGGCTTACCCTTACCTTTACCCTTACCCTTACCCTTACCCTTACCCTTACCCTTACCCTTACCCTTACCCTTGCTTTTACCCTTAAGCTTACCCTTACCCTTACCCTTACTCTTACCCTTACCCTAACCCTTACCCTTGCTTTTACCCTTAAGCTTACCCTTACCCTTACCCTTACCCTTACCCTTACCCTTACCCTTACCCTTACCCTTACCCTTACCCTTACCCTTACCCTTACCCTTACCCTTACCCTTGCTTTTACCCTTAAGCTTACCCTTACCCTTACCCTTACCCTTACCCTTAAGCTTACCCTTACCCTTACCCTTACCCTTACCCTTACCCTTAACCTTACCCTTGCTTTTACCCTTAAGCTTACCCTTACCCTTACCCTTACCCTTACCCTCACCCTTACCCTTACCCTTACACTTGCTTATACCCTTAAGCTTACCCTTACCCTTACCCTTACCCTTACCCTTACCCTTACCCTTACCCTTACCCTTACCCTCACCCTTACCCTTGCTTTTACCCTTAGGCTTACCCTTACCTTTACCCTTACCCTTACCCTTACCCTTACCCTTACCCTTACCCTTACCCTTACCCTTGCTTTTACCCTTAAGCTTACCCTTACCCTTACCCTTACTCTTACCCTTACCCTAACCCTTACCCTTGCTTTTACCCTTAAGCTTACCCTTACCCTTACCCTTACCCTTACCCTTACCCTTACCCTTACCCTTACCCTTACCCTTACCCTTACCCTTACCCTTACCCTTACCCTTGCTTTTACCCTTAAGCTTACCCTTACCCTTACCCTTACCCTTACCCTTACCCTTACCCTTACCCTTATCCTTACCCTTGCTTTTACCCTTAAGCTCACCCTTACCCTTACCCTTACCCTTACCCTTACCCTTACCCTTACCCTTACCCTTACCCTTACCCTTGCTTTTACTCTTAGGCTTACCCTTACCTTTACCCTTACCCTTACCCTTACCCTTACCCTTGCCCTCACCCTTACCCTTACCCTTGCTTTTACCCTTAAGCTTACCCTTACCCTTACCCTTACCCTCACCCTTACCCTTGCTTTTACCCTTAAGCTTACCCTTACCCTTACCCTTAACCTTACCCTTACCCTTGCTTTTACCCTTAGGCTTACCCTTACCCTTACCCTTACCCTTACCCTTGCTTTTACCCTTAAGCTTACCCTTACCCTTACCCTTACCCTTACCCTTACCCTTACCCTTACCCTTACCCTTGCTTTTACCCTTAAGCTTACCCTTACCCTTACCCTTACCCTTACCCTTACCCTTACCCTTACCCTTAACCTTACCCTTACCCCTGCTTTTACCCTTAAGCTTACCCTTACCCTTACCCTTACCCTTACCCTTGCTTTTACCCTTAAGCTTACCCTTACCCTTACCCTTACCCTTACCCCTAAGCTTACCCTTACCCTTACCCTTACCCTTACCCTTACCCTTACCCTTACCCTTACCCTTACCCTTACCCTTACCCTTACCCTTACCCTTACCCTTACCCTTACCCTTACCCTTACCCTTACCCTTACCCTTACCCTTACCCTTGCTTTTACCCTTAAGCTTACCCTTACCCTTACCCTTAACCTTACCCTTACCCTTACCCTTACCCTTACCCTTACCCTTGCTTTTACCCTTAGGCTTACCCTTACCTTTACCCTTACCCTTACCCTTACCCTTACCCTTACCCTTACCCTTACCCTTACCCTTACCTTTACCCTTACCCTTGCTTTTACCCTTAAGCTTACCCTTACCCTTACCCTTACCCTTACCCTTACCCTTACTCTTGCTTTTACCCTTAAGCTTACCCTTACCCTTACCCTTACCCTTACCCTTACCCTTGCTTTTACCCTTAGGCTTACCCTTACCCTTTCCCTTACCCTTACCCTTGCTTTTACCCTTAAGCTTACCCTTACCCTTACCCTTACCCTTACCCTTACCCTTACCCTTACCCTTACCCTTACCCTTACCCTTACCCTTACCCTTACCCTTACCCTTACCCTAACCCTTACCCTTACCCTTACCCTTACCCTTACCCTTACCCTTGCTTTTACCCTTAGGCTTACCCTTACCTTTACCCTTACCCTTACCCTTACCCTTACCCTTACCCTTACCCTTGCTTTTACCCTTAAGCTTACCCTTACCCTTACCCTTACCCTTACCCTTACCCTTACCCTTACCCTTACCCTTACCCTTACCCTTACCCTTACCCTTACCCTTGCTTTTACCCTTAAACTTACCCTTACCCTTACCCTTACCCTTACCCTTACCCTTACCCTTACCCTTACCCTTACCCTTACCCTCACCCTTGCTTTTACCCTTAAGCTTACCCTTACCCTTACCCTTACCCTTACCCTCACCCTTACCCTTGCTTTTACCCTTAAGCTTACCCTTACCCTTACCCTTACCCTTACCCTTACCCTTGCTTTTACCCTTAGGCTTACCCTTACCCTTACCCTTACCCTTACCCCTGCTTTTACCCTTAAGCTTACCCTTACCCTTACCCTTACTCTTACCCTTACCCTTACCCTTACCCTTACCCTTGCTTTTACCCTTAGGCTTACCCTTACCTTTACCCTTACCCTTACCCTTACCCTTACCCTTACCCTTACCCTTACCCTTACCCTTACCCTTGCTTTTACCCTTAAGCTAACCCTTACCCTTACCCTTACCCTTACCCTTACCCTTACCCTTACCCTTAACCTTACCCTTACCCTTGCTTTTACCCTTAAGCTCACCCTTACCCTTACCCTTACCCTTACACTTACACTTACCCTTACCCTGACCCTTACCCTTGCTTTTACCCTTAAGCTTACCCTTACTCTTACCCTTACCCTTACCCTTAAGCTTACCCTTACCCTTACCCTTACCCTTACCCTTACCCTTACCCTTACCCTTACCCTTACCCTTGCTTTTACCCTTAAGCTTACCCTTACCCTTACCCTTACCCTTACCCTTACCCTTGCTTTTACCCTTAAGCTTACCCTTACCCTTACCCTTACCCTTAAGCTTACCCTTACCCTTACCCTTACCCTTACCCTTACCCTTACCCTTGCTTTTACCCTTAAGCTTACCCTTACCCTTACCCTTACCCTAACCCTTACCCTTAGCCTTACCCTTACCCTTACCCTTACCCTTACCCTTACCCTTGCTTTTACCCTTAGGCTTACCCTTACCTTTACCCTTACCATTACCCTTACCCTTACCCTTACCCTTACCCTTACCCTTACCCTTACCCTTGCTTTTACCCTTAAGCTTACCCTTACCCTTACCCTTACCCTTACCCTTACCCTTACCCTTACCCTTACCCTTACCCTTACCCTTACCCTTACCCTTACCCTTGCTTTTACCCTTAAGCTTACCCTTACCCTTACCCTTACCCTTACCCTTACCCTTACCCTTACCCTTACCCTTACCCTTACCCTTACCCTTACCCTTACCCTTGCTTTTACCCTTAAGCTTACCCTTACCCTTACCCTTACTCTTACCCTTACCCTTACCCTTACCCTTACCCTTGCTTTTACCCTTAAGCTTACCCTTACCCTTACCTTCACCATTACCCTTACCCTTACCCTTACCCTTACCCTTACTCTTACCCTTACCCTTACCCTTACCCTTGCTTTTACCCTTAGGCTTACCCTTACCTTTAGCCTTACCCTTACCCTTACCCTTACCCTTACCCTTACCCTTGCTTTTACCCTTAAGCTTACCCTTACCCTTACCCTTACCCTTACCCTTACCCTTACCCTTACCCTTACTTTTACCCTTAAGCTTACCCTTACCCTTACCCTTACCCTTACACTTACCCTTGCTTTTACCCTTAGGCTTACCCTTACCCTTACCCTTACCCTTACCCTTAAGCTTACCCTTACCCTTACCCTTACCCTTACCCTCACCCTTACCCTTACCCTTACCCTTACCCTTACCCTTACCCTTACCCTTGCTTTTACCCTTAAGCTTACCCTTACCCTTACCCTTACTCTTACCCTTACCCTTACCCTTACCCTTACCCTTACCCTTGCTTTGACCCTTAGGCTTACCCTTACCTTTACCCTTACCCTTACCCTTACCCTTACCCTTACCCTTACCCTTACCCTTACCCTTACCCTTACCCTTACCCTTACCCTTACCCTTACCCTTGCTTTTACCCTTAAGCTTACCCTTACCCTTACCCTTACCCTTACCCTTACCCTTACCCTTACCCTTACCCTTGCTTTTACCCTTAAGCTTACCCTTACCCTTACCCTTACCCTTACCCTTACCCTTGCTTTTACCCTTAGGCTTACCCTTACCCTTACCCTTACCCTTACCCTTGCTTTTACCCTTAAGCTTACCCTTACCCTTACCCTTACCCTTACCCTTACCCTTACCCTTACCCTTACCCTTACCCTTACCCTTACCCTTACCCTTACCCTTACCCTTACCCTTACCCTTGCTTTTACCCTTAGGCTTAACCTTACCTTTACCCTTACCCTTACCCTTACCCTTACCCTTACTCTTACCCTTACCCTTACCCTTACCCTTACCCTTACCCTTACCCTTACCCTTACCCTTACCCTTACCCTTACCCTTACCCTTACCCTTACCCTTACCCTTGCTTTTACCCTTAAGCTTACCCTTACCCTTACCCTTACCCTTACCCTTACCCTTACCCTTACCCTTACCCTTGCTTTTACCCTTAAGCTTACCCTTACCCTTACCCTTACCCTTACCCTCACCCTTACCCTTACCCTTACACTTGCTTATACCCTTAAGCTTACCCTTACCCTTACCCTTACCCTTACCCTTACCCTTACCCTTACCCTTACCCTTACCCTTACCCTTACCCTTACCCTTACCCTTACCCTTACCCTTACCTTTACCCTTACCCTTACCCTTAAACTTACCCTTACCCTTACCCTTACCCTTACCCTTACCCTTACCCTTACCCTTACCCTTGCTTTTACCCTTAAGCTTACCCTTACCCTTACCCTTACCCTTACCCTTACCCTTACCCTTACCCTTACCCTTACCCTTACCCTTACCCTTACCCTTACCCTTACCCTTACCCTTGCTTTTACCCTTAAGCTTACCCTTACCCTTACCCTTACCCTTACCCTTACCCTTACCCTTATCCTTACCCTTGCTTTTACCCTTAAGCTTACCCTTACCCTTACCCTTACCCTTACCCTTACCCTTACCCTTACCCTTACCCTTACCCTTACCCTTACCCTTACCCTTGCTTTTACTCTTAGGCTTACCCTTACCTTTACCCTTACCCTTACCCTTACCCTTACCCTTACCCTCACCCTTACCCTTACCCTTGCTTTTACCCTTAAGCTTACCCTTACCCTTACCCTTACCCTCACCCTTACCCTTGCTTTTACCCTTAAGCTTACCCTTACCCTTACCCTTAACCTTACCCTTACCCTTGCTTTTACCCTTAGGCTTACCCTTACCCTTACCCTTACCCTTACCCTTACCCTTGCTTTTACCCTTAAGCTTACCCTTACCCTTACCCTTACTCTTACCCTTACCCTTACCCTTACCCTTACCCTTACCCTTACCCTTACCCTTACCCTTACCCTTACCCTTACCCTTGCTTTTACCCTTAGGCTCACCCTTACCTTTACCCTTACCCTAACTCTTACCCTTACCCTTACCCTTACACTTACCCTTGCTTTTACCCTTAAGCTTACCCTTACCCTTACCCTTACCCTTACCCTTACCCTTACCCTTACCCTTACCCTTACCCTTATCCTTACCCTTACCCTTACCCTTAACCTTACCCTTACCCTTGCTTTTACCCTTAAGCTCACCCTTACCCTTACCCTTACCCTTACCCTTACCCTTACCCTTACCCTTACCCTTACCCTTGCTTTTACCCTTAAGCTTACCCTTACCCTTACCCTTACCCTTACCCTTACCCTTACCCTTACCCTTACCCTTACCCTTACCCTTACCCTTACCCTTACCCTTGCTTTTACCCTTAGGCTTACCCTTACCTTTACCCTTATCCTTACCCTTACCCTTACCCTTACCCTTGCTTTTACCCTTAAGCTTACCCTTACCCTTACCCTTACCCTTAAGCTTACCCTTACCCTTACCCTTACCCTTACCCTTACCCTTACCCTTACCCTTACCCTTACCCTTACCCTTACCCTTACCCTTACCCTTACCCTTACCCTTACCCTTACCCTTACTCTTACCCTTACCCTTACCCTTACCCTTGCTTTTACCCTTAAGCTTACCCTTACCCTTACCCTTACCCTTACCCTTACCCTTGCTTTTACCCTTAAGCTTACCACTACCCTTACCTTACCCTTAAGCTTACCCTTACCCTTACCCTTACCCTTACCCTTACCTTTACCCTTACCCTTACCCTTACCCTTTCCCTTACCCTTACCCTTACCCTTACCCTTGCTTTTACCCTTAAGCTTACCCTTACCCTTACCCTTACCCTTACCCTTAAGCTTACCCTTACCCTTACCCTTACCCTTACCCTTACCCTTAACCTTACCCTTGCTTTTACCCTTAAGCTTACCCTTACCCTTACCCTTACCCTTACCCTTAAGCTTACCCTTACCCTTACCCTTACCCTTACCCTTACCCTTGCTTTTACCCTTAAGCTTACCCTTACCCTTAGCCTTACCCTTACCCTTAAGCTTACCCTTACCCTTACCCTTACCCTTACCCTTACCCTTACCCTTACCCTTACCCTTACCCTTACCCTTACCCTTACCCTTGCTTTTACCCTTAAGCTTACCCTTACCCTTACCCTTTCCCTTACCCTTGCTATTACCCTTAAGCTTACCCTTAAACTTACCCTTACCCTTACCCTTAAGCTTACCCTTACCCTTACCCTTACCCTTATCCTTACCCTTACCCTTACCCTTACCCTTACCCTTACCCTTACCCTTACCCTTGCTTTTACCCTTAAGCTTACCCTTACCCTTACCCTTACCCTTACCCTTACCCTTACCCTTACCCTTACCCTTACCCTTACCCTTACCCTTGCTTTTACCCTTAGGCTTACCCTTACCTTTACCCTTACCCTTACCCTTACCCTTACCCTTACCCTTACCCTTACCCTTGCTTTTACCCTTAAGCTTACCCTTACCCTTACCCTTACCTTTACCCTTACCCTTACCCTTACCCTTACCCTTACCCTTACCCTTACCCTTACTTTTACCCTTAAGCTTACCCTTACCCTTACCCTTACCCTTACCCTTACCCTTGCTTTTACCCTTAGGCTTACCCTTACCCTTACCCTTACCCTTACCCTTGCTTTTACCCTTAAGCTTACCCTTACCCTTACCCTTACCCTTACCCTTACCCTTACCCTTACCCTTACCCTTACCCTTACACTTACCCTTACCCTTGCTTTTACCCTTAAGCTTACCCTTACCCTTACCCTTACCCTTACCCTTACCCTTACCCTTACCCTTACCCTTACCCTTACCCTTACCCTTACCCTTACCCTCACCCTTGCTTTTACCCTTAAGCTTACCCTTACCCTTACCCTTACCCTTACCCTTACCCTCACCCTTGCTTTTACCCTTAAGCTTACCCTTACCCTTACCCTTACCCTTACCCTTACCCTTGCTTTTACCCTTAGGCTTACCCTTACCCTTACCCTTACCCTTACCCTTACCCTTACCCTTACCCTTACCCTTGCTTTTACCCCTAAGCTTACCCTTACCCTTACCCTTACCCTTACCCTTACCCTTACCCTTACCCTTACCCTTACCCTTACCCTTACCCTCACCCTTGCTTTTACCCTTAAGCTTACCCTTACCCTTACCCTTACCCTTACCCTTGCTTTTACCCTTAAGCTTACCCTTACCCTTACCCTTACCCTTACCCTTACCCTTGCTTTTACCCTTAGGCTTACCCTTACCCTTACCCTTACCCTTACCCTTGCTTTTACCCTTAAGCTTACCCTTACCCTTACCCTTACCCTTACTCTTACCCTTACCCTTACCCTTACCCTTACCCTTGCTTTTACCCTTAGGCTTACCCTTACCTTTACCCTTACCCTTACCCTTACCCTTACCCTTACCCTTACCCTTACCCTTACCCTTACCCTTGCTTTTACCCTTAAGCTTACCCTTACCCTTACCCTTACCCTTACCCTTACCCTTACCCTTACCCTTACCCTTACCCTTACCCTTACCCTTACCTTTACCCTTACCCTTACCCTTGCTTCTACCCTTAAGCTCACCCTTACCCTTACCCTTACCCTTACCCTTACCCTTACCCTTACCCTTACTCTTACCCTTACCCTTGCTTTTACCCTTAAGCTTACCCTTACCCTTACCCTTACCCTTAAGCTTACCCTTACACTTACCCTTACCCTTACCCTTACCCTTACCCTTGCTTTTACCCTTAAGCTTACCCTTACCCTTACCCTTACCCTTACCCTTACCCTTGCTTTTACCCTTAAGCTTACCCTTACCCTTACCCTTACCCTTACCCTTAAGCTTACGCTTACCCTTACCCTTACCCTTACCCTTACCCTTACCCTTACCCTTGCTTTTACCCTTAAGCTTACCCTTACCCTTACCCTTACCCTTACCCTTACCCTTACCCTTACCCTTACCCTTACCCTTACCCTTACCCTTGCTTTTACCCTTAGGCTTACCCTTACCTTTACCCTTACCATTACCCTTACCCTTACCCTTACCCTTACCCTTACCCTTACCCTTGCTTTTACCCTTAAGCTTACCCTTACCCTTACCCTTACCCTTACCCTTACCCTTACCCTTGCTTTTACCCTTAAGCTTACCCTTACCCTTACCCTTACCCTTACCCTTACCCTTACCCTTACCCTTACCCTTACCCTTACCCTTACCCTTACCCTTACCCTTACCCTTACCCTTACCCTTACCCTTACCCTTGCTTTTACCCTTAAGCTTACCCTTACCCTTACCCTCACCCTTACCCTTACCCTTACCCTTACCCTTGCTTTTACCCTTAAGCTTACCCTTACCCTTACCCTTACCCTTACCCTCACCCTTACCCTTACCCTTACCCTTACCCTTACCCTTGCTTTTACCCTTAAGCTTACCCTTACCCTTACTCTTACCCCTACCCTTACCCTTACCCTTACCCTTACCCTTACCCTTACCCTTACCCTTACCCTTACCCTTACCCTTGCTTTTACCCTTAGGCTTACCCTCACCTTTACCCTTACCCTTACCCTTACCCTTACCCTTACCCTTACCCTTACCCTTGCTTTTACCCTTAAGCTTACCCTTACCCTTACCCTAACCCTTACCCTTAGCCTTACCCTTACCCTTGCTTTTACCCTTAAGCTTACCCTTACCCTTACCCTTACCCTTACCCTTGCTTTTACCCTTAGGCTTACCCTTACCCTTACCCTTACCCTTACCCTTAAGCTTACCCTTACCCTTACCCTTACCCTTACCCTTACCCTTACCCTTACCCTTACCCTTACCCTTACCCTTACCCTTGCTTTTACCCTTAAGCTTACCCTTACCCTTACCCTTACCCTTACCCTTACCCTTACCCTTACCCTTACTTAGGGTAAGGGTAAGGGTAAGCTTAAGGGTAAATGCAAGGGTAAGGGTAAGGGTAAGGGTAAGGGTAAGGGTAAGGGTGAGGGTAAGGGTAAGGGTAAGGGTAAGCTTAAGGGTAAGGGTGAGGGTAAGGGTAAGGGTAAGCTGTAGGGTAAAAGCAAGGGTAAGGGTAAGGGTAAGGGTAAGGGTAAGGGTAAGCTTAAGGGTAAGGGTAAGGGTAAGGGTAAGGGTAAGCTTAAGGGTAAAAGCAAGGGTAAGGTTAAGGGTAAGGGTAAGGGTAAGGGTAAGGGTAAGGGTAAGCTTAAGGGTAAGGGTAAGGGTAAGGGTAAGGGTAAGCTTAAGGGTAAAAGCAAGGGTAAGGGTAAGGGTAAGGGTAAGGGTAAGGGTAAGGGTAAGGGTAAGGGTAAGGGTAAGGGTAAGGGTAAGGGTAAGGGTAAGGGTAAGGGTAAGGGTAAGGGTAAGGGTAAGGGTAAGGGTAAGGGTAAGGGTAAGGGTAAGCTTAAGGGTAAGGGTAAGGGTAAGGGTAAGCTTAAGGGTAAAAGCAAGGGTAAGGGTAAGGGTAAGGGTGAGGGTAAACGTAAGCTTAAGGGTAAAAGCAAGGGTAAGGGTAAGGGTAAGGGTAAGGGTAAGGGTAAGGGTAAGGGTAAGGGTAAGGGTAAGGGTAAGGGTAAGGGTAAGCTTAAGGGTAAGGGTAAGGGTAAGGGTAAGCTTAAGGGTAAAAGCAAGGGTAAGGGTAAGGGTAAGGGTAAGGGTAAAGGTAAGGGTAAGCCTAAGGGTAAAAGCAAGGGTAAGGGTAAGGGTAAGGGTAAGGGTAAGGGTAAGGGTAAGGGTAAGGGTAAGGGTAAGGGTAAGGGTAAGGGTAAGGGTAAGGGTAAGGGTAAGCTTAAGGGTAAAAGCAAGGGTAAGGGTAAGGGTAAGGGTAAGGGTAAGGGTAAGGGTAAGGGTAAGGGTAAGCTTAAGGGTAAAAGCAAGGGTAAGGGTAAGGGTAAGGGTAAGAGTAAGGGTAAGGGTAAGGGTAAGGGTAAGGGTAAGGGTAAGCTTAAGGGTAAAAGCAAGGGTAAGGGTAAGGGTAAGGGTAAGGGTAAGGGTTAGGGTAAGGGTAAAGGTAAGGGTAAGCCTAAGGGTAAAAGCAAGGGTAAGGGTAAGGGTATGGGTAAGGGTAAGGGTAATGGTAAGGGTAAGGGTAAGGGTAAGGGTAAGGGTAAGAGTAAGGGTAAGGGTAAGGGTAAGCTTAAGGGTAAAAGCAAGGGTAAGGGTAAGGGTAAGGGTAAGCCTAAGGGTAAAAGCAAGGGTAAGGGTAAGGTTAAGGGTAAGGGTAAGGGTAAGCTTAAGGGTAAAAGCAAGGGTAAGGGTAAGGGTAAGGGTAAGGGTAAGCTTAAGGGTAAAAGCAAGGGTAAGGGTAAGGGTGAGGGTAAGGGTAAGGGTAAGGGTAAGGGTAAAGGTAAGGGTAAGCCTAAGAGTAAAAGCAAGGGTAAGGGTAAGGGTAAGGTTAAGGGTAAGGGTAAGGGTAAGGGTAAGGGTAAGGGTAAGGGTAAGGGTAAGCTTAAGGGTAAAAGCAAGGGTAAGGATAAGGGTAAGGGTAAGGGTAAGGGTAAGGGTAAGGGTAAGGGTAAGGGTAAGGGTAAGGGTAAGGGTAAGCTTAAGGGTAAAAGCAAGGGTAAGGGTAAGGGTAAGGGTAAGGGTAAGGGTAAGGGTAAGGGTAAGAGTAAGGGTAAGGGTAAGCTTAAGGGTAAAAGCAAGGGTAAGGGTTAGGGTAAGGGTAAGGGTAAGGGTAAGGGTAAGGGTAAGGGTAAGGGTAAGCTTAAGGGTAAAAGCAAGGGTAAGGGTAAGGGTAAGGGTAAGGGTAAGGGTAAAGGTAAGGGTAAGCCTAAGGGTAAAAGCAAGGGTAAGGGTAAGGGTAAGGGTAAGGGTAAGGGTAAGGGTAAGGGTAAGGGTAAGGGTGAGGGTAAGGGTAAGGGTAAGGGTAAGCTTAAGGGTATAAGCAAGGGTAAGGGTAAGGGTAAGGGTGAGGGTAAGGGTAAGGGTAAGGGTAAGGGTAAGCTTAAGGGTAAAAGCAAGGGTAAGGGTAAGGGTAAGGGTAAGGGTAAGGGTAAGGGTAAGGGTAAGGGTAAGCTTAAGGGTAAAAGCAAGGGTAAGGGTAAGGGTAAGGGTGAGGGTAAGGGTAAGGGTAAGGGTAAGGGTAAGGGTAAAGGTAAGGTTAAGCCTAAGGGTAAAAGCAAGGGTAAGGGTAAGGGTAAGGGTAAGGGTAAGCCTAAGGGTAAAAGCAAGGGTAAGGGTAAGGGTAAGGGTAAGGGTAAGGGTAAGGGTAAGGGTAAGCTTAAGGGTAAAAGCAAGGGTAAGGGTAAGGGTAAGGGTAAGGGTAAGGGTAAGGGTAAGCTTAAGGGTAAGGGTAAGGGTAAAGGTAAGGGTAAGCCTAAGGGTCAAAGCAAGGGTAAGGGTAAGGGTAAGGGTAAGGGTAAGGGTAAGGGTAAGGGTAAGCTTAAGGGTAAAAGCAAGGGTAAGGGTAAGGGTAAGGGTAAGGGTAAGGGTAAGGGTAAGGGTAAGGGTAAGCTTAAGGGTAAGGGTAAGGGTAAGGGTAAGGGTAAGCCTAAGGGTAAAAGCAAGGGTAAGTGTAAGGGTAAGGGTAAGGGTAAGGGTAAGCTTACCCTTACCCTTACCCTTACCCTTACCCTTACCCTTGCTTTTACCCTTAAGCTTACCCTTACCCTTACCCTTACCCTTACCCTTACCCTTATCCTTACCCTTGCTTTTACCCTTAAGCTTACCCTTACCCTTACCCTTACCCTTACCCTTACCCTTACCCTTACCCTTACCCTTACCCTTGCTTTTACTCTTAGGCTTACCCTTACCTTTACCCTTACCCTTACCCTTACCCTTACCCTCACCCTTACCCTTACCCTTGCTTTTACCCTTAAGCTTACCCTTACCCTTACCCTTACCCTTACCCTTACCCTTGCTTTCACCCTTAAGCTTACCCTTACCCTTACCCTTAACCTTACCCTTACCCTTGCTTTTACCCTTAGGCTTACCCTTACCCTTACCCTTACCCTTACCCTTACCCTTGCTTTTACCCTTAAGCTTACCCTTACCCTTACCCTTACTCTTACCCTTACCCTTACCCTTACCCTTACCCTTACCCTTACCCTTACCCTTACCCTTACCCTTACCCTTACCCTTACCCTTACCTTAAGGGTAAGGGTAAGGGTGAGGGTAAGGGTAAGGGTAAGGGTAAGGGTAAGGGTAAGGGTAAGCTTAAGGGTAAGGGTAAGGGTAAGGGTAAAGGTAAGGGTAAGCCTAAGGGTAAAAGCAAGGGTAAGGGTTAGGGTTAGGGTAAGGGTAAGGGTAAGGGTAAGGGTAAGGGTAAGGGTAAGGGTAAGTATAAGGGTAAGGGTAAGGGTAAGCTTAAGGGTAAAAGCAAGGGTAAGGGTAAGGGTAAGGGTAAGGGTAAGGGTAAGGGTAAGGGTAAGGGTAAGGGTAAGGGTAAGGGTAAGGGTAAGGGTAAGGGTAAGCTTAAGGGTAAGGGTAAGGGTAAGGGTAAGGGTAAGCCTAAGGGTAAAAGCAAGGGTAAGGGTAAGGGTAAGGGTAAGGGTAAGCTTAAGGGTAAAAGCAAGGGTAAGGGTAAGGGTAAGGGTAAGGGTAAGGGTAAGGGTAAGCTTAAGGGTAAAAGCAAGGGTAAGGGTAAGGGTAAGGGTAAGGGTAAGGGTAAAGGTAAGGGTAAGCCTAAGGGTAAAAGCAAGGGTAAGGGTAAGGGTAAGGGTAAGGGTAAGGGTAAGGGTAAGGGTAAGGGTAAGGGTAAGGGTAAGGGTAAGGGTAAGGGTAAGGGTAAGGGTAAGGGTAAGGGTAAGCTTAAGGGTAAAAGCAAGGGTAAGGGTAAGGCTAAGGTTAAGGGTAAGGGTAAGGGTAAGGGTAAGGGTAAGGGTAAGGGTAAGGGTAAGGGTAAGGGTAAGGGTAAGGGTAAGGGTAAGGGTAAGGGTAAGGGTAAGGGTAAGGGTAAGGGTAAGGGTAAGGGTAAGGGTAAGGGTAAGGGTAAGGGTAAGGGTAAGGGTAAGGGTAAGGGTAAGGGTAAGGGTAAGGGTAAGGGTAAGGGTAAGGGTATGCTTAAAGGTAAAAGCAAGGGTGAGGGTAAGGGTAAGGGTAAGGGTAAGGGTAAGGGTAAGGGTAAGGGTAAGGGTAAGGGTAAGGGTAAGGGTAAGGGTAAGCTTAAGGGTAAAAGCAAGGGTAAGGATAAGGGTAATGGTAAGGGTAAGGGTAAGGGTAAGGGTAAGGGTAAGCTTAAGGGTAAGGGTAAGGGTAAGGGTAAGCTTAAGGGTAAAAGCAAGGGTAAGGGTAAGGGTAAGGGTAAGGGTAAAGGTAAGGGTAAGCCTAAGGGTAAAAGCAAGGGTAAGGGTAAGGGTAAGGGTAAGGGTAAGGGTAAGGGTAAGGGTAAGGGTAAGGGTAAGGGTAAGGGTAAGGGTAAGGGTAAGCTTAAGGGTAAAAGCAAGGGTAAGGGTAAGGGTAAGGGTAAGGGTAAGGGTAAGGGTAAGGGTAAGGGTAAGCTTAAGGGTAAAAGCAAGGGTAAGGGTAAGGGTAAGGGTAAGAGTAAGGGTAAGGGTAAGGGTAAGGGTAAGGGTAAGGGTAAGCTTAAGGGTAAAAGCAAGGGTAAGGGTAAGGGTAAGGGTAAGGGTAAGGGTAAGGGTTAGGGTAAGGGTAAAGGTAAGGGTAAGCCTAAGGGTAAAAGCAAGGGTAAGGGTAAGGGTAAGGGTAAGGGTAAGGGTAAGGGTAAGGGTAAGGGTAAGGGTAAGGGTAAGGGTAAGGGTAAGGGTAAGGGTAAGAGTAAGGGTAAGGGTAAGGGTAAGCTTAAGGGTAAAAGCAAGGGTAAGGGTAAGGGTAAGGGTAAGCCTAAGGGTAAAAGCAAGGGTAAGGGTAAGGTTGAGGGTAAGGGTAAGGGTAAGCTTAAGGGTAAAAGCAAGGGTAAGGGTAAGGGTAAGGGTAAGGGTAAGGGTAAGCTTAAGGGTAAAAGCAAGGGTAAGGGTAAGGGTGAGGGTAAGGGTAAGGGTAAGGGTAAGGGTAAAGGTAAGGGTAAGCCTAAGAGTAAAAGCAAGGGTAAGGGTAAGGGTAAGGTTAAGGGTAAGGGTAAGGGTAAGGGTAAGGGTAAGGGTAAGGGTAAGGGTAAGCTTAAGGGTAAAAGCAAGGGTAAGGATAAGGGTAAGGGTAAGGGTAAGGGTAAGGGTAAGGGTAAGGGTAAGGGTAAGGGTAAGGGTAAGGGTAAGGGTAAGGGTAAGCTTAAGGGTAAAAGCAAGGGTAAGGGTAAGGGTAAGGGTAAGGGTAAGGGTAAGGGTAAGGGTAAGAGTAAGGGTAAGGGTAAGCTTAAGGGTAAAAGCAAGGGTAAGGGTTAGGGTAAGGGTAAGGGTAAGGGTAAGGGTAAGGGTAAGGGTAAGCTTAAGGGTAAAAGCAAGGGTAAGGGTAAGGGTAAGGGTAAGGGTAAGGGTAAAGGTAAGGGTAAGCCTAAGGGTAAAAGCAAGGGTAAGGGTAAGGGTAAGGGTAAGGGTAAGGGTAAGGGTAAGGGTAAGGGTGAGGGTAAGGGTAAGGGTAAGGGTAAGCTTAAGGGTATAAGCAAGGGTAAGGGTAAGGGTAAGGGTGAGGGTAAGGGTAAGGGTAAGGGTAAGGGTAAGCTTAAGGGTAAAAGCAAGGGTAAGGGTAAGGGTAAGGGTAAGGGTAAGGGTAAGGGTAAGGGTAAGGGTAAGCTTAAGGGTAAAAGCAAGGGTAAGGGTAAGGGTAAGGGTGAGGGTAAGGGTAAGGGTAAGGGTAAGGGTAAGGGTAAAGGTAAGGTTAAGCCTAAGGGTAAAAGCAAGGGTAAGGGTAAGGGTAAGGGTAAGGGTAAGCCTAAGGGTAAAAGCAAGGGTAAGGGTAAGGGTAAGGGTAAGGGTAAGGGTAAGGGTAAGCTTACCCTTACCCTTACCCTTACCCTTACACTTACCCTTGCTTTTACCCTTAGGCTTACCCTTACCCTTACCCTTACCCTTACCCTTAAGCTTACCCTTTCCCTTACCCTTACCCTTACCCTTACCCTTACCCTTACCCTTACCCTTGCTTTTAAGGGTAAGCTTACCCTTACCCTTACCCTTACCCTTACCCTTACCCTTGCTTTTACCCTTAAGCTTACCCTTACCCTTACCCTTACCCTTAACCCTTACCCTTATCCTTACCCTTGCTTTTACCCTTAAGCTTACCCTTACCCTTACCCTTACCCTTACCCTTACCCTTACCCCTTACCCTTACCCTTACCCTTGCTTTTACTCTTAGGCTTACCCTTACCTTTACCCTTACCCTTACCCTTACCCTTACCCTCACCCTTACCCTTACCCTTGCTTTTACCCTTAAGCTTACCCTTACCCTTACCCTTACCCTTACCCTTACCCTTGCTTTTACCCTTAAGCTTACCCTTACCCTTACCCTTAACCTTACCCTTACCCTTGCTTTTACCCTTAGGCTTACCCTTACCCTTACCCTTACCCTTACCCTTACCCTTGCTTTTACCCTTAAGCTTACCCTTACCCTTACCCTTACTCTTACCCTTACCCTTACCCTTACCCTTACCCTTACCCTTACCCTTACCCTTACCCTTACCCTTACCCTTACCTTAAGGGTAAGGGTAAGGGTGAGGGTAAGGGTAAGGGTAAGGGTAAGGGTAAGGGTAAGGGTAAGCTTAAGGGTAAGGGTAAGGGTAAGGGTAAAGGTAAGGGTAAGCCTAAGGGTAAAAGCAAGGGTAAGGGTTAGGGTTAGGGTAAGGGTAAGGGTAAGGGTAAGGGTAAGGGTAAGGGTAAGGGTAAGTATAAGGGTAAGGGTAAGGGTAAGCTTAAGGGTAAAAGCAAGGGTAAGGGTAAGGGTAAGGGTAAGGGTAAGGGTAAGGGTAAGGGTAAGGGTAAGGGTAAGGGTAAGGGTAAGGGTAAGGGTAAGGGTAAGGGTAAGCTTAAGGGTAAGGGTAAGGGTAAGGGTAAGGGTAAGCCTAAGGGTAAAAGCAAGGGTAAGGGTAAGGGTAAGGGTAAGGGTAAGCTTAAGGGTAAAAGCAAGGGTAAGGGTAAGGGTAAGGGTAAGGGTAAGGGTAAGGGTAAGCTTAAGGGTAAAAGCAAGGGTAAGGGTAAGGGTAAGGGTAAGGGTAAGGGTAAAGGTAAGGGTAAGCCTAAGGGTAAAAGCAAGGGTAAGGGTAAGGGTAAGGGTAAGGGTAAGGGTAAGGGTAAGGGTAAGGGTAAGGGTAAGGGTAAGGGTAAGGGTAAGGGTAAGGGTAAGGGTAAGGGTAAGGGTAAGCTTAAGGGTAAAAGCAAGGGTAAGGGTAAGGCTAAGGTTAAGGGTAAGGGTAAGGGTAAGGGTAAGGGTAAGGGTAAGGGTAAGGGTAAGGGTAAGGGTAAGGGTAAGGGTAAGGGTAAGGGTAAGGGTAAGGGTAAGGGTAAGGGTAAGGGTAAGGGTAAGGGTAAGGGTAAGGGTAAGGGTAAGGGTAAGGGTAAGGGTAAGGGTAAGGGTAAGGGTAAGGGTAAGGGTAAGGGTAAGGGTATGCTTAAAGGTAAAAGCAAGGGTGAGGGTAAGGGTAAGGGTAAGGGTAAGGGTAAGGGTAAGGGTAAGGGTAAGGGTAAGGGTAAGGGTAAGGGTAAGCTTAAGGGTAAAAGCAAGGGTAAGGGTAAGGGTAAGGGTAAGGGTAAGGGTAAGGGTAAGGATAAGGGTAAAGGTAAGGGTAAGCCTAAGGGTAAAAGCAAGGGTAAGGGTAAGGGTAAGGGTAAGGGTAAGGGTAAGGGTAAGCTTAAGGGTAAAAGCAAGGGTAAGGGTAAGGGTAAGGGTAAGGGTAAGGGTAAGGGTAAGGGTAAGGGTAAGCTTAAGGGTAAGGATAAGGGTAAGGGTAAAAGCAAGGGTAAGGGTAAGGGTAAGGGTAAGGGTAAGGGTAAGCTTAAGGGTAAAACAAGGGTAAGGGTAAGGGTAAGGGTAAGGGTAAGGGTAAGGGTAAGGGTAAGGGTAAGGGTAAGCTTAAGGGTAAGGGTAAGGGTAAGGGTAAGGGTAAGCTTAAGGGTAAAAGCAAGGGTAAGGGTAAGGGTAAGGGTAAGGGTAAGGGTAAGGGTAAGGGTAAGGGTAAGGGTAAGGGTAAGGGTAAGGGTAAGCTTAAGGGTAAAAGCAAGGGTAAGGGTAAGGGTAAGGGTAAGGGTAAGGGTAAGGGTAAGGGTAAGGGTAAGGGTAAGGGTAAGGGTAAGCTTAAGGGTAAAAGCAAGGGTAAGGGTAAGGGTAAGGGTAAGGGTAAGGGTAAGGGTAAGGGTAAGGGTAAGGGTAAGGGTAAGGGTAAGGGTAAGGGTAAGGGTAAGGGTAAGCTTAAGGGTAAGGGTAAGGGTAAGGGTAAGGGTAAGGGTAAGCTTAAGGGTAAAAGCAAGGGTAAGGGTAAGGGTAAGGGTAAGGGTAAGCTTAAGGGTAAGGGTAAGGGTAAGGGTAAGGGTAAGCTTAAGGGTAAAAGCAAGGGTAAGGTTAAGGGTAAGGGTAAGGGTAAGGGTAAGGGTAAGGGTAAGCTTAAGGGTAAGGGTAAGGGTAAGGGTAAGGGTAAGCTTAAGGGTAAAAGCAAGGGTAAGGGTAAGGGTAAGGGTAAGGGTAAGGGTAAGGGTAAGGGTAAGGGTAAGGGTAAGGGTAAGGGTAAGGGTAAGGGTAAGGGTAAGGGTAAGGGTAAGGGTAAGCTTAAGGGTAAGGGTAAGGGTAAGGGTAAGTTTAAGGGTAAAAGCAAGGGTAAGGGTAAGGGTAAGGGTAAGGGTAAGGGTAAGGGTAAGGGTAAGCTTAAGGGTAAAAGCAAGTGTAAGGGTAAGGGTAAGGGTAAGGGTAAGGGTAAGGGTAAGGGTAAGGGTAAGGGTAAGGTTAAGGTAAGCTTAAGGGTAAGGGTAAGGGTAAGGGTAAGCTTAAGGGTAAAAGCAAGGGTAAGGGTAAGGGTAAGGGTAAGGGTAAGGGTAAAGGTAAGGGTAAGCCTAAGGGTAAAAGCAAGGGTAAGGGTAAGGGTAAGGGTAAGGGTAAGGGTAAGGGTAAGCTTAAGGGTAAAAGCAAGGGTAAGGGTAAGGGTAAGGGTAAGGGTAAGGGTAAGGGTAAGGGTAAGGTTAAGGGTTAGGGTAAGGGTAAGCTTAAGGGTAAAAGCAAGGGTAAGGGTAAGGGTAAGGGTAAGGGTAAGGGTAAGGGTAAGGGTAAGGGTAAGGGTAAGGGTAAGGGTAAGCTTAAGGGTAAAAGCAAGGGTAAGGGTAAGGGTAAGGGTAAGGGTAAGGGTTAGGGTAAGGGTAAAGGTAAGGGTAAGCCTAAGAGTAAAAGTAAGGGTAAGGTAAGGGTAAGGGTAAGGGTAAGGGTAAGGGTAAGGGTAAGGGTAAGGGTAAGAGTAAGGTAAGGGTAAGGGTAAGCTTAAGGGTAAAAGCAAGGGTAAGGGTAAGGGTAAGGGTAAGGGTAAGCCTAAGGGTAAAAGCAAGGGTAAGGGTAAGGTTAAGGGTAAGGGTAAGGGTAAGCTTAAGGGTAAAAGCAAGGGTAAGGGTAAGGGTAAGGGTAAGGGTAAGGGTAAGCTTAAGGGTAAAAGCAAGGGTAAGGGTAAGGGTGAGGGTAAGGGTAAGGGTAAGGGTAAGGGTAAAGGTAAGGGTAAGCCTAAGAGTAAAAGCAAGGGTAAGGGTAAGGGTAAGGGTAAGGGTTAGCTTAAGGGTAAAAGCAAGGGGTAAGGGTAAGGGTAAGGGTAAGGGTAAGGGTAAGGGTAAGGGTAAGGGTAAGGGTAAGGGTAAGGGTAAAGGTAAGGGTAAGCCTAAGGGTAAAAGCAAGGGTAAGGGTAAGGGTAAGGGTAAGGGTAAGGGTAAGGGTAAGGGTAAGGGTAAGGGTAAGGGTAAGGGTAAGGGTAAGGGTAAGGGTAAGGGTAAGGGTAAGGGTAAGGGTAAGGGTAAGGGTAAGGGTAAGGGTAAGGGTAAGGGTAAGGGTAAGGGTAAGGGTAAGCTTAAGGGTAAAAGCAAGGGTAAGGGTAAGGGTAAGGGTAAGGGTAAGCCTAAGGGTAAAAGCAAGGGTAAGGGTAAGGGTAAGGGTAAGGGTAAGGGTAAGGGTAAGCTTAAGGGTAAAAGCAAGGGTAAGGGTAAGGGTAAGGGTAAGGGTAAGGGTAAGGGTAAGCTCAAGGGTAAAAGCAAGGGTAAGGGTAAGGGTAAGGGTAAGGGTAAAGGTAAGGGTAAGGGTAAAGGTAAGGGTAAGCCTAAGGGTAAAAGCAAGGGTAAGGGTAAGGGTAAGGGTAAGGGTAAGGGTAAGGGTAAGGGTAAGGGTAAGGGTAAGCTTAAGGGTAAAAGCATGGGTTAGGGTAAGGGTAAGGGTAAGGGTAAGGGTAAGGGTAAGGGTAAGGGTAAGGGTAAGGGTAAGGGTAAGGGTAAGGGTAAGGGTAAGGGTAAGGGTAAGCTTAAGGGTAAGGGTAAGGGTAAGGGTAAGCTTAAGGGTAAAAGCAAGGGTAAGGGTAAGGGTAAGGGTAAGGGTAAGCTTAAGGGTAAAAGCAAGGGTAAGGGTAAGGGTAAGGGTAAGGGTAAGGGTAAGGGTAAGGGTAAGGGTAAGCTTAAGGGTAAGGGTAAGGGTAAGGGTAAGGGTAAGCTTAAGGGTAAAAGCAAGGGTAAGGGTAAGGGTAAGGGTAAGGGTAAGGGTAAGCTTAAGGGTAAGGGTAAGGGTAAGGGTAAGGTAAGCTTAAGGGTAAAAGCAAGGGTAAGGTTAAGGGTAAGGGTAAGGGTAAGGGTAAGGGTAAGGGTAAGCTTAAGGGTAAGGGTAAGGGTAAGGGTAAGGGTAAGCTTAAGGGTAAAAGCAAGGGTAAGGGTAAGGGTAAGGGTAAGGGTGGGGTAAGGGTAAGGGTAAGGGTAAGGGTAAGGGTAAGGGTAAGGGTAAGGGTAAGGGTAAGGGTAAGGGTAAGGTAAGCTTAAGGGTAAGGGTAAGGGTAAGGGTAAGCTTAAGGGTAAAAGCAAGGGTAAGGGTAAGGGTAAGGGTAAGGGTAAGGGTAAGCTTAAGGGTAAAAGCAAGGGTAAGGGTAAGGGTAAGGGTAAGGGTAAGGGTAAGGGTAAGGGTAAGGGTAAGGGTAAGGGTAAGGGTAAGGGTAAGGGTAAGCTTAAGGGTAAGGGTAAGGGTAAGGGTAAGCTTAAGGGTAAAAGCAAGGGTAAGGGTAAGGGTAAGGGTAAGGGTAAGGGTAAAGGTAAGGGTAAGCCTAAGGGTAAAAGCAAGGGTAAGGGTAAGGGTAAGGGTAAGGGTAAGGGTAAGGGTAAGGGTAAGGGTAAGGGTAAGGGTAAGCTTAAGGGTAAAAGCAAGGGTAAGGTTAAGGGTAAGGGTAAGGGTAAGGGTAAGGGTAAGGGTAAGCTTAAGGGTAAGGGTAAGGGTAAGGGTAAGGGTAAGCTTAAGGGTAAAAGCAAGGGTAAGGGTAAGGGTAAGGGTAAGGGTAAGGGTAAGGGTAAGGGTAAGGGTAAGGGTAAGGGTAAGGGTAAGGGTAAGGGTAAGGGTAAGGGTAAGGGTAAGGGTAAGGGTAAGCTTAAGGGTAAGGGTAAGGGTAAGGGTAAGTTTAAGGGTAAAAGCAAGGGTAAGGGTAAGGGTAGAGGGTAAGGTAAGCTTAAGGGAAAAAGCAAGTGTAAGGGTAAGGGTAAGGGTAAGGGTAAGGGTAAGGGTAAGGGTAAGGGTAAGGGTAAGGTTAAGGGTAAGCTTAAGGGTAAGGGTAAGGGTAAGGTAAGCTTAAGGGTAAAAGCAAGGGTAAGGGTAAGGGTAAGGGTAAGGGTAAGGGTAAAGGTAAGGGTAAGCCTAAGGGTGAAAGCAAGGGTAAGGGTAAGGGTAAGGGTAAGGGTAAGGGTAAGGGTAAGGGTAATGGTAAGGGTAAGGTAAGGGTAAGGGTAAGGGTAAGGGTAAGGGTAAGCTTAAGGGTAAAAGCAAGGGTAAGGGTAAGGGAAGGGTAAGGGTAAGGGTAAGGGTAAGGGTAAGGTTAAGGGTAAGGGTAAGGGTAAGCTTAAGGGTAAAAGCAAGGGTAAGGGTAAGGGTAAGGGTAAGGGTAAGGGTAAGGGTAAGGGTAAGGGTAAGGGTAAGGGTAAGGGTAAGGGTAAGCTTAAGGTAAAAGCAAGGGTAAGGGTAAGGGTAAGGGTAAGGGTAAGGGTTAGGGTAAGGGTAAAGGTAAGGGTAAGCCTAAGAGTAAAAGCAAGGGTAAGGGTAAGGGTAAGGGTAAGGGTAAGGGTAAGGGTAAGGGTAAGGGTAAGGGTAAGAGTAAGGGAGGGTAAGGGTAAGCTTAAGGGTAAAAGCAAGGGTAAGGGTAAGGGTAAGGGTAAGGGTAAGCCTAAGGGTAAAAGCAAGGTAAGGGTAAGGTTAAGGGTAAGGGTAAGGGTAAGCTTAAGGGTAAAAGCAAGGGTAAGGGTAAGGGTAAGGGTAAGGGTAAGGGTAAGCTTAAGGGTAAAAAGCAAGGGTAAGGGTAAGGGGTGAGGGTAAGGGTAAGGGTAAGGGTAAGGGTAAAGGTAAGGTAAGCCTAAGAGTAAAAGCAAGGGTAAGGGTAAGGGTAAGGGTAAGGGTTAGCTTAAGGGTAAAAGCAAGGGTAAGGGTAAGGGTAAGGGTAAGGGTAAGGGTAAGGGTAAGGGTAAGGGTAAGGGTAAGGGTAAGGGTAAGGGTAAAGGTAAGGGTAAGCCTAAGGGTAAAAGCAAGGGTAAGGGTAAGGGTAAGGGTAAGGGTAAGGGTAAGGGTAAGGGTAAGGGTAAGGGTAAGGGTAAGGGTAAGGGTAAGGGTAAGGGTAAGGGTAAGGGTAAGGGTAAGGGTAAGGGTAAGGGTAAGGGTAAGGGTAGGGTAAGGGTAAGGGTAAGGGTAAGGGTAAGCTTAAGGGTAAAAGCAAGGGTAAGGGTAAGGGTAAGGGTAAGGGTAAGCCTAAGGGTAAAAGCAAGGGTAAGGGTAAGGGTAAGGGTAAGGGTAAGGGTAAGCTTAAGGGTAAAAGCAAGGGTAAGGGTAAGGGTAAGGGTAAGGGTAAGGGTAAGGGTAAGCTCAAGGGTAAAAGCAAGGGTAAGGGTAAGGGTAAGGGTAAGGGTAAAGGTAAGGGTAAGGGTAAAGGTAAGGGTAAGCCTAAGGGTAAAAGCAAGGGTAAGGGTAAGGGTAAGGGTAAGGGTAAGGGTAAGGGTAAGGGTAAGGGTGAGGGTAAGCTTAAGGGTAAAAGCAAGGGTTAGGGTAAGGGTAAGGGTAAGGGTAAGGGTAAGGGTAAGGGTAAGGGTAAGGTAAGGGTAAGGGTAAGGGTAAGGGTAAGGGTAAGCTTAAGGGTAAGGGTAAGGGTAAGGGTAAGCTTAAGGGTAAAGCAAGGGTAAGGGTAAGGGTAAGGGTAAGGGTAAGCTTAAGGGTAAAAGCAAGGGTAAGGGTAAGGGTAAGGGTAAGGGTAAGGGTAAGGGTAAGGGTAAGGGTAAGCTTAAGGGTAAGGGTAAGGGTAAGGGTAAGGGTAAGCTTAAGGGTAAAAGCAAGGGTAAGGGTAAGGGTAAGGGTAAGGGTAAGGGTAAGCTTAAGGGTAAGGGTAAGGGTAAGGGTAAGGGTAAGCTTAAGGGTAAAAGCAAGGGTAAGGTTAAGGGTAAGGGTAAGGGTAAGGGTAAGGGTAAGGGTAAGCTTAAGGGTAAGGGTAAGGGTAAGGGTAAGGGTAAGCTTAAGGGTAAAAGCAAGGGTAAGGGTAAGGGTAAGGGTAAGGGTAAGGGTAAGGGTAAGGGTAAGGGTAAGGGTAAGGGTAAGGGTAAGGGTAAGGGTAAGGGTAAGGGTAAGGGTAAGGGTAAGGGTAAGGGTAAGCTTAAGGGTAAGGGTAAGGGTAAGGGTAAGCTTAAGGGTAAAAGCAAGGGTAAGGGTAAGGGTAAGGGTAAGGGTAAGGGTAAGCTTAAGGGTAAAAGCAAGGGTAAGGTAAGGGTAAGGGTAAGGTAAGGGTAAGGGTAAGGGTAAGGGTAAGGGTAAGGGTAAGCTTAAGGGTAAGGGTAAGGGTAAGGGTAAGCTTAAGGGTAAAAGCAAGGGTAAGGGTAAGGGTAAGGGTAAGGGTAAGGGTAAAGGTAAGGGTAAGCCTAAGGGTAAAAGCAAGGGTAAGGGTAAGGGTAAGGGTAAGGGTAAGGGTAAGGGGTAAGGTAAGGGTAAGGGTAAGGGTAAGGGTAAGGGTAGGGTAAGGGTAAGGGTAAGGGTAAGCTTAAGGGTAAAAGCAAGGGTAAGGGTAAGGGTAAGGGTAAGGGTCAGGGTAAGGGTAAGAGTAAGGGTGAGGTTAAGGGTAAGGGTAAGGGTAAGCTTAAGGGTAAAAGCAAGGGTAAGGGTAAGGGTAAGGGTAAGGGTAAGGGTAAGGGTAAGGGTAAGGGTAAGGGTAAGGGTAAGGGTAAGGGGTAAGCTTAAGGGTAAAAGCAAGGGTAAGGGTAAGGGTAAGGGTAAGGGTAAGGGTTAGGGTAAGGGTAAAGGTAAGGGTAAGCCTAAGGGTAAAAGCAAGGGTAAGGGTAAGGGTAAGGGTAAGGGTAAGGGTAAGGGTAAGGGTAAGGGTAAGGGTAAGGGTAAGGGTAAGAGTAAGGGTAAGGGTAAGGGTAAGCTTAAGGGTAAAAGCAAGGGTAAGGGTAAGGGTAAGGGTAAGGGTAAGCCTAAGGGTAAAAGCAAGGGTGAGGGTAAGGTTAAGGGTAAGGGTAAGGGTAAGCTTAAGGGTAAAAGCAAGGGTAAGGGTAAGGGTAAGGGTAAGGGTAAGGGTAAGCTTAAGGGTAAAAGCAAGGGTAAGGGTAAGGGTGAGGGTAAGGGTAAGGGTAAGGGTAAGGGTAAAGGTAAGGGTAAGCCTAAGAGTAAAAGCAAGGGTAAGGGTAAGAAGGGTAAGGGTAAGGGTAAGGGTAAGGGTAAGCTTAAGGGTAAAAGCAAAGGGTAAGGATAAGGGTAAGGGTAAGGGTAAGGGTAAGGGTAAGGGTAAGGGTAAGGGTAAGCTTAAGGGTAAAAGCAAGGGTAAGGGTAAGGGTAAGGGTAAGGGTAAGGGTAAGGGTAAGGGTAAGGGTAAGGGTAAGCTTAAGGGTAAAAGCAAGGGTAAGGGTTAGGGTAAGGGTAATGGTAAGGGTAAGGGTAAGGGTAAGCTTAAGGGTAAAAGCAAGGGTAAGGGTAAGGGTAAGGGTAAGGGTAAGGGTAAGGGTAAAGGTAAGGGTAAGCCTAAGGGTAAAAGCAAGGGTAAGGGTAAGGGTAAGGGTAAGGGTAAGGGTAAGGGTAAGGGTAAGGGTAAGGGTAAGGGTAAGGGTAAGGGTAAGGGTAAGGGTAAGGGTAAGGGTAAGGGTAAGGGTAAGGGTAAGCTTAAGGGTATAAGCAAGGGTAAGGGTAAGGGTAAGGGTAAGGGTGAGGGTAAGGGTAAGGGTAAGGGTAAGGGTAAGCTTAAGGGTAAAAGCAAGGGTAAGGGTAAGGGTAAGGGTAAGGGTAAGGGTAAGCTTAAGGGTAAAAGCAAGGGTAAGGGTAAGGGTAAGGGTAAGGGTAAGGGTAAGGGTAAGGGTAAGGGTAAGGGTGAGGGTAAGGGTAAGGGTAAGGGTAAGGGTAAAGGTAAGGTTAAGCCTAAGGGTAAAAGCAAGGGTAAGGGTAAGGGTAAGGGTAAGGGTAAGGGTAAGGGTAAGGGTAAGGGTAAGGGTAAGGGTAAGGGTAAGGGTAAGGGTAAGGGTAAGGGTAAGGGTAAGGGTAAGGGTAAGGGTAAGGGTAAGGGTAAGGGTAAGGGTAAGGGTAAGGGTAAGCTTAAGGGTAAAAGCAAGGGTAAGGGTAAGGGTAAGGGTAAGGGTAAGCCTAAGGGTAAAAGCAAGGGTAAGGGTAAGGGTAAGGGTAAGGGTAAGGGTAAGCTTAAGGGTAAAAGCAAGGGTAAGGGTAAGGGTAAGGGTAAGGGTAAGGGTAAGGGTAAGGGTAAGGGTAAGCTTAAGGGTAAAAGCAAGGGTAAGGGTAAGGGTAAGGGTAAGGGTAAGGGTAAGGGTAAGGGTAAGGGTAAGGGTAAGGGTAAGGGTAAAGGTAAGGGTAAGCCTAAGGGTCAAAGCAAGGGTAAGGGTAAGGGTAAGGGTAAGGGTAAGGGTAAGGGTAAGGGTAAGGGTAAGGGTAAGGGTAAGCTTAAGGGTAAAAGCAAGGGTAAGGGTAAGGGTAAGGGTAAGGGTAAGGGTAAGGGTAAGGGTAAGGGTAAGGGTAAGGGTAAGCTTAAGGGTGAGGGTAAGGGTAAGGGTAAGGGTAAGCCTAAGGGTAAAAGCAAGGGTAAGTGTAAGGGTAAGGGTAAGGGTAAGGGTAAGCTTAAGGGTAATAGCAAGGGTAAGGGTAAGGGTAAGGGTAAGGGTAAGGGTAAGGGTAAGGGTAAGGGTAAGCTTAAGGGTAAAAGCAAGGGTAAGGGTAAGGGTAAGGGTAAGGGTAAGGGTAAGGGTAAGGGTAAGGCTAAAGGTAAGGGTAAGCCTAAGGGTAAAAGCAAGGGTAAGGGTAAGGGTAAGGGTAAGGGTAAGGGTAAGGGTAAGGGTAAGGGTAAGGGTAAGGGTAAGGGTAAGGGTAAAGGTAAGGGTAAGGGTAAGCTTAAGGGTAAAAGCAAGGGTAAGGGTAAGGGTAAGGGTAAGGGTAAGGGTAAGAGTAAGGGTAAGGGTAAGGGTAAGCTAAAGGGTAAAAGCAAGGGTAAGGGTAAGGGTAAGGGTAAGGGTAAGGGTAAGGGTAAGGGTAAGGGTAAGGGTAAGGGTAAGGGTAAGCTTAAGGGTAAAAGCAAGGGTAAGGGTAAGGGTAAGGGTAAGGGTAAGGGTAAGGGTAAGGGTAAGGGTAAAGGTAAGGGTAAGCCTAAGAGTAAAAGCAAGGGTAAGGGTAAGGGTAAGGGTAAGGGTAAGGGTAAGGTTAAGGGTAAGGGTTGGGGTAAGGGTAAGGGTAAGGGTAAGGGTAAGCTTAAGGGTAAAAGCAAGGGTAAGGGTAAGGGTAAGGGTAAGGGTAAGGGTAAGCTTAAGGGTAAGGGTAAGGGTAAGGGTAAGGGTAAGCTTAAGGGTAAAAGCAAGGGTAAGGGTAAGGGTAAGGGTAAGGGTAAGGGTAAGGGTAAGCTTAAGGGTAAAAGCAAGGGTAAGGGTAAGGGTAAGGGTAAGGGTAAGGGTAAGCTTAAGGGTAAGGGTGAGGGTAAGGGTAAGGGTAAGCTTAAGGGTAAAAGCAAGGGTAAGGGTCAGGGTAAGGGTAACGGTAAGGGTAAGGGTAAGGGTAAGGGTATGGGTGAGCTTAAGGGTAAAAGCAAGGGTAAGGGTAAGGTTAAGGGTAAGGGTAAGGGTAAGGGTAAGGGTAAGGGTTAGCTTAAGGGTAAAAGCAAGGGCAAGGGTAAGGGTAAGGTTAAGGGTAAGGGTAAGGGTAAGGGTAAGGGTAAGGGTTAGCTTAAGGGTAAAAGCAAGGGTAAGGGTAAGGGTAAGGGTAAGGGTAAGGGTAAGGGTAAGGGTAAGGGTAAGGGTAAGGGTAAGGGTTAGGGTAAGGGTAAGGGTAAGGGTAAGGGTAAGCTTAAGGGTAAAAGCAAGGGTAAGGGTAAGGGTAAGGGTAAGGGTAAGCCTAAGGGTAAAAGCAAGGGTAAGGGTAAGGGTAAGGGTAAGGGTAAGTGTAAGCTTAAGGGTGAAAGCAAGGGTAAGGGTAAGGGTAAGGGTAAGGGTAAGGGTAAGGGTAAGCTTAAGGGTAAAAGCAAGGGTGAGGGTAAGGGTAAGGGTAAGGGCAAGGGTAAGGGTAAGGGTAAGGGTAAGGGTAAGGGTAAGCTTAAGGGTAAAAGCAAGGGTAAGGGTAAGGGTAAGGGTAAGGGTAAGGGTAAGGGTAAGCTTAAGGGTAAAAGCAAGGGTAAGGGTAAGGGTAAGGGTAAGGGTAAGGGTAAAGGTAAGGGTAAGCCTAAGGGTAAAAGCAAGGGTAAGGGTAAGGGTAAGGGTAAGGGTAAGGGTTAGGGTAAGGGTAAGGGTAAGGGTAAGGGTAAGGGTAAGGCTAAGGGTAAGGGTAAGGGTAAGGGTAAGGGTAAGGGTAAGGGTAAGGGTAAGCTTAAGGGTAAAAGCAAGGGTAAGGGTAAGGGAAAGGGTAAGGGTAAGCCTAAGGGTAAAAGCAAGGGTAAGGGTAAGGGTAAGGGTAAGGGTAAGGGTAAGCTTAAGGGTAAAAGCAAGAGTAAGGGTAAGGGTAAGGGTAAGGGTAAGGGTAAGCTTAAGGGTAAAAGCAAGGGTAAGGGTAAAGGTCAGGGTAAGGGTAAGGGTAAGGGTAACGGTAAGGGTAAGGGTAAAGGTAAGGGTAAGCCTAAGGGTAAAAGCAAGGGTAAGGGTAAGGGTAAGGGTAAGGGTAAGGGTAAGGGTAAGGGTAAGGGTAAGGTTAAGGGTAAGGGTAAGGGTAAGCTTAAGGGTAAAAGCAAGGGTAAGGGTAAGGGTAAGGGAAAGGGTAAGGGTAAGGGTAAGGGTAAGGGTAAGGGTAAGGGTAAGGGTAAGGGTAAGGGTAAGGGTAAGGGTAAGGGTAAGGGTAAGGGTAAGGGTAAGCTTAAGGGTAAGGGTAAGGGTAAGGGTAAGGGTAAGCTTAAGGGTAAAAGCAAGGGTAAGGGTAAGGGTAAGGGTAAGGGTAAGCTAAAGGGTAAAAGCAAGGGTAAGGGTAAGGGTAAGGGTAAGGGTAAGGGTAAGGGTAAGGGTAAGGGTAAGGGTAAGGGTAAGGGTAAGGGTAAGGGTAAGCTTAAGGGTAAGGGTGAGGGTAAGGGTAAGGGTAAGCTTAAGGGTAAAAGCAAGGGTAAGGGTAAGGGTAAGGGTAAGGGTAAGGGTAAGGGTAAGGGTAAGCTTAAGGGTAAGGGTAAGGGTAAGGGTAAGGGTAAGCTTAAGGGTAAAAGCAAGGGTAAGGGTAAGGGTGAGGGTAAGGGTAAGGGTAAGGGTAAGGGTAAGCTTAAGGGTAAGGGTAAGGGTAAGGGTAAGGGTAAGCTTAAGGGTAAAAGCAAGGGTAAGGGTAAGGGTAAGGGTAAGGGTAAGGGTAAGGGTAAGGGTAAGGGTAAGGGTAAGGGTAAGGGTAAGGGTAAGGGTAAGGGTAAGGGAAAGCTTAAGGGTAAGGGTAAGGGTAAGGGTAAGGGTAAGCTTAAGGGTAAAAGCAAGGGTAAGGGTAAGGGTAAGGGTAAGCTTAAGGGTATAAGCAAGGGTAAGGGTAAGGGTAAGGGTAAGGGTAAGGGTAAGGGTAAGGGTAAGGGTAAGGGTAAGGGTAAGGGTAAGGGTAAGGGTAAAGGTAAGGGTAAGGGTAAGCTTAAGGGTAAGGGTAAGGGTACGGGTAAGGGTAAGCTTAAGGGTAAAAGCAAGGGTAAGGGTAAGGGTAAGGGTAAGGGTAAGGGTAAAGGTAAGGGTAAGCCTAAGGGTAAAAGCAAGGATAAGGGTAAGGGTAAGGGTAAGGGTAAGGGTAAGGGTAAGGGTAAGGGTAAGGGTAAGGGTAAGCTTAAGGGTAAAAGCAAGGGTAAGGGTAAGGGTAAGGGTAAGGGTAAGGGTAAGGGTAAGGGTAAGGGTAAGGGTAAGGGTAAGGGTAAGGGTAAGGGTAAGGGTAAGCTTAAGGGTAAAAGCAAGGGTTAGGGTAAGGGTAAGGGTAAGGGTAAGGGTAAGGGTAAGGGTAAGGGTAAGGGTAAGCTTAAGGGTAAAAGCAAGGGTAAGGGTAAGGGTAAGGGTAAGGGTAAGGGTTAGGGTAAGGGTGAAGGTAAGGGTAAGCCTAAGGGTAAAAGCAAGGGTAAGGGTAAGGGTAAGGGTAAGGGTAAGGGTAAGGGTAAGGGTAAGGGTAAGGGTAAGGGTAAGGGTAAGGGTAACGGTAAGGGTAAGAGTAAGGGTAAGGGTAAGGGTAAGCTTAAGGGTAAAAGCAAGGGTAAGGGTAAGGGTAAGGGTAAGGGTAAGCCTAAGGGTAAAAGCAAGGGTAAGGGTAAGGGTAAGGGTAAGGGTAAGGGTAAGCTTAAGGGTAAAAGCAAGGGTAAGGGTAAGGGTAAGGGTAAGGGTAAGGGTAAGGGTAAGGGTAAGGGTAAGGGTAAGCTTAAGGGTAAAAGCAAGGGTAAGGGTAAGGGTAAGGGTAAGGGTAAGGGTAAGGGTAAGGGTAAAGGTAAGGGTAAGCCTAAGGGTAAAAGCAAGGGTAAGGGTAAGGGTAAGGGTAAGGGTAAGGGTAAGGGTAAGGGTAAGCTTAAGGGTAAAAGCAAGGGTAAGGGTAAGGGTAAGGGTAAGGGTAAGGGTAAGGGTGAGGGTAAGGGTAAGCTTAAGGGTAAAAGCAAGGGTAAGGGTAAGGGTAAGGGTAAGGGTAAGGGTAAGGGTAAAGGTAAGGGTAAGCCTAAGGGTAAAAGCAAGGGTAAGGGTAAGGGTAAGGGTAAGGGTAAGAGTAAGGGTAAGGGTAAGGGTAAGGGTAAGCTTAAGGGTAAAAGCAAGGGTAAGGGTAAGGGTAAGGGTAAGGGTAAGCCTAAGGGTAAAAGCAAGGGTAAGGGTAAGGGTAAGGGTAAGGGTAAGTGTAAGCTTAAGGGTAAAAGCAAGGGTAAGGGTAAGGGTAAGGGTATGCTTAAGGGTAAAAGCAAGGGTGAGGGTAAGGGTAAGGGTAAGGGTAAGGGTAAGGGTAAGGGTAAGGGTAAGGGTAAGCTTAAGGGTAAAAGCAAGGGTAAGGGTAAGGGTAAGGGTAAGGGTAAGGGTAAGGGTAAGCTTAAGGGTAAAAGCAAGGGTAAGGGTAAGGGTAAGGGTAAGGGTAAGGGTAAAGGTAAGGGTAAGCCTAAGGGTAAAAGCAAGGGTAAGGGTAAGGGTAAGGGTAAGGGTAAGGGTTAGGGTAAGGGTAAGGGTAAGGGTAAGGGTAAGGGTAAGGGTAAGGGTAAGGGTAAGGGTAAGGGTAAGGGTAAGGGTAAGGGTAAGGGTAAGGGTAAGGGTAAGGGTAAGCTTAAGGGTAAAAGCAAGGGTAAGGGTAAGGGAAAGGGTAAGGGTAAGCCTAAGGGTAAAAGCAAGGGTAAGGGTAAGGGTAAGGGTAAGGGTAAGGGTAAGCTTAAGGGTAAAAGCAAGAGTAAGGGTAAGGGTAAGGGTAAGGGTAAGGGTAAGGGTAAGCTTAAGGGTAAGGGTAAGGGTAAGGGTAAGGGTAAGCTTAAGGGTAAAAGCAAGGGTAAGGGTAAGGGTAAGGGTAAGGGTAAGCTAAAGGGTAAAAGCAAGGGTAAGGGTAAGGGAAAGGGTAAGGGTAAGGGTAAGGGTAAGGGTAAGGGTAAGCTTAAGGGTAAGGGTAAGGGTAAGGGTAAGGGTAAGCTTAAGGGTAAAAGCAAGGGTAAGGGTAAGGGTAAGGGTAAGGGTAAGGGTAAGGGTAAGCTTAAGGGTAAGGGTAAGGGTAAGGGTGAGGGTAAGCTTAAGGGTAAAAGCAAGGGTAAGGGTAAGGGTGAGGGTAAGGGTAAGGGTAAGGGTAAGGGTAAGCTTAAGGGTAAGGGTAAGGGTAAGGGTAAGGGTAAGCTTAAGGGTAAAAGCAAGGGTAAGGGTAAGGGTAAGGGTAAGGGTAAGGGTAAGGGTAAGGGTAAGGGTAAGGGTAAGGGTAAGGGTAAGGGAAAGCTTAAGGGTAAGGGTAAGGGTAAGGGTAAGGGTAAGCTTAAGGGTAAAAGCAAGGGTAAGGGTAAGGGTAAGGGTAAGCTTAAGGGTAAAAGCAAGGGTAAGGGTAAGGGTAAGGGTAAGGGTAAGTGTAAGGGTAAGGGTAAGGGTAAGGGTAAGGTTAAGGGTAAGGGTAAGGGTAAGCTTAAGGGTAAGGGTAAGGGTAAGGGTGAGGGTAAGCTTAAGGGTAAAAGCAAGGGTAAGGGTAAGGGTAAGGGTAAGGGTAAGGGTAAAGGTAAGGGTAAGCCTAAGGGTAAGGGTAAGGGTAAGGGTAAGGGTAAGGGTAAGGGTAAGCTTAAGGGTAAAAGCAAGGGTAAGGGTAAGGGTAAGGGTAAGGGTAAGGGTAAGGGTAAGGGTAAGGGTAAGGGTAAGGGTAAGTGTAAGGGTAAGGGTAAGGGTAAGCTTGAGGGTAAAAGCAAGGGTAAGGGTAAGGGTAAGGGTAAGGGTAAGGGTAAGGGTAAGGGTAAGCTTAAGGGTAAAAGCAAGGGTAAGGGTAAGGGTAAGGGTAAGGGTAAGGGTAAGGGTAAGGGTAAGCTTAAGGGTAAAAGCAAGGGTAAGGGTAAGGGTAAGGGTAAGGGTAAGGGTAAGGGTAAGGGTAAGCTTAAGGGTAAAAGCAAGGGTAAGGGTAAGGGTAAGGGTAAGGGTAAGGGTAAGGGTAAGGGTAAAGGTAAGGGTAAGCCTAAGGGTAAAAGCAAGGGTAAAGGTAAGGGTAAGCCTAAGGGTAAAAGCAAGGGTAAGGGTAAGGGTAAGGGTAAGGGTAAGGGTAAGGGTAAGGGTAAGGGTAAGGGTAAGGGTAAGGGTAAGGGTAAGGGTAAGCTTAAGGGTAAAAGCAAGGGTAAGGGTAGGGGTAAGGGTAAGGGTAAGGGTAAGGGTAAGGGTAAGGGTAAGCTTAAGGGTAAGGGTAAGGGTAAGGGTAAGCTTAAGGGTAAAAGCAAGGGTAAGGGTAAGGGTAAGGGTAAGGGTAAGGGTAAGCTTAAGGGTAAAAGCAAGGGTAAGGGTAAGGGTAAGGGTAAGGGTAAGGGTAAGGGTAAGGGTAAGCTTAAGGGTAAGGGTAAGGGTAAGGGTAAGGGTAAGCTTAAAGGTAAAAGCAAGGGTAAGGGTAAGAGTAAGGGTAAGGGTAAGGGTAAGGGTGAGCTTAAGGGTAAAAGCAAGGGTAAGGGTAAGGGTAAGGGTAAGGGTAAGGGTAAGGGTAAGGGTAAGGGTAAGGGTAAGGGTAAGGGTAAGGGTAAGGGTAAGGGTAAGGGTAAGGGTAAGCTTAAGGGTAAAAGCAAGGGTAAGGGTAAGGGTAAGGGTAAGGGTAAGGGTAAGGGTAAGGGTAAGGGTAAGGGTAAAGGTAAGGGTAAGCCTAAGGGTAAAAGCAAGGGTAAGGGTAAGGGTAAGGGTAAGGGTAAGGGTAAGCTTAAGGGTAAAAGCAAGGGTAAGGGTAAGGGTAAGGGTAAGGGTAAGCCTAAGGGTAAAAGCAAGGGTAAGGGTAAGGGTAAGGGTAAGGGTAAGCTTAAGGGTAAAAGCAAGGGTAAGGGTAAGGGTAAGGGTAAGGGTAAGGGTAAGGGTAAGCTTAAGGGTAAAAGCAAGGGTGAGGGTAAGTGTAAGGGTAAGGGTAAGGGTAAGGGTAAGGGTAAGGGTAAGGGTAAGGGTAAGGGTAAGGGTAAGGGTAAGGGTAAGCTAAAGGGTAAAAGCAAGGGTAAGGGTAAGGGTAAGGGTAAGGGTAAGGGTAAGGGTAAGGGTAAGGGTAAGGGTAAGGGTAAGGGTAAGCCTAAGGGTAAAAGCAAGGGTAAGGGTAAGGGTAAGGGTAAGGGTAAGGGTAAGGGTAAGGGTAAGGGTAAGGGTAAGGGTAAGGGTAAGGGTAAGGGTAAGGGTAAGGGTAAAGGTAAGGGTAAGGGTAAGCTTAAGGGTAAAAGCAAGGGTAAGGGTAAGGGTAAGGGTAAGGGTAAGGGTAAGAGTAAGGGTAAGGGTAAGGGTAAGCTCAATGGTAAAAGCAAGAGTAAGGGTAAGGGTAAGGGTAAGGGTAAGGGTAAGGGTAAGGGTAAGGGTAAGGGTAAGCTTAAGGGTAAAAGCAAGGGTAAGGGTAAGGGTAAGGGTAAGGGTAAGGGTAAGGGTAAGGGTAAGGGTAAGGGTAAAGGTAAGGGTAAGCCTAAGAGTAAAAGCAAGGGTAAGGGTAAGGGTAAGGGTAAGGGTAAGGGTAAGGATAAGGGTAAGGGTTGGGGTAAGGGTAAGGGTAAGGGTAAGGGTAAGCTTAAGGGTAAAAGCAAGGGTAAGAGTAAGGGTAAGGGTAAGGGTAAGGGTAAGGGTAAGGGTAAGGGTAAGGGTAAGCTTAAGGGTCAGGGTAAGGGTAAGGGTAAGGGTAAGCTTAAGGGTAAAAGCAAGGGTAAGGGTAAGGGTAAGGGTAAGGGTAAGGGTAAGGGTAAGCTTAAGGGTAAAAGCAAGGGTAAGGGTAAGGGTTAGGGTAAGGGTAAGGGTAAGCTTAAGGGTAAGGGTGAGGGTAAGGGTAAGGGTAAGCTTAAGGGTAAAAGCAAGGGTAAGGGTCAGGGTAAGGGTAAGTGTAAGGGTAAGGGTAAGGGTAAGGGTATGGGTGAGCTTAAGGGTAAAAGCAAGGGTAAGGGTAAGGTTAAGGGTAAGGGTAAGGGTAAGGGTAAGGGTAAGGGTTAGCTTAAGGGTAAAAGCAAGGGCAAGGGTAAGGGTAAGGTTAAGGGTAAGGGTAAGGGTAAGGGTAAGGGTAAGGGTTAGCTTAAGGGTAAAAGCAAGGGTAAGGGTAAGGGTAAGGGTAAGGGTAAGGGTAAGGGTAAGGGTAAGGGTAAGGGTAAGGGTAAGGGTAAGGGTAAGGGTAAGGGTAAGGGTAAGGGTAAGCTTAAGGGTAAAAGCAAGGGTAAGGGTAAGGGTAAGGGTAAGGGTAAGCCTAAGGGTAAAAGCAAGGGTAAGGGTAAGGGTAAGGGTAAGGGTAAGTGTAAGCTTAAGGGTGAAAGCAAGGGTAAGGGTAAGGGTAAGGGTAAGGGTAGGGTAAGGGTAAGCTTAAGGGTAAAAGCAAGGGTGAGGGTAAGGGTAAGGGTAAGGGCAAGGGTAAGGGTAAGGGTAAGGGTAAGGGTAAGGGTAAGCTTAAGGGTAAAAGCAAGGGTAAGGGTAAGGGTAAGGGTAAGGGTAAGGGTAAGGGTAAGCTTAAGGGTAAAAGCAAGGGTAAGGGTAAGGGTAAGGGTAAGGGTAAGGGTAAAGGTAAGGGTAAGCCTAAGGGTAAAAGCAAGGGTAAGGGTAAGGGTAAGGGTAAGGGTAAGGGTTAGGGTAAGGGTAAGGGTAAGGGTAAGGGTAAGGGTAAGGGTAAGGGTAAGGGTAAGGGTAAGGGTAAGCTTAAGGGTAAAAGCAAGGGTAAGGGTAAGGGAAAGGGTAAGGGTAAGCCTAAGGGTAAAAGCAAGGGTAAGGGTAAGGGTAAGGGTAAGGGTAAGGGTAAGCTTAAGGGTAAAAGCAAGAGTAAGGGTAAGGGTAAGGGTAAGGGTAAGGGTAAGGGTAAGCTTAAGGGTAAAAGCAAGGGTAAGGGTAAAGGTCAGGGTAAGGGTAAGGGTAAGGGTAACGGTAAGGGTAAGGGTAAAGGTAAGGGTAAGCCTAAGGGTAAAAGCAAGGGTAAGGGTAAGGGTAAGGGTAAGGGTAAGGGTAAGGGTAAGGGTAAGGGTAAGGTTAAGGGTAAGGGTAAGGGTAAGCTTAAGGGTAAAAGCAAGGGTAAGGGTAAGGGTAAGGGTAAGGGTAAGGGTAAGGGTAAGGGTAAGGGTAAGGGTAAGGGTAAGGGTAAGGGTAAGGGTAAGGGTAAGGGTAAGGGTAAGGGTAAGGGTAAGCTTAAGGGTAAGGGTAAGGGTAAGGGTAAGGGTAAGCTTAAGGGTAAAAGCAAGGGTAAGGGTAAGGGTAAGGGTAAGGGTAAGCTAAAGGGTAAAAGCAAGGGTAAGGGTAAGGGTAAGGGTAAGGGTAAGGGTAAGGGTAAGGGTAAGGGTAAGGGTAAGGGTAAGGGTAAGGGTAAGCTTAAGGGTAAGGGTGAGGGTAAGGGTAAGGGTAAGCTTAAGGGTAAAAGCAAGGGTAAGGGTAAGGGTAAGGGTAAGGGTAAGGGTAAGGGTAAGGGTAAGCTTAAGGGTAAGGGTAAGGGTAAGGGTAAGGGTAAGCTTAAGGGTAAAAGCAAGGGTAAGGGTAAGGGTGAGGGTAAGGGTAAGGGTAAGGGTAAGGGTAAGCTTAAGGGTAAGGGTAAGGGTAAGGGTAAGGGTAAGCTTAAGGGTAAAAGCAAGGGTAAGGGTAAGGGTAAGGGTAAGGGTAAGGGTAAGGGTAAGGGTAAGGGTAAGGGTAAGGGTAAGGGTAAGGGTAAGGGTAAGGGAAAGCTTAAGGGTAAGGGTAAGGGTAAGGGTAAGGGTAAGCTTAAGGGTAAAAGCAAGGGTAAGGGTAAGGGTAAGGGTAAGGGTAAGCTTAAGGGTAAAAGCAAGGGTAAGGGTAAGGGTAAGGGTAAGGGTAAGGGTAAGGGAAAGGGTAAGGGTAAGGGTAAGGGTAAGGGTAAGGGTAAAGGTAAGGGTAAGGGTAAGCTTAAGGGTAAGGGTAAGGGTAAGGGTAAGGGTAAGCTTAAGGGTAAAAGCAAGGGTAAGGGTAAGGGTAAGGGTAAGGGTAAGGGTAAAGGTAAGGGTAAGCCTAAGGGTAAAAGCAAGGATAAGGGTAAGGGTAAGGGTAAGGGTAAGGGTAAGGGTAAGGGTAAGGGTAAGGGTAAGGGTAAGCTTAAGGGTAAAAGCAAGGGTAAGGGTAAGGGTAAGGGTAAGGGTAAGGGTAAGGGTAAGGGTAAGGGTAAGGGTAAGGGTAAGGGTAAGGGTAAGGGTAAGGGTAAGCTTAAGGGTAAAAGCAAGGGTTAGGGTAAGGGTAAGGGTAAGGGTAAGGGTAAGGGTAAGGGTAAGGGTAAGCTTAAGGGTAAAAGCAAGGGTAAGGGTAAGGGTAAGGGTAAGGGTAAGGGTTAGGGTAAGGGTGAAGGTAAGGGTAAGCCTAAGGGTAAAAGCAAGGGTAAGGGTAAGGGTAAGGGTAAGGGTAAGGGTAAGGGTAAGGGTAAGGGTAAGGGTAACGGTAAGGGTAAGAGTAAGGGTAAGGGTAAGGGTAAGCTTAAGGGTAAAAGCAAGGGTAAGGGTAAGGGTAAGGGTAAGGGTAAGCCTAAGGGTAAAAGCAAGGGTAAGGGTAAGGGTAAGGGTAAGGGTAAGGGTAAGCTTAAGGGTAAAAGCAAGGGTAAGGGTAAGGGTAAGGGTAAGGGTAAGGGTAAGGGTAAGGGTAAGGGTAAGCTTAAGGGTAAAAGCAAGGGTAAGGGTAAGGGTAAGGGTGAGGGTAAGGGTAAGGGTAAGGGTAAAGGTAAGGGTAAGCCTAAGGGTAAAAGCAAGGGTAAGGGTAAGGGTAAGGGTAAGGGTAAGGGTAAGGGTAAGGGTAAGCTTAAGGGTAAAAGCAAGGGTACCCTTACCCTTACCCTTACCCTTACCCTTACCCTTACCCTTACCCTTGCTTTTACCCTTAAGCTTACCCTTACCCTTACCCTTACCCTTACCCTTACCCTTGCTTTTACCCTTAAGCTTACCCTTAACCTTACCCTTACCCTTACCCTTAAGCTTACCCTTACCCTTACCCTTACCCTTACCCTTACCCTTACCCTTACCCTTACCCTTACCCTTACCCTTACCCTTACCCTTACCCTTGCTTTTACCCTTAAGCTTACCCTTACCCTTACCCTCACCCTTACCCTTACCCTTACCCTTACCCTTACCCTTACCCTTGCTTTTACCCTTAGGCTTACCCTTACCTTTACCCTTACCCTTACCCTTACCCTTACCCTTACCCTTACCCTTACCCTTACCCTTGCTTTTACCCTTAAGCTTACCCTTACTCTTACCCTTACCCTTACCCTTACACTTACCCTTACCCTTACCCTTACCCTTGCTTTTACCCTTAAGCTTACCCTTACCCTTACCCTTACCCTTACCCTTACCCTTGCTTTTACCCTTAGGCTCACCCTTACCCTTACCCTTACCCTTACCCTTGCTTTTACCCTTAAGCTTACCCTTACCCTTACCCTTACCCTTACCCTTACCCTTACCCTTACCCTTACCCTTACCCTTGCTTTTACCCTTAAGCTTACCCTTACCCTTACCCTTACCCTTACCCTTACCCTTACCCTTACCCTTACCCTTACCCTTACCCTTACCCTTACCCTTACCCTTACCCTCACCCTTGCTTTTACCCTTAAGCTTACCCTTACCCTTACCCTTACCCTTACCCTTACCCTTACCCTTACCCTTACCCTTGCTTTTACCCTTAAGCTTACCCTTACCCTTACCCTTACCCTTACCCTTACCCTTGCTTTTACCCTTAGGCTTACCCTTACCCTTACCCTTACCCTTACCCTTACCCTTACCCTTACCCTTACCCTTACCCTTACCCTTACCCTTGCTTTTACCCTTAAGCTTACCCTTACCCTTACCCTTACCCTTACTTTTACCCTAACCCTTACCCTTACCCTTACCCTTACCCTTACCCTCACCCTTGCTTTTACCCTTAAGCTTACCCTTACCCTTACCCTTACCCTTACCCTTACCCTTGCTTTTACCCTTAAGCTTACCCTTACCCTTACCCTTACCCTTACCCTTACCCTTGCTTTTACCCTTAGGCTTACCCTTACCCTTAACCTTACCCTTACCCTCGCTTTTACCCTTAAGCTTACCCTTACCCTTACCCTTACCCTTACTCTTACCCTTACCCTTACCCTTACCCTTACCCTTGCTTTTACCCTTAGGCTTACCCTTACCTTTACCCTTACCCTTACCCTTACCCTTACCCTTACCCTTACCCTTACCCTTACCCTTACCCTTACCCTTACCCTTACCCTTACCCTTGCTTTTACCCTTAAGCTTACCCTTACCCTTACCCTTACCCTTACCCTTACCCTTACCCTTACCCTTACCCTTACCCTTGCTTTTACCCTTAAGCTCACCCTTACCCTTACCCTTACCCTTACCCTTACCCTTACCCTTACCCTTACCCTTACCCTTACCCTTACCCTTACCCTTACCCTTACTCTTACCCTTACCCTTGCTTTTACCCTTAAGCTTACCCTTACCCTTACCCTTACCCTTAAGCTTACCCTTACACTTACCCTTACCCTTACCCTTACCCTTACCCTTACCCTTGCTTTTACCCTTAAGCTTACCCTTACCCTTACCCTTACCCTTACCCTTACCCTTGCTTTTACCCTTAAGCTTACCCTTACCCTTACCCTTACCCTTACCCTTAAGCTTACGCTTACCCTTACCCTTACCCTTACCCTTACCCTTACCCTTACCCTTGCTTTTACCCTTAAGCTTACCCTTACCCTTACCCTTACCCTTACCCTTACCCTTACCCTTACCCTTACCCTTACCCTTACCCTTACCCTTACCCTTGCTTTTACCCTTAGGCTTACCCTCACCTTTACCCTTACCATTACCCTTACCCTTACCCTTACCCTTACCCTTACCCTTACCCTTGCTTTTACCCTTAAGCTTACCCTTACCACTACCCTTACCCTTACCCTTACCCTTACCCTTGCTTTTACCCTTAAGCTTACCCTTACCCTTACTCTTACCCCTACCCTTACCCTTACCCTTACCCTTACCCTTACCCTTACCCTTACCCTTGCTTTTACCCTTAAGCTCACCCTTACCCTTACCCTTACCCTTACCCTTACCCTTACCCTTACCCTTACTCTTACCCTTACCCTTGCTTTTACCCTTAAGCTTACCCTTACCCTTACCCTTACCCTTAAGCTTACCCTTACCCTTACCCTTACCCTTACCCTTACCCTTACCCTTACCCTTGCTTTTACCCTTAAGCTTACCCTTACCCTTACCCTTACCCTTACCCTTACCCTTGCTTTTACCCTTAAGCTTACCCTTACCCTTACCCTTACCCTTACCCTTACCCTCACCCTTAAGCTTACGCTTACCCTTACCCTTACCCTTACCCTTACCCTTACCCTTACCATTACCCTTACCCTTGCTTTTACCCTTAAGCTTACCCTTACCCTTACCCTTACCCTTACCCTTACCCTTACCCTTACCCTTACCCTTACCCTTACCCTTACACTTGCTTTTACCCTTAGGCTTACCCTTACCTTTACCCTTACCATTACCCTTACCCTTACCCTTACCCTTACCCTTACCCTTATCCTTACCCTTGCTTTTACCCTTAAGCTTACCCTTACCCTTACCCTTACCCTTACCCTTACCCTTACCCTTACCCTTACCCTTACCCTTACCCTTACCCTCACCCTTGCTTTTACTCTTAGGCTTACCCTTACCTTTACCCTTACCCTTACCCTTACCCTTACCCTCACCCTTACCCTTACCCTTGCTTTTACCCTTAAGCTTACCCTTACCCTTACCCTTACCCTCACCCTTACCCTTGCTTTTACCCTTAAGCTTACCCTTACCCTTACCCTTAACCTTACCCTTACCCTTGCTTTTACCCTTAGGCTTACCCTTACCCTTACCCTTGCTTTTACCCTTAAGCTTACCCTTACCCTTACCCTTACTCTTACCCTTACCCTTACCCTTACCCTTACCCTTACCCTTACCCTTACCCTTACCCTTACCCTTACCCTTACCCTTACCCATGCTTTTACCCTTAGGCTTACCCTTACCTTTACCCTTACCCTAACCCTTACCCTTACCCTTACCCTTACACTTACCCTTGCTTTTACCCTTAAGCTTACCCTTACCCTTACCCTTACCCTTACCCTTACCCTTACCCTTACCCTTACCCTTACCCTTACCCTTACCCTTACCCTTGCTTTTACCCTTAAGCTCACCCTTACCCTTACCCTTACCCTTACCCTTACCCTTACCCTTACCCTTACCCTTACCCTTACCCTTACCCTTACCCTTACCCTTACCCTTACCCTTACCCTTGCTTTTACCCTTAAGCTTACCCTTACCCTTACCCTTACCCTTACCCATACCCTTACCCTTACCCTTACCCTTACCCTTACCCTTGCTTTTACCCTTAGGCTTACCCTTACCTTTACCCTTACCCTTACCCTTACCCTTACCCTTACCCTTGCTTTTACCCTTAAGCTTACCCTTACCCTTACCCTTACCCTTACCCTTACCCTTACCCTTACCCTTACCCTTACCCTTACCCTTACCCTTACCCTTACCCTTACCCTTACCCTTGCTTTTACCCTTAAGCTTACCCTTACCCTTACCCTTACCCTTACCCTTGCCCTTGCTTTTACCCTTAAGCTTACCCTTACCCTTACCCTTACCCTTAAGCTTACCCTTACCCTTACCCTTACCCTTACCCTTACCCTTAACCTTACCCTTACCCTTACCCTTACCCTTACCCTTACCCTTACCCTTACCCTTACCCTTGCTTTTACCCTTAAGCTTACCCTTACCCTTACCCTTACCCTTACCCTTAAGCTTACCCTAACCCTTACCCTTACCCTTACCCTTACCCTTACCCTTAACCTTACCCTTGCTTTTACCCTTAAGCTTACCCTTACCCTTACCCTTACCCTTACCCTTACCCTTACCCTTACCCTTAAGCTTACCCTTACCCTTACCCTTACCCTTACCCTTACCCTTGCTTTTACCCTTAAGCTTACCCTTACCCTTACCCTTACCCTTAAGCTTACCCTTACCCTTACCCTTACCCTTACCCTTACCCTTACCCTTACCCTTACCCTTACCCTTACCCTTGCTTTCACCCTTAAGCTTACCCTTACCCTTACCCTTACCCTTACCCTTACCCTTGCTTTTACCCTTAAGCTTACCCTTAACCTTACCCTTACCCTTACCCTTAAGCTTACCCTTACCCTTACCCTTACCCTTACCCTTACCCTTACCCTTACCCTTACCCTTACCCTTACCCTTACCCTTGCTTTTACCCTTAAGCTTACCCTTACCCTTACCCTCACCCTTACCCTTACCCTTACCCTTACCCTTACCCTTGCTTTTACCCTTAGGCTTACCCTTACCTTTACCCTTACCCTTACCCTCACCCTTACCCTTACCCTTACCCTTACCCTTACCCTTACCCTTGCTTTTACCCTTAAGCTTACCCTTACTCTTACCCTTACCCTTACCCTTGCTTTTACCCTTAAGCTTACCCTTACCCTTACCCTTACCCTTACCCTTACCCTTGCTTTTACCCTTAGGCTTACCCTTACCCTTAACCTTACCCTTACCCTCGCTTTTACCCTTAAGCTTACCCTTACCCTTACCCTTACCCTTACTCTTACCCTTACCCTTACCCTTACCCTTACCCTTGCTTTTACCCTTAGGCTTACCCTTACCTTTACCCTTACCCTTACCCTTACCCTTACCCTTACCCTTACCCTTACCCTTACCCTTACCCTTACCCTTACCCTTGCTTTTACCCTTAAGCTTACCCTTACCCTTACCCTTACCCTTACCCTTACCCTTACCCTTACCCTTACCCTTACCCTTACCCTTGCTTTTACCCTTAAGCTCACCCTTACCCTTACCCTTACCCTTACCCTTACCCTTACCCTTACCCTTACCCTTACCCTTACCCTTACCCTTACTCTTACCCTTACCCTTGCTTTTACCCTTAAGCTTACCCTTACCCTTACCCTTACCCTTAAGCTTACCCTTACACTTACCCTTACCCTTACCCTTACACTTACCCTTACCCTTGCTTTTACCCTTAAGCTTACCCTTACCCTTACCCTTACCCTTACCCTTACCCTTGCTTTTACCCTTAAGCTTACCCTTACCCTTACCCTTACCCTTACCCTTAAGCTTACGCTTACCCTTACCCTTACCCTTACCCTTACCCTTACCCTTACCCTTGCTTTTACCCTTAAGCTTACCCTTACCCTTACCCTTACCCTTACCCTTACCCTTACCCTTACCCTTACCCTTACCCTTACCCTTACCCTTACCCTTACCCTTACCCTTGCTTTTACCCTTAGGCTTACCCTCACCTTTACCCTTACCATTACCCTTACCCTTACCCTTACCCTTACCCTTACCCTTACCCTTGCTTTTACCCTTAAGCTTACCCTTACCCTTACCCTTACCCTTACCCTTACCCTTACCCTTGCTTTTACCCTTAAGCTTACCCTTACCCTTACTCTTACCCCTACCCTTACCCTTACCCTTACCCTTACCCTTACCCTTACCCTTACCCTTGCTTTTACCCTTAAGCTCACCCTTACCCTTACCCTTACCCTTACCCTTACCCTTACCCTTACCCTTACTCTTACCCTTACCCTTGCTTTTACCCTTAAGCTTACCCTTACCCTTACCCTTACCCTTAAGCTTACCCTTACCCTTACCCTTACCCTTACCCTTACCCTTACCCTTACCCTTGCTTTTACCCTTAAGCTTACCCTTACCCTTACCCTTACCCTTACCCTTACCCTTGCTTTTACCCTTAAGCTTACCCTTACCCTTACCCTTACCCTCACCCTTAAGCTTACGCTTACCCTTACCCTTACCCTTACCCTTACCCTTACCCTTACCATTACCCTTACCCTTGCTTTTACCCTTAAGCTTACCCTTACCCTTACCCTTACCCTTACCCTTACCCTTACCCTTACCCTTACCCTTACACTTGCTTTTACCCTTAGGCTTACCCTTACCTTTACCCTTACCATTACCCTTACCCTTACCCTTACCCTTACCCTTACCCTTACCCTTGCTTTTACCCTTAAGCTTACCCTTACCCTTACCCTTACCCTTACCCTTACCCTTACCCTTATCCTTACCCTTGCTTTTACCCTTAAGCTTACCCTTACCCTTACCCTTACCCTTACCCTTACCCTTACCCTTACCCTTACCCTTACCCTTACCCTTACCCTCACCCTTGCTTTTACTCTTAGGCTTACCCTTACCTTTACCCTTACCCTTACCCTTACCCTTACCCTCACCCTTACCCTTACCCTTGCTTTTACCCTTAAGCTTACCCTTACCCTTACCCTTACCCTCACCCTTACCCTTGCTTTTACCCTTAAGCTTACCCTTACCCTTACCCTTAACCTTACCCTTACCCTTGCTTTTACCCTTAGGCTTACCCTTACCCTTACCCTTGCTTTTACCCTTAAGCTTACCCTTACCCTTACCCTTACTCTTACCCTTACCCTTACCCTTACCCTTACCCTTACCCTTACCCTTACCCTTACCCTTACCCTTACCCTTACCCATGCTTTTACCCTTAGGCTTACCCTTACCTTTACCCTTACCCTAACCCTTACCCTTACCCTTACCCTTACACTTACCCTTGCTTTTACCCTTAAGCTTACCCTCACCCTTACCCTTACCCTTACCCTTACCCTTACCCTTACCCTTACCCTTACCCTTACCCTTACCCTTACCCTTGCTTTTACCCTTAAGCTCACCCTTACCCTTACCCTTACCCTTACCCTTACCCTTACCCTTACCCTTACCCTTACCCTTACCCTTACCCTTACCCTTACCCTTACCCTTACCCTTGCTTTTACCCTTAAGCTTACCCTTACCCTTACCCTTACCCTTACCCATACCCTTACCCTTACCCTTACCCTTACCCTTACCCTTGCTTTTACCCTTAGGCTTACCCTTACCTTTACCCTTACCCTTACCCTTACCCTTACCCTTACCCTTGCTTTTACCCTTAAGCTTACCCTTACCCTTACCCTCACCCTTACCCTTACCCTTACCCTTACCCTTACCCTTACCCTTACCCTTACCCTTACCCTTACCCTTACCCTTACCCTTACCCTTGCTTTTACCCTTAAGCTTACCCTTACCCTTACCCTTACCCTTACCCTTGCCCTTGCTTTTACCCTTAAGCTTACCCTTACCCTTACCCTTACCCTTAAGCTTACCCTTACCCTTACCCTTACCCTTACCCTTACCCTTACCCTTACCCTTACCCTTACCCTTACCCTTACCCTTACCCTTGCTTTTACCCTTAAGCTTACCCTTACCCTTACCCTTACCCTTACCCTTAAGCTTACCCTAACCCTTACCCTTACCCTTACCCTTACCCTTACCCTTAACCTTACCCTTGCTTTTACCCTTAAGCTTACCCTTACCCTTACCCTTACCCTTACCCTTACCCTTACCCTTAAGCTTACCCTTACCCTTACCCTTACCCTTACCCTTACCCTTACCCTTGCTTTTACCCTTAAGCTTACCCTTACCCTTACCCTTACCCTTAAGCTTACCCTTACCCTTACCCTTACCCTTACCCTTACCCTTACCCTTACCCTTACCCTTACCCTTACCCTTGCTTTCACCCTTAAGCTTACCCTTACCCTTACCCTTACCCTTACCCTTACCCTTGCTTTTACCCTTAAGCTTACCCTTAACCTTACCCTTACCCTTACCCTTAAGCTTACCCTTACCCTTACCCTTACCCTTACCCTTACCCTTACCCTTACCCTTACCCTTACCCTTACCCTTACCCTTACCCTTACCCTTGCTTTTACCCTTAAGCTTACCCTTACCCTTACCCTCACCCTTACCCTTACCCTTACCCTTACCCTTACCCTTGCTTTTACCCTTAGGCTTACCCTTACCTTTACCCTTACCCTTACCCTTACCCTTACCCTTACCCTTACCCTTACCCTTACCCTTGCTTTTACCCTTAAGCTTACCCTTACTCTTACCCTTACCCTTACCCTTACCCTTACCCTTACCCTTACCCTTACCCTTACCCTTGCTTTTACCCTTAAGCTTACCCTTACCCTTACCCTTACCCTTACCCTTACCCTTGCTTTTACCCTTAGGCTTACCCTTACCCTTACCCTTACCCTTACCCTTGCTTTTACCCTTAAGCTTACCCTTACCCTTACCCTTACCCTTACCCTTACCCTTACCCTTGCTTTTACCCTTAAGCTTACCCTTACCCTTACCCTTACCCTTACCCTTACCCTTACCCTTACCCTTACCCTTACCCTTACCCTCACCCTTGCTTTTACCCTTAAGCTTACCCTTACCCTTACCCTTACCCTTACCCTTACCCTTACCCTTGCTTTTACCCTTAAGCTTACCCTTACCCTTACCCTTACCCTTACCCTTACCCTTGCTTTTACCCTTAGGCTTACCCTTACCCTTACCCTTACCCTTACCCTTACCCTTACCCTTACCCTTACCCTTGCTTTTACCCTTAAGCTTACCCTTACCCTTACCCTTACCCTTACTTTTACCCTAACCCTTACCCTTACCCTTACCCTTACCCTTACCCTTACCCTCACCCTTGCTTTTACCCTTAAGCTTACCCTTACCCTTACCCTTACCCTTACCCTTACCCTTACCCTTGCTTTTACCCTTAAGCTTACCCTTACCCTTACCCTTACCCTTACCCTTACCCTTGCTTTTACCCTTAGGCTTACCCTTACCCTTACCCTTACCCTTACCCTCGCTTTTACCCTTAAGCTTACCCTTACCCTTACCCTTACCCTTACTCTTACCCTTACCCTTACCCTTACCCTTACCCTTGCTTTTACCCTTAGGCTTACCCTTACCTTTACCCTTACCCTTACCCTTACCCTCAACCTTACCCTTACCCTTACCCTTACCCTTACCCTTACCCTTGCTTTTACCCTTAAGCTCACCCTTACCCTTACCCTTACCCTTACCCTTACCCTTACCCTTACCCTTACCCTTACCCTTACCCTTACCCTTACTCTTACCCTTACCCTTGCTTTTACCCTTAAGCTTACCCTTACCCTTACCCTTACCCTTAAGCTTACCCTTACACTTACCCTTACCCTTACCCTTACCCTTACCCTTACCCTTGCTTTTACCCTTAAGCTTACCCTTACCCTTACCCTTACCCTTACCCTTACCCTTGCTTTTACCCTTAAGCTTACCCTTACCCTTACCCTTACCCTTACCCTTAAGCTTACGCTTACCCTTACCCTTACCCTTACCCTTACCCTTACCCTTACCCTTGCTTTTACCCTTAAGCTTACCCTTACCCTTACCCTTACCCTTACCCTTACCCTTACCCTTACCCTTACCCTTACCCTTACCCTTACCCTTACCCTTACCCTTACCCTTACCCTTACCCTTGCTTTTACCCTTAGGCTTACCCTCACCTTTACCCTTACCATTACCCTTACCCTTACCCTTACCCTTACCCTTACCCTTACCCTTGCTTTTACCCTTAAGCTTACCCTTACCCTTACCCTTACCCTTACCCTTACCCTTACCCTTGCTTTTACCCTTAAGCTTACCCTTACCCTTACTCTTACCCCTACCCTTACCCTTACCCTTACCCTTACCCTTACCCTTACCCTTACCCTTGCTTTTACCCTTAAGCTCACCCTTACCCTTACCCTTACCCTTACCCTTACCCTTACCCTTACCCTTACCCTTACCCTTACTCTTACCCTTACCCTTGCTTTTACCCTTAAGCTTACCCTTACCCTTACCCTTACCCTTAAGCTTACCCTTACCCTTACCCTTACCCTTACCCTTACCCTTACCCTTACCCTTGCTTTTACCCTTAAGCTTACCCTTACCCTTACCCTTACCCTTACCCTTACCCTTGCTTTTACCCTTAAGCTTACCCTTACCCTTACCCTTACCCTTACCCTTAAGCTTACGCTTACCCTTACCCTTACCCTTACCCTTACCCTTACCCTTACCCTTACCCTTACCCTTACCCTTGCTTTTACCCTTAAGCTTACCCTTACCCTTACCCTTACCCTTACCCTTACCCTTACCCTTACCCTTACCCTTACCCTTACCCTTACCCTTACCCTTACACTTGCTTTTACCCTTAGGCTTACCCTTACCTTTACCCTTACCATTACCCTTACCCTTACCCTTACCCTTACCCTTACCCCTACCCTTGCTTTTACCCTTAAGCTTACCCTTACCCTTACCCTTACCCTTACCCTTACCCTTGCTTTTACCCTTAAGCTTACCCTTACCCTTACCCTTACCCTTACCCTTACCCTTACCCTTACCCTTACCCTTACCCTTACCCTTACCCTTACCCTTACCCTTACCCTTACCCTTACCCTTACCCTTACCCTTACCCTTGCTTTTACCCTTAAGCTTACCCTTACCCTTACCCTTACCCTTACCCTTACCCTTACCCTTGCTTTTACCCTTAAGCTTACCCTTACCCTTACTCTTACCCCTACCCTTACCCTTACCCTTACCCTTACCCTTACCCTTACCCTTACCCTTGCTTTTACCCTTAGGCTTACCCTCACCTTTACCCTTACCCTTACCCTTACCCTTACCCTTACCCTTACCCTTACCCTTACCCTTGCTTTTACCCTTAAGCTTACCCTTACCCTTACCCTTACCCTTACCCTTAGCCTTACCCTTACCCTTGCTTTTACCCTTAAGCTTACCCTTACCCTTACCCTTACCCTTACCCTTACCCTTGCTTTTACCCTTAGGCTTACCCTTACCCTTACTCTTACCCTTACCCTTAAGCTTACCCTTACCCTTACCTTACCCTTACCCTTACCCTTACCCTTACCCTTACCCTTGCTTTTACCCTTAAGCTTACCCTTACCCTTACCCTTACCCTTACCCTTACCCTTACCCTTACCCTTACCCTTACCCTTACTTAGGGTAAGGGTAAGGGTAAGCTTAAGGGTAAAAGCAAGGGTAAGGGTAAGGGTAAGGGTAAGGGTAAGGGTAAGGGTAAGGGTAAGGGTAAGGGTAAGGGTAAGGGTAAGCTTAAGGGTAAGGGTGAGGGTAAGGGTAAGGGTAAGCTTAAGGGTAAAAGCAAGGGTAAGGGTAAGGGTAAGGGTAAGGGTAAGGGTAAGCTTAAGGGTAAGGGTAAGGGTAAGCTTAAGGGTAAAAGCAAGGGTAAGGTTAAGGGTAAGGGTAAGGGTAAGGGTAAGGGTAAGGGTAAGCTTAAGGGTAAGGGTAAGGGTAAGGGTAAGGGTAAGCTTAAGGGTAAAAGCAAGGGTAAGGGTAAGGGTAAGGGTAAGGGTAAGGGTAAGGGTAAGGGTAAGGGTAAGGGTAAGGGTAGGGGTAAGGGTAAGGGTAAGGGTAAGGGTAAGGGTAAGGGTAAGCTTAAGGGTAAGCTTAAGGGTAAGGGTAAGGGTAAGGGTAAGCTTAAGGGTAAAAGCAAGGGTAAGGGTAAGGATAAGGGTAAGGGTAAGGGAAAGCTTAAGGGTAAAAGCAAGGGTAAGGGTAAGGGTAAGGGTAAGGGTAAGGGTAAGGGTAAGGGTAAGGGTAAGGGTAAGGGTAAGGGTAAGGGTAAGCTTAAGGGTAAGGGTAAGGGTAAGGGTAAGCTTAAGGGTAAAAGCAAGGGTAAGGGTTAGGGTAAGGGTAAGGGTAAAGGTAAGGGTAAGCCTAAGGGTAAAAGCAAGGGTAAGGGTAAGGGTAAGGGTAAGGGTAAGGGTAAGGGTAAGGGTAAGGGTAAGGGTAAGGGTAAGGGTAAGCTTAAGGGTAAAAGCAAGGGTAAGGGTAAGGGTAAGGGTAAGGGTAAGGGTAAGGGTAAGGGTAAGGGTAAGGGTAAGGGTAAGGGTAAGGGTAAGGGTAAGCTTAAGGGTAAAAGCAAGGGTAAGGGTAAGGGTAAGGGTAAGAGTAAGGGTAAGGGTAAGGGTAAGGGTAAGGGTAAGGGTAAGGGTAAGCTTAAGGGTAAAAGCAAGGGTAAGGGTAAGGGTAAGGGTAAGGGTAAGGGTTAGGGTAAGGGTAAAGGTAAGGGTAAGCCTAAGGGTAAAAGCAAGGGTGAGGGTAAGGGTAAGGGTAAGGGTAAGGGTAAGGGTAAGGGTAAGGGTAAGGGTAAGGGTAAGGGTAAGAGTAAGGGTAAGGGTAAGGGTAAGCTTAAGGGTAAAAGCAAGGGTAAGGGTAAGGGTAAGGGTAAGGGTAAGCCTAAGGGTAAAAGCAAGGGTAAGGGTAAGGTTAAGGGTAAGGGTAAGGGTAAGCTTAAGGGTAAAAGCAAGGGTAAGGGTAAGGGTAAGGGTAAGGGTAAGGGTAAGGGTAAGCTTAAGGGTAAAAGCAAGGGTAAGGGTAAGAATGAGGGTAAGGGTAAGGGTAAGGGTAAGGGTAAAGGTAAGGGTAAGCCTAAGAGTAAAAGCAAGGGTAAGGGTAAGGGTAAGGGTAAGGGTAAGGGTAAGGGTAAGGGTAAGGGTAAGAGTAAGGGTAAGGGTAAGGGTAAAAGCAAGGGTAAGGATAAGGGTAAGGGTAAGGGTAAGGGTAAGGGTAAGGGTAAGGGTAAGGGTAAGGGTAAGGGTAAGGGTAAGGGTAAGGGTAAGCTTAAGGGTAAAAGCAAGGGTAAGGGTAAGGGTAAGGGTAAGGGTAAGGGTAAGGGTAAGGGTAAGGGTAAGGGTAAGGGTAAGGGTAAGCTTAAGGGTAAAAGCAAGGGTAAGGGTAAGGGTAAGGGTAAGGGTAAGGGTAAGGGTAAGGGTAAGCTTAAGGGTAAAAGCAAGGGTAAGGGTAAGGGTAAGGGCAAGGGTAAGGGTAAGGGTAAAGGTAAGGGTAAGCCTAAGGGTAAAAGCAAGGGTAAGGGTAAGGGTAAGGGTAAGGGTAAGGGTAAGGGTAAGGGTAAGGGTGAGGGTAAGGGTAAGGGTAAGGGTAAGCTTAAGGGTATAAGCAAGGGTAAGGGTAAGGGTAAGGGTGAGGGTAAGGGTAAGGGTAAGGGTAAGGGTAAGGGTAAGCTTAAGGGTAAAAGCAAGGGTAAGGGTAAGGGTAAGGGTAAGGGTAAGGGTAAGGGTAAGGGTAAGCTTAAGGGTAAAAGCAAGGGTAAGGGTAAGGGTAAGGGTAAGGGTAAGGGTAAGGGTAAGGGTAAGGGTAAGGGTAAGGGTAAGGGTAAGGGTAAGGGTAAAGGTAAGGTTAAGCCTAAGGGTAAAAGCAAGGGTAAGGGTAAGGGTAAGGGTAAGGGTAAGGGTAAGGGTAAGGGTAAGGGTAAGGGTAAGGGTAAGGGTAAGGGTAAGGGTAAGGGTAAGGGTAAGGGTAAGGGTAAGGGTAAGGGTAAGGGTAAGGGTAAGGGTAAGGGTAAGGGTAAGGGTGAGGGTAAGGGTAAGCTTAAGGGTAAAAGCAAGGGTAAGGGTAAGGGTAAGGGTAAGGGTAAGCCTAAGGGTAAAAGCAAGGGTAAGGGTAAGGGTAAGGGTAAGGGTAAGGGTAAGCTTAAGGGTAAAAGCAAGGGTAAGGGTAAGGGTAAGGGTAAGGGTAAGGGTAAGGGTAAGGGTAAGCTTAAGGGTAAAAGCAAGGGTAAGGGTAAGGGTAAGGGTAAGGGTAAGGGTAAGGGTAAGGGTAAGGGTAAGGGTAAGGGTAAGGGTAAGGGTAAGGGTAAAGGTAAGGGTAAGCCTAAGGGTCAAAGCAAGGGTAAGGGTAAGGGTAAGGGTAAGGGTAAGGGTAAGGGTAAGGGTAAGGGTAAGGGTAAGCTTAAGGGTAAAAGCAAGGGTAAGGGTAAGGGTAAGGTTAAGGGTAAGGGTAAGGGTAAGGGTAAGGGTAAGGGTAAGGGTAAGGGTAAGCTTAAGGGTAAGGGTAAGGGTAAGGGTAAGGGTAAGCCTAAGGGTAAAAGCAAGGGTAAGTGTAAGGGTAAGGGTTAGGGTAAGGGTAAGCTTACCCTTACCCTTACCCTTACCCTACCCTTACCCTTGCTTTTACCCTTAAGCTTACCCTTACCCTTACCCTTACCCTTACCCTTACCCTTACCCTTATCCTTACCCTTGCTTTTACCCTTAAGCTTACCCTTACCCTTACCCTTACCCTTACCCTTACCCTTACCCTTACCCTTACCCTTACCCTTACCCTTACCCTAACCCTTGCTTTTACTCTTAGGCTTACCCTTACCTTTACCCTTACCCTTACCCTTACCCTTACCCTCACCCTTACCCTTACCCTTACCCTTGCTTTTCTCTCAAGCTTACCCTTACCCTTACCCTTAACCTTACCCTTACCCTTGCTTTTACCCTTAGGCTTACCCTTACCCTTACCCTTACCCTTACCCTTGCTTTTACCCTTAAGCTTACCCTTACCCTTACCCTTACTCTTACCCTTACCCTTACCCTTACCCTTACCCTTACCCTTACCCTTACCCTTACCCTTACCCTTACCCTTACCCTTACCCTTGCTTTTACCCTTAGGCTTACCCTTACCTTTACCCTTACCCTAACCCTTACCCTTACCCTTACCCTTGCTTTTACTCTTAGGCTTACCCTTACCTTTACCCTTACCCTTACCCTTACCCTTACCCTCACCCTTACCCTTACCCTTGCTTTTACCCTTAAGCTTACCCTTACCCTTACCCTTACCCTTACCCTTACCCTTGCTTTTACCCTTAAGCTTACCCTTACCCTTACCCTTAACCTTACCCTTACCCTTGCTTTTACCCTTAGACTTACCCTTACCCTTACCCTTACCCTTACCCTTGCTTTTACCCTTAAGCTTACCCTTACCCTTACCCTTACTCTTACCCTTACTCTTACCCTTACCCTTACCCTTACCCTTACCCTTACCCTTACCCTTACCCTTGCTTTTACCCTTAAGCTTACCCTTACCCTTACCCTTACCCTTACCCTTACCCTTACCCTTGCTTTTACCCTTTAGCTTACCCTTACCCTTACCCTTACCCTTACCCTTACCCTTGCTTTTACCCTTAGGCTTACCCTTACCCTTACCCTTACCCTTGCTTTTACCCTTAAGCTTACCCTTACCCTTACCCTTACCCTTACCCTTACCCTTACCCTTACCCTTACCCTTACCCTTACCCTTACCCTTGCTTTTACCCTTAAGCTCACCCTTACCCTTACCCTTACCCTTACCCTTACCCTTACCCTTACCCTTACCCTTACCCTTACCCTTGCTTTTACCCTTAAGCTTACCCTTACCCTTACCCTTACCCTTACCCTTACCCTTACCCTTACCCTTACCCTTACCCTTACCCTTGCTTTTACCCTTAGGCTTACCCTTACCTTTACCCTTACCCTTACCCTTACCCTTACCCTTACCCTTGCTTTTACCCTTAAGCTTACCCTTACCCTTACCCTTACCCTTAAGCTTACCCTTACCCTTACCCTTACCCTTACCCTTACCCTTACCCTTACCCTTACCCTTACCCTTACCCTTACCCTTACCCTTACCCTTGCTTTTACCCTTAAGCTTACCCTTACCCTTACCCTTACCCTTACCCTTACCCTTGCTTTTACCCTTAAGCTTACCCTTACCCTTACCCTTACCCTTAAGCTTACCCTTACCCTTACCCTTACCCTTACCCTTACCCTTATCCTTACCCTCACCCTTACCCTTACCCTTACCCTTACCCTTGCTTTTACCCTTAAGCTTACCCTTACCCTTACCCTTACCCTTACCCTTAAGCTTACCCTTACCCTTACCCTTACCCTTACCCTTAACCTTACCCTTGCTTTTACCCTTAAGCTTACCCTTACCCTCACCCTTACCCTTACCCTTAAGCTTACCCTTACCCTTACCCTTACCCTGACCCTTACCCTTGCTTTTACCCTTAAGCTTACCCTTACCCTTACCCTTACCCTTACCCTTAAGCTTACCCTTACCCTTACCCTTACCCTTACCCTTACCCTTACCCTTACCCTTACCCTTGCTTTTACCCTTAAGCTTACCCTTACCCTTACCCTAAGTAAGGGTAAGGGTAAGGGTAAGGGTAAGGGTAAGGGTAAGGGTAAGGGTAAGGGTAAGGGTAAGGGTAAGGGTAAGGGTAAGGGTAAGGGTAAGGGTAAGCTTAAGGGTAAAAGCAAGGGTAAGGGTTACCCTTACCCTTACCCTTATCCTTACCCTTGCTTTTACCCTTAAGCTTACCCTTACCCTTACCCTTACCCTTACCCTTACCCTTACCCTTACCCTTACCCTTACCCTTACCCTCACCCTTGCTTTTACTCTTAGGCTTACCCTTACCTTTACCCTTACCCTTACCCTTACCCTTACCCTCACCCTTACCCTTACCCTTGCTTTTACCCTTAAGCTTACCCTTACCCTTACCCTTACCCTCACCCTTACCCTTGCTTTTACCCTTAAGCTTACCCTTACCCTTACCCTTAACCTTTCCCTTACCCTTGCTTTTACCCTTAGGCTTACCCTTACCCTTACCCTTGCTTTTACCCTTAAGCTTACCCTTACCCTTACCCTTACTCTTACCCTTACCCTTACCCTTACCCTTACCCTTACCCTTACCCTTACCCTTACCCTTACCCTTACCCTTACCCTTGCTTTTACCCTTAGGCTTACCCTTACCTTTACCCTTACCCTAACCCTTACCCTTACCCTTACCCTTACACTTACCCTTGCTTTTACCCTTAAGCTTACCCTTACCCTTACCCTTACCCTTACCCTTACCCTTACCCTTACCCTTACCCTTACCCTTACCCTTACCCTTGCTTTTACCCTTAAGCTCACCCTTACCCTTACCCTTACCCTTACCCTTACCCTTACCCTTACCCTTACCCTTACCCTTACCCTTACCCTTACCCTTACCCTTACCCTTGCTTTTACCCTTAAGCTTACCCTTACCCTTACCCTTACCCTTACCCTTACCCTTACCCTTACCCTTACCCTTACCCTTACCCTTACCCTTGCTTTTACCCTTAGGCTTACCCTTACCTTTACCCTTACCCTTACCCTTACTTTTACCCATACCCTTGCTTTTACCCTTAAGCTTACCCTTACCCTTACCCTTACCCTTAAGCTTACCCTTACCCTTACCCTTACCCTTACCCTCACCCTTACCCTTACCCTTACCCTTACCCTTACCCTTACCCTTACCCTTACCCTTACCCTTGCTTTTACCCTTAAGCTTACCCTTACCCTTACCCTTACCCTTACCCTTGCCCTTGCTTTTACCCTTAAGCTTACCCTTACCCTTACCCTTACCCTTAAGCTTACCCTTACCCTTACCCTTACCCTTACCCTTACCCTTACCCTTACCCTTACCCTTACCCTTACCCTTACCCTTACCCTTACCCTTACCCTTACCCTTACCCTTACCCTTGCTTTTACCCTTAAGCTTACCCTTACCCTTACCCTTACCCTTACCCTTAAGCTTACCCTTACCCTTACCCTTACCCTTACCCTTACCCTTACCCTTAACCTTACCCTTGCTTTTACCCTTAAGCTTACCCTTACCCTTACCCTTACCCTTACCCTTAAGCTTACCCTTACCCTTACCCTTACCCTTACCCTTACCCTTGCTTTTACCCTTAAGCTTACCCTTACCCTTACCCTTACCCTTAAGCTTACCCTTACCCTTACCCTTACCCTTACCCTTACCCTTACCCTTACCCTTACCCTTACCCTTACCCTTACCCTTGCTTTTACCCTTAAGCTTACCCTTACCCTTACCCTTACCCTTACCCTTACCCTTGCTTTTACCCTTAAGCTTACCCTTAACCTTACCCTTACCCTTACCCTTAAGCTTACCCTTACCCTTACCCTTACCCTTACCCTTACCCTTACCCTTACCCTTACCCTTACCCTTACCCTTGCTTTTACCCTTAAGCTTACCCTTACCCTTACCCTCACCCTTACCCTTACCCTTACCCTTACCCTTACCCTTGCTTTTACCCTTAGGCTTACCCTTACCTTTACCCTTACCCTTACCCTTACCCTTACCCTTACCCTTACCCTTACCCTTACCCTTGCTTTTACCCTTAAGCTTACCCTTACTCTTACCCTTACCCTTACCCTTACCCTTACCCTTACCCTTACCCTTACCCTTACCCTTGCTTTTACCCTTAAGCTTACCCTTACCCTTACCCTTACCCTTACCCTTACCCTTGCTTTTACCCTTAGGCTTACCCTTACCCTTACCCTTACCCTTACCCTTACCCTTGCTTTTACCCTTAAGCTTACCCTTACCCTTACCCTTACCCTTACCCTTACCCTTACCCTTGCTTTTACCCTTAAGCTTACCCTTACCCTTACCCTTACCCTTACCCTTACCCTTACCCTTACCCTTACCCTTACCCTCACCCTTGCTTTTACCCTTAAGCTTACCCTTACCCTTACCCTTACCCTTACCCTTACCCTTACCCTTGCTTTTACCCTTAAGCTTACCCTTACCCTTACCCTTACCCTTACCCTTACCCTTGCTTTTACCCTTAGGCTTACCCTTACCCTTACCCTTACCCTTACCCTTACCCTTACCCTTACCCTTACCCTTACCCTTACCCTTACCCTTACCCTAGCTTTTACCCTTAAGCTTACCCTTACCCTTACCCTTACCCTTACTTTTACCCTAACCCTTACCCTCACCCTTACCCTTACCCTTACCCTTACCCTCACCCTTGCTTTTACCCTTAAGCTTACCCTTACCCTTACCCTTACCCTTACCCTTACCCTTACCCTTGCTTTTACCCTTAAGCTTACCCTTACCCTTACCCTTACCCTTACCCTTACCCTTGCTTTTACCCTTAGGCTTACCCTTACCCTTACCCTTACCCTTACCCTCGCTTTTACCCTTAAGCTTACCCTTACCCTTACCCTTACCCTTACTCTTACCCTTACCCTTACCCTTACCCTTGCTTTTACCCTTAGGCTTACCCTTACCTTTACCCTTACCCTTACCCTTACCCTCACCCTAACCCTTACCCTTACCCTTACCCTTACCCTTACCCTTGCTTTTACCCTTAAGCTTACCCTTACCCTTACCCTTACCCTTACCCTTACCCTTACCCTTACCCTTACCCTTGCTTTTACCCTTAAGCTCACCCTTACCCTTACCCTTACCCTTACCCTTACCCTTACCCTTACCCTTACCCTTACCCTTACTCTTACCCTTACCCTTGCTTTTACCCTTAAGCTTACCCTTACCCTTACCCTTACCCTTTAGCTTACCCTTACACTTACCCTTACCCTTACCCTTACCCTTACCCTTACCCTTGCTTTTACCCTTAAGCTTACCCTTACCCTTACCCTTACCCTTACCCTTACCCTTGCTTTTACCCTTAAGCTTACCCTTACCCTTACCCTTACCCTTACCCTTAAGCTTACGCTTACCCTTACCCTTACCCTTACCCTTACCCTTACCCTTACCCTTACCCTTGCTTTTACCCTTAAGCTTACCCTTACCCTTACCCTTACCCTTACCCTTACCCTTACCCTTACCCTTACCCTTACCCTTACCCTTACCCTTACCCTTACCCTTACCCTTGCTTTTACCCTTAGGCTTACCCTCACCTTTACCCTTACCATTACCCTTACCCTTACCCTTACCCTTACCCTTACCCTTACCCTTACCCTTGCTTTTACCCTTAAGCTTACCCTTACCCTTACCCTTACCCTTACCCTTACCCTTACCCTTGCTTTTACCCTTAAGCTTACCCTTACCCTTACTCTTACCCCTACCCTTACCCTTACCCTTACCCTTACCCTTACCCTTACCCTTACCCTTGCTTTTACCCTTAAGCTCACCCTTACCCTTACCCTTACCCTTACCCTTACCCTTACCCTTACCCTTACTCTTACCCTTACCCTTGCTTTTACCCTTAAGCTTACCCTTACCCTTACCCTTACCCTTAAGCTTACCCTTACCCTTACCCTTACCCTTACCCTTACCCTTACCCTTACCCTTGCTTTTACCCTTAAGCTTACCCTTACCCTTACCCTTACCCTTACCCTTACCCTTGCTTTTACCCTTAAGCTTACCCTTACCCTTACCCTTACCCTTACCCTTAAGCTTACGCTTACCCTTACCCTTACCCTTACCCTTACCCTTACCCTTACCCTTACCCTTACCCTTACCCTTACCCTTGCTTTTACCCTTAAGCTTACCCTTACCCTTACCCTTACCCTTACCCTTACCCTTACCCTTACCCTTACCCTTACCCTTACCCTTACCCTTACACTTGCTTTTACCCTTAGGCTTACCCTTACCTTTACCCTTACCATTACCCTTACCCTTACCCTTACCCTTACCCTTACCCTTACCCTTGCTTTTACCCTTAAGCTTACCCTTACCCTTACCCTTACCCTTACCCTTACCCTTGCTTTTACCCTTAAGCTTACCCTTACCCTTACCCTTACCCTTACCCTTACCCTTACCCTTACCCTTACCCTTACCCTTACCCTTACCCTTACCCTTACCCTTACCCTTACCCTTACCCTTACCCTTACCCTTACCCTTACCCTTACCCTTACCCTTACCCTTACCCTTACCCTTACCCTTACCCTTACCCTTGCTTTTACCCTTAAGCTTACCCTTACCCTTACCCTTACCCTTACCCTTACCCTTACCCTTGCTTTTACCCTTAAGCTCACCCTTACCCTTACTCTTACCCCTACCCTTACCCTTACCCTTACCCTTACCCTTACCCTTACCCTTACCCTTGCTTTTACCCTTAGGCTTACCCTCACCTTTACCCTTACCCTTACCCTTACCCTTACCCTTACCCTTACCCTTACCCTTGCTTTTACCCTTAAGCTTACCCTTACCCTTACCCTTACCCTTACCCTTAGCCTTACCCTTACCCTTGCTTTTACCCTTAAGCTTACCCTTACCCTTACCCTTACCCTTACCCTTACCCTTACCCTTGCTTTTACCCTTAGGCTTACCCTTACCCTTACTCTTACCCTTACCCTTAAGCTTACCCTTACCCTTACCCTTACCCTTACCCTTACCCTTACCCTTACCCTTACCCTTACCCTTGCTTTTACCCTTAAGCTTACCCTTACCCTTACCCTTACCCTTACCCTTACCCTTACCCTTACCCTTACCCTTACCCTTACCCTTACCCTTACTTAGGGTAAGGGTAAGGGTAAGCTTAAGGGTAAAAGCAAGGGTAAGGGTAAGGGTAAGGGTAAGGGTAAGGGTAAGGGTAAGGGTAAGGGTAAGGGTAAGGGTAAGGGTAAGGGTAAGGGTAAGGGTAAGGGTAAGGGTAAGGGTAAGCTTAAGGGTAAGGGTGAGGGTAAGGGTAAGGGTAAGCTTAAGGGTAAAAGCAAGGGTAAGGGTAAGGGTAAGGGTAAGGGTAAGGGTAAGCTTAAGGGTAAGGGTAAGGGTAAGGGTAAGGGTAAGCTTAAGGGTAAAAGCAATGGTAAGGTTAAGGGTAAGGGTAAGGGTAAGGGTAAGGGTAAGGGTAAGCTTAAGGGTAAGGGTAAGGGTAAGGGTAAGGGTAAGCTTAAGGGTAAAAGCAAGGGTAAGGGTAAGGGTAAGGGTAAGGGTAAGGGTAAGGGTAAGGGTAAGGGTAAGGGTAAGGGTAAGGGTAAGGGTAAGGGTAAGGGTAAGGGTAAGGGTAAGGGTAAGGGTAAGCTTAAGGGTAAGCTTAAGGGTAAGGGTAAGGGTAAGGGTAAGCTTAAGGGTAAAAGCAAGGGTAAGGGTAAGGGTAAGGGTAAGGGTAAGGGAAAGCTTAAGGGTAAAAGCAAGGGTAAGGGTAAGGGTAAGGGTAAGGGTAAGGGTAAGGGTAAGGGTAAGGGTAAGGGTAAGGGTAAGGGTAAGCTTAAGGGTAAGGGTAAGGGTAAGGGTAAGCTTAAGGGTAAAAGCAAGGGTAAGGGTTAGGGTAAGGGTAAGGGTAAAGGTAAGGGTAAGCCTAAGGGTAAAAGCAAGGGTAAGGGTAAGGGTAAGGGTAAGGGTAAGGGTAAGGGTAAGGGTAAGGGTAAGGGTAAGGGTAAGGGTAAGGGTAAGGGTAAGCTTAAGGGTAAAAGCAAGGGTAAGGGTAAGGGTAAGGGTAAGGGTGAGCGTAAGGGTAAGGGTAAGGGTAAGGGTAAGGGTAAGGGTAAGCTTAAGGGTAAAAGCAAGGGTAAGGGTAAGGGTAAGGGTAAGAGTAAGGGTAAGGGTAAGGGTAAGGGTAAGGGTAAGGGTAAGGGTAAGGGTAAGCTTAAGGGTAAAAGCAAGGGTAAGGGTAAGGGTAAGGGTAAGGGTAAGGGTTAGGGTAAGGGTAAAGGTAAGGGTAAGCCTAAGGGTAAAAGCAAGGGTAAGGGTAAGGGTAAGGGTAAGGGTAAGGGTAAGGGTAAGGGTAAGGGTAAGGGTAAGGGTAAGGGTAAGAGTAAGGGTAAGGGTAAGGGTAAGCTTAAGGGTAAAAGCAAGGGTAAGGGTAAGGGTAAGGGTAAGGGTAAGCCTAAGGGTAAAAGCAAGGGTTAGGGTAAGGTTAAGGGTAAGGGTAAGGGTAAGCTTAAGGGTAAAAGCAAGGGTAAGGGTAAGGGTAAGGGTAAGGGTAAGGGTAAGCTTAAGGGTAAAAGCAAGGGTAAGGGTAAGGGTGAGGGTAAGGGTAAGGGTAAAGGTAAGGGTAAGCCTAAGAGTAAAAGCAAGGGTAAGGGTAAGGGTAAGGGTAAGGGTAAGGGTAAGGGTAAGGGTAAGGGTAAGGGTAAGGGTAAGGGTAAGGGTAAGGGTAAGGGTAAAAGCAAGGGTAAGGATAAGGGTAAGGGTAAGGGTAAGGGTAAGGGTAAGGGTAAGGGTAAGGGTAAGGGTAAGGGTAAGGGTAAGGGTAAAAGTAAGGGTAAGCTTAAGGGTAAAAGCAAGGGTAAGGGTAAGGGTAAGGGTAAGGGTAAGGGTAAGGGTAAGGGTAAGGGTAAGGGTAAGGGTAAGCTTAAGGGTAAAAGCAAGGGTAAGGGTAAGGGTAAGGGTAAGGGTAAGGGTAAGCTTAAGGGTAAAAGCAAGGGTAAGGGTAAGGGTAAGGGTAAGGGTAAGGGTAAGGGTAAAGGTAAGGGTAAGCCTAAGGGCAAAAGCAAGGGTAAGGGTAAGGGTAAGGGTAAGGGTAAGGGTAAGGGTAAGGGTAAGGGTAAGGGTAAGGGTAAGGGTAAGGGTGAGGGTAAGGGTAAGGGTAAGGGTAAGCTTAAGGGTATAAGCAAGGGTAAGGGTAAGGGTAAGGGTGAGGGTAAGGGTAAGGGTAAGGGTAAGGGTAAGCTTAAGGGTAAAAGCAAGGGTAAGGGTAAGGGTAAGGGTAAGGGTAAGGGTAAGGGTAAGGGTAAGGGTAAGCTTAAGGGTAAAAGCAAGGGTAAGGGTAAGGGTAAGGGTAAGGGTAAGGGTAAGGGTAAGGGTAAGGGTAAGGGTAAGGGTAAGGGTAAAGGTAAGGTTAAGCCTAAGGGTAAAAGCAAGGGTAAGGGTAAGGGTAAGGGTAAGGGTAAGGGTAAGGGTAAGGGTAAGGGTAAGGGTAAGGGTAAGGGTAAGGGTAAGGGTAAGGGTAAGGGTAAGGGTAAGGGTAAGGGTAAGGGTAAGGGTAAGGGTAAGCTTAAGGGTAAAAGCAAGGGTAAGGGTAAGGGTAAGGGTAAGGGTAAGCCTAAGGGTAAAAGCAAGGGTAAGGGTAAGGGTAAGGGTAAGGGTAAGGGTAAGCTTAAGGGTAAAAGCAAGGGTAAGGGTAAGGGTAAGGGTAAGGGTAAGGGTAAGGGTAAGCTTAAGGGTAAAAGCAAGGGTAAGGGTAAGGGTAAGGGTAAGGGTAAGGGTAAGGGTAAGGGTAAGGGTAAGGGTAAGGGTAAGGGTAAGGGTAAAGGTAAGGGTAAGCCTAAGGGTCAAAGCAAGGGTAAGGGTAAGGGTAAGGGTAAGGGTAAGGGTAAGGGTAAGGGTAAGGGTAAGGGTAAGGGTAAGCTTAAGGGTAAAAGCAAGGGTAAGGGTAAGGGTAAGGTTAAGGGTAAGGGTAAGGGTAAGGGTAAGGGTAAGGGTAAGGGTAAGCTTAAGGGTAAGGGTAAGGGTAAGGGTAAGGGTAAGCCTAAGGGTAAAAGCAAGGGTAAGTGTAAGGGTAAGGGTTAGGGTAAGGGTAAGCTTACCCTTACCCTTACCCTTACCCTTACCCTTACCCTTGCTTTTACCCTTAAGCTTACCCTTACCCTTACCCTTACCCTTACCCTTACCCTTACCCTTATCCTTACCCTTGCTTTTACCCTTGAGCTTACCCTTACCCTTACCCTTACCCTTACCCTTACCCTTACACTTACCCTTACCCTTACCCTTGCTTTTACTCTTAGGCTTACCCTTACCTTTACCCTTACCCTTACCCTTACCCTTACCCTCACCCTTACCCTTACCCTTACCCTTGCTTTTACCCTTAAGCTTACCCTTACCCTTACCCTTAACCTTACCCTTACCCTTGCTTTTACCCTTAGGCTTACCCTTACCCTTACCCTTACCCTTACCCTTGCTTTTACCCTTAAGCTTACCCTTACCCTTACCCTTACTCTTACCCTTACCCTTACCCTTACCCTTACCCTTACCCTTACCCTTACCCTTACCCTTACCCTTGCTTTTACCCTTAGGCTTACCCTTACCTTTACCCTTACCCTAACCCTTACCCTTACCCTTACCCTTGCTTTTACTCTTAGGCTTACCCTTACCTTTACCCTTACCCTTACCCTTACCCTTACCCTCACCCTTACCCTTACCCTTGCTTTTACCCTTAAGCTTACCCTTACCCTTACCCTTACCCTAACCCTTAACCTTGCTTTTACCCTTAAGCTTACCCTTACCCTTACCCTTAACCTTACCCTTACCCTTGCTTTTACCCTTAGGCTTACCCTTACCCTTACCCTTACCCTTACCCTTGCTTTTACCCTTAAGCTTACCCTTACCCTTACCCTTACTCTTACCCTTACTCTTACCCTTACCCTTACCCTTACCCTTACCCTTACCCTTACCCTTACCCTTACCCTTGCTTTTACCCTTAAGCTTACCCTTACCCTGACCCTTACCCTTACCCTTACCCTTACCCTTGCTTTTACCCTTAAGCTTACCCTTACCCTTACCCTTACCCTTACCCTTACCCTTGCTTTTACCCTTAGGCCTACCCTTACCCTTACCCTTACCCTTACCCTTGCTTTTACCCTTAAGCTTACCCTTACCCTTACCCTTACCCTTACCCTTACCCTTACCCTTACCCTTACCCTTACCCTTACCCTTACCCTTACCCTTACCCTTACCCTTACCCTTACCCTTGCTTTTACCCTTAAGCTCACCCTTACCCTTACCCTTACCCTTACCCTTACCCTTACCCTTACCCTTACCCTTGCTTTTACCCTTAAGCTTACCCTTACCCTTACCCTTACCCTTACCCTTACCCTTACCCTTACCCTTACCCTTACCCTTACCCTTGCTTTTACCCTTAGGCTTACCCTTACCTTTACCCTTACCCTTACCCTTACCCTTACCCTTACCCTTGCTTTTACCCTTAAGCTTACCCTTACCCTTACCCTTACCCTTAAGCTTACCCTTACCCTTACCCTTACCCTTACCCTTACCCTTACCCTTACCCTTACCCTTACCCTTACCCTTACCCTTACCCTTACCCTTGCTTTTACCCTTAAGCTTACCCTTACCCTTACCCTTACCCTTACCCTTACCCTTGCTTTTACCCTTAAGCTTACCCTTACCCTTACCCTTACCCTTACCCTTACCCTTACCCTTATCCTTACCCTTACCCTTACCCTTACCCTTACCCTTACCCTTGCTTTTACCCTTAAGCTTACCCTTACCCTTACCCTTACCCTTACCCTTAAGCTTACCCTTACCCTTACCCTTACCCTTACCCTTAACCTTACCCTTGCTTTTACCCTTAAGCTTACCCTTACCCTTACCCTTACCCTTACCCTTAAGCTTACCCTTACCCTTACCCTTACCCTGACCCTTACCCTTGCTTTTACCCTCAAGCTTACCCTTACCCTTACCCTTACCCTTACCCTTAAGCTTACCCTTACCCTTACCCTTACCCTTACCCTTACCCTTACCCTTACCCTTACCCTTACCCTTACCCTTGCTTTTACCCTTAAGCTTACCCTTACCCTTACCCTAAGTAAGGGTAAGGGTAAGGGTAAGGGTAAGGGTAAGGGTAAGGGTAAGGGTAAGGGTAAGGGTAAGGGTAAGGGTAAGGGTAAGGGTAAGGGTAAGCTTAAGGGTAAAAGCAAGGGTAAGGGTAAGGGTAAGGGTAAGGGTAAGGGTAAGGGTAAGGGTAAGGGTAAGGGTAAGGTTAAGGGTAAGCTTAAGGGTAAGAGTAAGGGTAAGGGTAAGGGTAAGCCTAAGGGTAAAAGCAAGGGAAAGGGTAAGGGTAAGGGTAAGGGTAAGGGTAAGCTTAAGGGTAAAAGCAAGGGTAAGGGTAAAGCTAAGGGTAAGGGTAAGGGTAAGGGTAAGGGTAAGCTTAAGGGTAAAAGTAAGGGTAAGGGTAAGGGTAAGGGTAAGGGTAAGGGTAAGGGTAAGGGTAAGGGTAAGGGTAAAGGTGAGGGTAAGCCTAAGGGTAAAAGCAAGGGTAAGGGTAAGGGTAAGGGTAAGGGTAAGGGTAAGGGTAAGGGTAGGGGTAAGAGTAAGGGTAAGGGTAAGCTTAAGGGTAAAAGCAAGGGTAAGGGTAAGGGTAAGGGTAAGGGTAAGGGTAAGGGTAAGGGTAAGGGTAAGGGTAAGCTTAAGGGTAAAAGCAAGGGTAAGGGTAAGGGTAAGGGTAAGGGTAAGGGTAAGGGTAAGGGTAAGGGTAAGGGTAAGGGTAAGGGTAAGGGTAAGGGTAAGGGTAAGGGTAAGGGTAAGGGTAAGGGTAAGGGTAAGGGTAAGGGTAAGGGTAAGGGTAAGGGTAAGGGTAAGCTTAAGGGTTAAAGCAAGGGTAAGGGTAAGGGTAAGGGTAAGGGTAAGGGTAATGGTAAGGGTAAAGGTAAGGGTAAGCCTAAGGGTAAAAGCAAGGGTAAGGGTAAGGGTAAGGGTAAGGGTAAGGGTAAGGGTAAGGGTAAGGGTAAGGGTAAGGGTAAGGGTAAGGGTAAGCTTAAGGGTAAAAGCCAAGGTAAGGGTAAGGGTAAGGGTAAGGGTAAGGGTAAGCTTAAGGGTAAGGGTAAGGGTAAGGGTAAGCTTAAGGGTAAAAGCAAGGGTAAGGGTAAGGGTAAGGGTAAGGGTAAGCTTAAGGGTAAAAGCAAGGGTAAGGGTAAGGGTAAGGGTAAGGGTAAGGGTAAGGGTAAGGGTAAGGGTAAGGGTAAGCTTAAGGGTAAGGGTAAGGGTAAGGGTGAGGGTAAGCTTAAGGGTAAAAGCAAGGGTAAGTGTAAGAGTAAGGGTAAGGGTAAGGGTAAGGGTAAGGGTAAGGGTAAGGGTGAGCTTAAGGGTAAAAGCAAGGGTAAGGGTAAGGGTAAGGGTAAGGGTAAGGGTAAGGGTAAGGGTAAGGGTAAGGGTAAGGGTAAGGGTAAGGGTAAGCTTAAGGGTAAAAGCAAGGGTAAGGGTAAGGGTAAGGGTAAGGGTAAGGGTAAGGGTAAGGGTAAGGGTAAGGGTAAAGGTAAAGGTAAGGGTAAGCCTAAGGGTAAAAGCAAGGGTAAGGGTAAGGGTAAGGGTAAGGGTAAGAGTAAGGGTAAGGGTAAGGGTAAGGGTAAGCTTAAGGGTAAAAGCAAGGGTAAGGGTAAGGGTAAGGGTAAGGGTAAGCCTAAGGGTAAAAGCAAGGGTAAGGGTAAGGGTAAGGGTAAGGGTAAGCTTAAGGGTAAAAGCAAGGGTAAGGGTAAGGGTAAGGGTAAGGGTAAGGGTAAGGGTAAGGGTAAGGGTAAGCTTAAGGGTAAAAGCAAGGGTGAGGGTAAGGGTAAGTGTAAGGGTAAGGGTAAGGGTAAGGGTAAGGGTAAGGGTAAGGGTAAGCTTAAGGGTAAAAGCAAGGGTAAGGGTAAGGGTAAGGGTAAGGGTAAGGGTAATAGTAAGGGTAAGGGTAAGGGTAAGCTTAAGGGTAAAAGCAAGGGTAAGGGTAATGGTAAGGGTAAGGGTAAGGGTAAAGGTAAGGGTAAGCCTAAGGGTAAAAGCAAGGGTAAGGGTAAGGGTAAGGGTAAGGGTAAGGGTAAGGGTAAGGGTAAGGGTAAGGGTAAGGGTAAGGGTAAGGGTAAGGGTAAGGGTAAGGGTAAGGGTAAGGGTAAGGGTAAGGGTAAGGGTAAGGGTAAGGGTAAGGGTAAGGGTAAGGGTAAGGGTAAGGGTAAGTGTAAGGGTAAGGGTAAGCTTAAGGGTAAAAGCAAGGGTAAGGGTAAGGGTAAGGGTAAGGGTAAGGGAAAGCCTAAGGGTAAAAGCAAGGGTAAGGGTAAGGGTAAGGGTAAGGGTAAGGGTAAGCTTAAGGGTAAAAGCAAGGGTAAGGGTAAGGGTAAGGGTAAGGGTAAGGGTAAGGGTAAGCTTAAGGGTAAAAGCAAGGGTAAGGGTAAGGGTAAGGGTAAGGGTAAGGGTAAGGGTAAGGGTAAAGGTAAGGGTAAGCCTAAGGGTAAAAGCAAGGGTAAGGGTAAGGGTAAGGGTAAGGGTAAGGGTAAGGGTAAGGGTAAGGGTAAGGGTAAGGGTAAGGGTAAGCTTAAGGGTAAAAGCAAGGGTAAGGGTAAGGGTAAGGGTAAGGGTAAGGGTAAGGGTAAGGGTAAGGGTAAGGGTAAGGGTAAGGGTAAGGGTAAGCTTAAGGGTAAGGGTAAGGGTAAGGGTAAGGGTAAGCTTAAGGGTAAAAGCAAGGGTAAGGGTAAGGGTAAGGGTAAGGGTAAGCTTAAGGGTAAAAGCAAGGGTAAGGGTAAGAGTAAGGGTAAGGGTAAGGGTAAGGGTAAGGGTAAGGGTAAGCTTAAGGGTAAGGGTAAGGGTAAGGGTAAGGGTAAGCTTAAGGGTAAAAGCAAGGGTAAGGGTAAGGGTAAGGGTAAGGGTAAGGGTAAGCTTAAGGGTAAGGGTAAGGGTAAGGGTAAGCTTAAGGGTAAAAGCAAGGGTAAGGTTAAGGGTAAGGGTAAGGGTAAGGGTAAGGGTAAGGGTAAGCTTAAGGGTAAGGGTAAGGGTAAGGGTAAGGGTAAGGGTAAGCTTAAGGGTAAAAGCAAGGGTAAGGGTAAGGGTAAGGGTAAGGGTAAGGGTAAGGGTAAGGGTAAGGGTAAGGGTAAGGGTAAGGGTAAGGGTAAGGGTAAGGGTAAGCTTAAGGGTAAGCTTAAGGATAAAAGCAAGGGTAAGGGTAAGGGTAAGGGTAAGGGTAAGGGTAAGGGTAAGGGTAAGCTTAAGGGTAAAAGCAAGGGTAAGGGTAAGGGTAAGGGTAAGGGTAAGGGTAAGGGTAAGGGTAAGGGTAAGCTTAAGGGTAAGGGTAAGGGTAAGGGTAAGCTTAAGGGTAAAAGCAAGGGTAAGGGTAAGGGTAAGGGTAAGGGTAAGGGTAAGGGTAAGGGTAAGGGTAAAGGTAAGGGTAAGCCTAAGGGTTAAAGCAAGGGTAAGGGTAAGGGTAAGGGTAAGGGTAAGGGTAAGGGTAAGGGTAAGGGTAAGCTTAAGGGTAAAAGCAAGGGTAAGGGTAAGGGTTAGGGTAAGGGTAAGGGTAAGGGTAAGGGTAAGGGTAAGCTTAAGGGTAAAAGCAAGGGTAAGGGTAAGGGTAGGGGTAAGGGTAAGGGTAAGGGTAAGGGTAAGGGTAAGGGTAAGGGTAAGGGTAAGGGTAAGCTTAAGGGTAAAAGCAAGGGTAAGGGTAAGGGTAAGGGTAAGGGTAAGGGTTAGGGTAAGGGTAAAGGTAAGGGTAAGCCTAAGGGTAAAAGCAAGGGTAAGGGTAAGGGTAAGGGTAAGGGTAAGGGTAAGGGTAAGGGTAAGGGTAAGGGTAAGGGTAAGAGTAAGGGTAAGGGTAAGGGTAAGCTTAAGGGTAAAAGCAAGGGTAAGGGTAAGGGTAAGGGTAAGGGTAAGCCTAAGGGTAAAAGCAAGGGTAAGGGTAAGGTTAAGGGTAAGGGTAAGGGTAAGCTTAAGGGTAAAAGCAAGGGTAAAGGTAAGGGTAAGGGTAAGGGTAAGGGTAAGCTTAAGGGTAAAAGCAAGGGTAAGGGTAAGGGTGAGGGTAAGGGTAAGGGTAAGGGTAAGGGTAAAGGTAAGGGTAAGCCTAAGAGTAAAAGCAAGGGTAAGGGTAAGGGTAAGGGTAAGGGTAAGGGTAAGGGTAAGGGTAAGGGTAAGCTTAAGGGTAAAAGCAAGGGTAAGGATAAGGGTAAGGGTAAGGGTAAGGGTAAGGGTAAGGGTAAGGGTAAGGGTAAGGGTAAGCTTAAGGGTAAAAGCAAGGGTAAGGGTAAGGGTAAGGGTAAGGGTAAGGGTAAGGGTAAGGGTAAGGGTAAGGGTAAGGGTAAGGGTAAGGGTAAGCTTAAGGGTAACAGCAAGGGTAAGGGTTAGGGTAAGGGTAAGGGTAAGGGTAAGGGTAAGTGTAAGCTTAAGGGTAAAAGCAAGGGTAAGGGTAAGGGTAAGGGTAAGGGTAAGGGTAAGGGTAAGGGTAAAGGTAAGGGTAAGCCTAAGGGTAAAAGCAAGGGTAAGGGTAAGGGTAAGGGTAAGGGTAAGGGTAAGGGTAAGGGTAAGGGTAAGGGTAACGGTAAGGGTAAGGGTAAGGGTAAGGGTAAGGGTAAGCTTAAGGGTATAAGCAAGGGTAAGGGTAAGGGTAAGGGTGAGGGTAAGGGTAAGGGTAAGGGTAAGGGTAAGCTTAAGGGTAAAAGCAAGGGTAAGGGTAAGGGTAAGGGTAAGGGTAAGGGTAAGGGTAAGGGTAAGCTTAAGAGTAAAAGCAAGGGTAAGGGTAAGGGTAAGGGTAAGGGTAAGGGTAAGGGTAAGGGTAAGGGTAAGGGTAAGGGTAAGGGTAAGGGTAAGGGTAAGGGTAAAGGTAAGGTTAAGCCTAAGGGTAAAAGCAAGGGTAAGGGTAAGGGTAAGGGTAAGGGTAAGGGTAAGGGTAAGGGTAAGGGTAAGCTTAAGGGTAAAAGCAAGGTTAAGGGTAAGGGTAAGGGTAAGGGTAAGCCTAAGGGTAAAAGCAAGGGTAAGGGTAAGGGTAAGGGTAAGGGTAAGGGTGCCCTTACCCTTACCCTTACCCTCACCCTTACCCTTGCTTTTACCCTTGAGCTTACCCTTACCGTTACCCTTACCCTTATCCTTACCCTTACCCTTACCCTTACCCTTACCCTTACCCTTACCCTTACCCTTGCTTTTACCCTTAGGCTTACCCTTACCTTTACCCTCACCCTTACCCTTACCCTTACCCTTACCCTTACCCTTACCCTTACCCTTACCCTTGCTTTTACCCTTAAGCTTACCCTTACCCTTACCCTTACCCTTACCCTTTCCCTTACCTTTACCCTTACCCTTTCCCTTGCTTTTACCCTTAAGCTTACCCTTACCCTTACCCTTACCCTTACCCTTACCCTTACCCTTACCCTTACCCTTACCCTTGCTTTTACCCTAAAGCTTACCCTTACCCTTACCCTTACCCTTACCCTTACCCTTACCCTAACCCTTACCCTTGCTTTCACCCTAAAGCTTACCCTTACCCTTACCCTTACCCTTACCCTTACCCATACCCTTACCCTTACCCTTACCCTTACCCTTACCCTTGCTTTTACCCTTAAGCTTACCCTTACCCTTACCCTTACCCTTACCCTTACCCTTACCCTTACCCTTACCCTTGCTTTTACCCTTAAGCTTACCCTTACCCTTACCCTTACCCTTACCCTTACCCTTGCTTTTACCCTTAGGCTTACCCTTACCCTTACCCTTGCTTTTACCCTTAAGCTTACCCTTACCCTTACCCTTACCCTTACCCTTACCCTTACCCTTACCCTTACCCTTACCCTTACCCTTACCCTTACCCTTACCCTTACCCTTACCCTTACCCTTACCCTTTCCCTTACCCTTACCCTTGCTTTTACCCTTAGGCTTACCCTTACCTTTACCCTTACCCTTACCCTTACCCTTACCCTTACCCTTACCCTTACCCTTGCTTTTACCCTTAAGCTTACCCTTACCCTTACCCTTACCCTTACCCTTACCCTTACCCTTACCCTTGCTTTTACCCTTAGGCTTACCCTTACCCTTACCCTTACCCTTACCCTTACCCTTACCCTTACCCTCACCCTTACCCTCACCCTTGCTTTTAACCTTAAGCTTACCCTTACCCTTACCCTTACCCTTACCCTTACCCTTACCCTTGCTTTTACCCTTAAGCTTACCCTTACCCTTACCCTTACCCTTACCCTTACCCTTACCCTTACCCTTACCCTTACCCTTGCTTTTACCCTTAGGCTTACCCTTACCCTTACCCTTACCCTTGCTTTTACCCTTTAGCTTACCCTTACACTTACCCTTACCCTTACCCTTACCCTTACCCTTACCCTTACCCTTACCCTTACCCTTACCCTTACCCTTACCCTTACCCTTACCCTTACCCTTGCTTTTACCCTTAGGCTTACCCTTACCTTTACCCTTACCCTTACCCTTACCCTTACCCTTACCCTCACCCTTACCCTTACCCTTACCCTTACCCTTACCCTTGCTTTTACCCTTAAGCTTACCCTTACCCTTACCCTTACCCTTACCCTTACCCTTACCCTTACCCTTACCCTTACCCTTACCCTTACCCTTACTTTTACCCTTAAGCTTACCCTTACCCTTACCCTTACCCTTACCCTTACCCTTACCCTTACCCTTACCCTTACCCTTACCCTTGCTTTTACCCTTAAGCTTACCCTTACCCTTACCCTTAAGCTTACCCTTACCCTTACCCTTACCCTTACCCTTACCCTTACCCTTACCCTTACCCTTGCTTTTACCCTTAAGCTTACCCTTACCCTTACCCTTACCCTTACCCTTACCCTTACCCTTACCCTTGCTTTTACCCTTAAGCTTACCCTTACCCTTACCCTTACCCTTACCCTTAAGCTTACCCTTACCCTTACCCTTACCCTTACCCTTACCCTTACCCTTACCCTTACCCTTACCCTCACCCTTACCCTTACCCTTACCCTTACCCTTACCCTTACCCTTGCTTTTACCCTTAAGCTTACCCTTACCCTTACCCTTACCCTTAAGCTTACCCTTACCCTAACCCTTACCCTTACCCTTAACCTTGCTTTTACCCTTAAGCTTACCCTTACCCTTACCCTTACCCTTACCCTTAAGCTTACCCTTACCCTTACCCTTACCCTTACCCTTACCCTTACCCTTACCCTTACCCTTACCCTTGCTTTTACCCTTAAGCTTACCCTTACCCTTACCCTTACCCTTACCCTTAAGCTTACCCTTACCCTTACCCTTACCCTTACCCTTACCCTTACCCTTACCCTTACCCTTACCCTTACCCTTACCCTTGCTTTTACCCTTAAGCTTACCCTTACCCTTACCCTTACCCTTACCCTTACCCTTGCTTTTACCCTTGAGCTTACCCTTACCCTTACCCTTGCTTTTACCCTTAAGCTTACCCTTACCCTTACCCTTACCCTTACCCTTACCCTTGCTTTTACCCTTAAGCTTACCCTTACCCTTACCCTTACCCTTAATCTTACCCTTACCCTTACCCTTACCCTTACCCTTACCCTTATCCTTACCCTTACCCTTACCCTTACCCTTACCCTTACCCTTGCTTTTACCCTTAAGCTTACCCTTACCCTTACCCTTACCCTTACCCTTACCCTTAAGCTTACCCTTACCCTTACCCTTACCCTTACCCTTAACCTTACCCTTGCTTTTACCCTTAAGCTTACCCTTACCCTTACCCTTACCCTTAAGCTTACCCTTACCCTTACCCTTACCCTGACCCTTACCCTTGCTTTTACCCTTAAGCTTACCCTTACCCTTACCCTTACCCTTACCCTTAAGCTTACCCTTACCCTTACCCTTACCCTTACCCTTACCCTTACCCTTACCCTTACCCTTGCTTTTACCCTTAAGCTTACCCTTACCCTTACCCTAAGTAAGGGTAAGGGTAAGGGTAAGGGTAAGGGTAAGGGTAAGGGTAAGGGTAAGGGTAAGGGTAAGGGTAAGGGTAAGGGTAAGGGTAAGGGTAAGGGTAAGGGTAAGGGTAAGGGTAAGGGTAAGGGTAAGGGTAAGGGTAAGCTTAAGGGTAAAAGCAAGGGTAAGGGTAAGGGTAAGGGTAAGGGTAAGGGTAAGGGTAAGGGTAAGGGTAAGGGTAAGGGTAAGCTTAAGGGTAAGAGTAAGGGTAAGGGTAAGGGTAAGCCTAAGGGTAAGAGCAAGGGAAAGGGTAAGGGTAAGGGTAAGGGTAAGGGTAAGGGTAAACTTAAGGGTAAAAGCAAGGGTAAGGGTAAAGCTAAGGATAAGGGTAAGGGTAAGGGTAAGCTTAAGGGTAAAAGCAAGGGTAAGGGTAAGGGTAAGGGTAAGGGTAAGGGTAAGGGTAAGGGTAAGGGTAAAGGTGAGGGTAAGCCTAAGGGTAAAAGCAAGGGTAAGGGTAAGGGTAAGGGTAAGGGTAAGGGTAAGGGTAAGGGTAGGGGTAAGAGTAAGGGTAAGGGTAAGCTTAAGGGTAAAAGCAAGGGTAAGGGTAAGGGTAAGGGTAAGGGTAAGGGTAAGGGTAAGGGTAAGCTTAAGGGTAAAAGCAAGGGTAAGGGTAAGGGTAAGGGTAAGGGTAAGGGTAAGGGTAAGGGTAAGGGTAAGGGTAAGGGTAAGGGTAAGGGTAAGGGTAAGGGTAAGGGTAAGGGTAAGGGTAAGGGTAAGGGTAAGGGTAAGGGTAAGGGTAAGGGTAAGGGTAAGGGTAAGCTTAAGGGTAAAAGCAAGGGTAAGGGTAAGGGTAAGGGTAAGGGTAAGGGTAATGGTAAGGGTAAAGGTAAGGGTAAGCCTAAGGGTAAAAGCAAGGGTAAGGGTAAGGGTAAGGGTAAGGGTAAGGGTAAGGGTAAGGGTAAGGGTAAGGGTAAGGGTAAGGGTAAGGGTAAGGGTAAGGGTAAGGGTAAGGGTAAGGGTAAGGGTAAGGGTAAGGGTAAGCTTAAGGGTAAAAGCAAAGGTAAGGGTAAGGGTAAGGGTAAGGGTAAGGGTAAGCTTAAGGGTAAGGGTAAGGGTAAGGGTAAGCTTAAGGGTAAAAGTAAGGGTAAGGGTAAGGGTAAGGGTAAGGGTAAGCTTAAGGGTAAAAGCAAGGGTAAGGGTAAGGGTAAGGGTAAGGGTAAGGGTAAGGGTAAGGGTAAGCTTAAGGGTAAGGGTAAGGGTAAGGGTGAGGGTTAGCTTAAGGGTAAAAGCAAGGGTAAGGGTAAGAGTAAGGGTAAGGGTAAGGGTAAGGGTAAGGGTAAGGGTAAGGGTGAGCTTAAGGGTAAAAGCAAGGGTAAGGGTAAGGGTAAGGGTAAGGGTAAGGGTAAGGGTAAGGGTAAGGGTAAGGGTAAGGGTAAGGGTAAGGGTAAGCTTAAGGGTAAAAGCAAGGGTAAGGGTAAGGGTAAGGGTAAGGGTAAGGGTAAGGGTAAGGGTAAGGGTAAGGGTAAAGGTAAAGGTAAGGGTAAGCCTAAGGGTAAAAGCAAGGGTAAGGGTAAGGGTAAGGGTAAGGGTAAGAGTAAGGGTAAGGGTAAGGGTAAGGGTAAGCTTAAGGGTAAAAGCAAGGGTAAGGGTAAGGGTAAGGGTAAGGGTAAGCCTAAGGGTAAAAGCAAGGGTAAGGGTAAGGGTAAGGGTAAGGGTAAGCTTAAGGGTAAAAGCAAGGGTAAGGGTAAGGGTAAGGGTAAGGGTAAGGGTAAGGGTAAGCTTAAGGGTAAAAGCAAGGGTGAGGGTAAGGGTAAGGGTAAGGGTAAGGGTAAGGGTAAGGGGAAGGGTAAGGGTAAGGGTAAGGGTAAGGGTAAGCTTAAGGGTAAAAGCAAGGGTAAGGGTAAGGGTAAGGGTAAGGGTAAGGGTAAGGGTAAGGGTAAGGGTAAGGGTAAGCTTAAGGGTAAAAGCAAGGGTAAGGGTAAGGGTAAGGGTAAGGGTAAGGGTAAGGGTAAGGGTAAGGGTAAAGGTAAGGGTAAGCCTAAGGGTAAAAGCAAGGGTAAGGGTAAGGGTAAGGGTAAGGGTAAGGGTAAGGGTAAGGGTAAGGGTGAGGGTAAGGGTAAGGGTAAGGGTAAGGGTAAGGGTAAGGGTAAGGGTAAGGGTAAGGGTAAGGGTAAGGGTAAGGGTAAGGGTAAGGGTAAGGGTAAGGGTAAGGGTAAGGGTAAGGGTAAGGGTAAGTGTAAGGGTAAGGGTAAGCTTAAGGGTAAAAGCAAGGGTAAGGGTAAGGGTAAGGGTAAGGGAAAGCCTAAGGGTAAAAGCAAGGGTAAGGGTAAGTGTAAGGGTAAGGGTAAGGGTAAGCTTAAGGGTAAAAGCAAGGGTAAGGGTAAGGGTAAGGGTAAGGGTAAGGGTAAGGGTAAGCTTAAGGGTAAAAGCAAGGGTAAGGGTAAGGGTAAGGGTAAGGGTAAGGGTAAGGGTAAAGGTAAGGGTAAGCCTAAGGGTAAAAGCAAGGGTAAGGGTAAGGGTAAGGGTAAGGGTAAGGGTAAGGGTAAGGGTAAGGGTAAGGGTAAGGGTAAGGGTAAGGGTAAGGGTAAGCTTAAGGGTAAAAGCAAGGGTAAGGGTAAGGGTAAGGGTAAGGGTAAGGGTAAGGGTAAGGGTAAGATAAGGGTAAGGGTAAGGGTAAGGGTAAGCTTAAGGGTAAGGGTAAGGGTAAGGGTAAGGGTAAGCTTAAGGGTAAAAGCAAGGGTAAGGGTAAGGGTAAGGGTAAGGGTAAGGGTAAGCTTAAGGGTAAAAGCAAGGGTAAGGGTAAGAGTAAGGGTAAGGGTAAGGGTAAGGGTAAGGGTAAGGGTAAGCTTAAGGGTAAGGGTAAGGGTAAGGGTAAGGGTAAGCTTAAGGGTAAAAGCAAGGGTAAGGGTAAGGGTAAGGGTAAGGGTAAGGGTAAGCTTAAGGGTAAGGGTAAGGGTAAGGGTAAGCTTAAGGGTAAAAGCAAGGGTAAGGTTAAGGGTAAGGGTAAGGGTAAGGGTAAGGGTAAGGGTAAGCTTAAGGGTAAGGGTAAGGGTAAGGGTAAGGGTAAGCTTAAGGGTAAAAGCAAGGGTAAGGGTAAGGGTAAGGGAAAGGGTAAGGGTAAGGGTAAGGGTAAGGGTAAGGGTAAGGGTAAGGGTAAGGGTAAGGGTAAGGGTAAGGGTAAGGGTAAGGGTAAGCTTAAGGGTAAGCTTAAGGATAAAAGCAAGGGTAAGGGTAAGGGTAAGGGTAAGGGTAAGGGTAAGGGTAAGGGTAAGGGTAAGCTTAAGGGTAGAAGCAAGGGTAAGGGTAAGGGTAAGGGTAAGGGTAAGGGTAAGGGTAAGGGTAAGGGTAAGCTTAAGGGTAAGGGTAAGGGTAAGGGTAAGCTTAAGGGTAAAAGCAAGGGTAAGGGTAAGGGTAAGGGTAAGGGTAAGGGTAAAGGTAAGGGTAAGCCTAAGGGTAAAAGCAAGGGTAAGGGTAAGGGTAAGGGTAAGGGTAAGGGTAAGGGTAAGGGTAAGGGTAAGGGTAAGGGTAAGGGTAAGCTTAAGGGTAAAAGCAAGGGTAAGGGTAAGGGTTAGGGTAAGGGTAAGGGTAAGGGTAAGGGTAAGGGTAAGCTTAAGGGTAAAAGCAAGGGTAAGGGTAAGGGTAAGGGTAAGGGTAAGGGTAAGGGTAAGGGTAAGTGTAAGGGTAAGGGTAAGGGTAAGGGTAAGCTTAAGGGTAAAAGCAAGGGTAAGGGTAAGGGTAAGGGTAAGGGTAAGGGTTAGGGTAAGGGTAAAGGTAAGGGTAAGCCTAAGGGTAAAAGCAAGGGTAAGGGTAAGGGTAAGGGTAAGGGTAAGGGTAAGGGTAAGGGTAAGGGTAAGGGTAAGGGTAAGGGTAAGAGTAAGGGTAAGGGTAAGGGTAAGCTTAAGGGTAAAAGCAAGGGTAAGGGTAAGGGTAAGGGTAAGGGTAAGCCTAAGGGTAAAAGCAAGGGTAAGGGTAAGGTTAAGGGTAAGGGTAAGGGTAAGCTTAAGGGTAAAAGCAAGGGTAAGGGTAAGGGTAAGGGTAAGGGTAAGGGTTAGCTTAAGGGTAAAAGCAAGGGTAAGGGTAAGGGTGAGGGTAAGGGTAAGGGTAAGGGTAAGGGTAAAGGTAAGGGTAAGCCTAAGAGTAAAAGCAAGGGTAAGGGTAAGGGTAAGGGTAAGGGTAAGGGTAAGGGTAAGGGTAAGGGTAAGGGTAAGGGTAAGCTTAAGGGTAAAAGCAAGGGTAAGGATAAGGGTAAGGGTAAGGGTAAGGGTAAGGGTAAGGGTAAAGGTAAGGGTAAGGGTAAGCTTAAGGGTAAAAGCAAGGGTAAGGGTAAGGGTAAGGGTAAGGGTAAGGGTAAGGGTAAGGGTAAGGGTAAGGGTAAGGGTAAGCTTAAGGGTAAAAGCAAGGGTAAGGGTTAGGGTAAGGGTAAGGGTAAGGGTAAGGGTAAGTGTAAGCTTAAGGGTAAAAGCAAGGGTAAGGGTAAGGGTAAGGGTAAGGGTAAGGGTAAGGGTAAGGGTAAAGGTAAGGGTAAGCCTAAGGGTAAAAGCAAGGGTAAGGGTAAGGGTAAGGGTAAGGGTAAGGGTAAGGGTAAGGGTAAGGGTGAGGGTAAGGGTAAGGGTAACGGTAAGGGTAAGGGTAAGGGTAAGGGTAAGCTTAAGGGTATAAGCAAGGGTAAGGGTAAGGGTAAGGGTGAGGGTAAGGGTAAGGGTAAGGGTAAGGGTAAGCTTAAGGGTAAAAGCAAGGGTAAGGGTAAGGGTAAGGGTAAGGGTAAGGGTAAGACAAAGAGTATAAGCAAGGGTAAGGGTAAGGGTAAGGGTAAGGGTAAGGGTAAGGGTAAGGGTAAGGGTAAGGGTAAGGGTAAGGGTAAGGGTAAGGGTAAGGGTAAGGGTAAGGGTAAGGGTAAAGGTAAGGTTAAGCCTAAGGGTAAAAGCAAGGGTAAGGGTAAGGGTAAGGGTAAGGGTAAGGGTAAGGGTAAGGGTAAGGGTAAACTTAAGGGTAAAAGCAAGGTTAAGGGTAAGGGTAAGGGTAAGGGTAAGCCTAAGGGTAAAAGCAAGGGTAAGGGTAAGGGTAAGGGAAAGGGTAAGGGTGCCCTTACCCTTACCCTTACCCTCACCCTTACCCTTGCTTTTACCCTTGAGCTTACCCTTACCGTTACCCTTACCCTTACCCTTACCCTTACCCTTACCCTTACCCTTACCCTTACCCTTACCCTTACCCTTACCCTTGCTTTTACCCTTAGGCTTACCCTTACCTTTACCCTCACCCTTACCCTTACCCTTACCCTTACCCTTACCCTTACCCTTACCCTTACCCTTGCTTTTACCCTTAAGCTTACCCTTACCCTTACCCTTACCCTTACCCTTACCCTTACCCTTACCCTTACCCTTACCCTTACCCTTGCTTTTACCCTAAAGCTTACCCTTACCCTTACCCTTACCCTTACCCTTACCCTTACCCTTACCCTTACCCTTGCTTTCACCCTAAAGCTTACCCTTACCCTTACCCTTACCCTTACCCTTACCCATACCCTTACCCTTACCCTTACCCTTACCCTTACCCTTGCTTTTACCCTTAAGCTTACCCTTACCCTTACCCTTACCCTTACCCTTACCCTTACCCTTACCCTTACCCTTGCTTTTACCCTTAAGCTTACCCTTACCCTTACCCTTACCCTTACCCTTACCCTTACCCTTACCCTTACCCTTACCCTTACCCTTACCCTTACCCTTACCCTTACCCTTACCCTTACCCTTACCCTTACCCTTACCCTTACCCTTACCCTTACCCTTACCCTTACCCTTGCTTTTACCCTTAGGCTTACCCTTACCTTTACCCTTACCCTTACCCTTACCCTTACCCTTACCCTTACCCTTGCTTTTACCCTTAAGCTTACCCTTACCCTTACCCTTACCCTTACCCTTACCCTTACCCTTACCCTTACCCTTGCTTTTACCCTTAAGCTTACCCTTACCCTTACCCTTACCCTTACCCTTACCCTTGCTTTTACCCTTAGGCTTACCCTTACCCTTACCCTTGCTTTTACCCTTAAGCTTACCCTTACCCTTACCCTTACCCTTACCCTTACCCTTACCCTTACCCTTACCCTTACCCTTACCCTTACCCTTACCCTTACCCTTACCCTTACCCTTACCCTTTCCCTTACCCTTACCCTTGCTTTTACCCTTAGGCTTACCCTTACCTTTACCCTTACCCTTACCCTTACCCTTACCCTAACCCTTACCCTTACCCTTACCCTTGCTTTTACCCTTAAGCTTACCCTTACCCTTACCCTTACCCTTACCCTTACCCGTACCCTTACCCTTGCTTTTACCCTTAAGCTTACCCTTACCCTTACCCTTACCCTTACCCTTACCCTTACCCTTACCCTTACCCTTACCCTCACCCTTACCCTCACCCTTGCTTTTAACCTTAAGCTTACCCTTACCCTTACCCTTACCCTTACCCTTACCCTTACCCTTGCTTTTACCCTTAAGCTTACCCTTACCCTTACCCTTACCCTTACCCTTACCCTTACCCTTACCCTTGCTTTTACCCTTAGGCTTACCCTTACCCTTACCCTTACCCTTACCCTTACCCTTACCCTTGCTTTTACCCTTAAGCTTACCCTTACCCTTACCCTTACCCTTACCCTTACCCTTACCCTTACCCTTACCCTTACCCTTACCCTTACCCTTACCCTTACCCTTACCCTTACCCTTACCCTTGCTTTTACCCTTAGGCTTACCCTTACCTTTACCCTTACCCTTACCCTTACCCTTACCCTTACCCTCACCCTTACCCTTACCCTTACCCTTACCCTTACCCTTGCTTTTACCCTTAAGCTTACCCTTACCCTTACCCTTACCCTTACCCTTACCCTTACCCTTACCCTTACCCTTACCCTTACCCTTACTTTTACCCTTAAGCTTACCCTTACCCTTACCCTTACCCTTACCCTTACCCTTACCCTTACCCTTACCCTTACCCTTGCTTTTACCCTTAAGCTTACCCTTACCCTTAAGCTTACCCTTACCCTTACCCTTACCCTTACCCTTACCCTTACCCTTACCCTTACCCTTACCCTTGCTTTTACCCTTAAGCTTACCCTTACCCTTACCCTTACCCTTACCCTTACCCTTACCCTTACCCTTGCTTTTACCCTTAAGCTTACCCTTACCCTTACCCTTACCCTTACCCTTAAGCTTACCCTTACCCTTACCCTTACCCTTACCCTTACCCTTACCCTTACCCTTACCCTTACCCTTACCCTTACCCTTACCCTTACCCTTACCCTTGCTTTTACCCTTAAGCTTACCCTTACCCTTACCCTTACCCTTACCCTTAAGCTTACCCTTACCCTTACCCTTACCCTTACCCTTAACCTTGCTTTTACCCTTAAGCTTACCCTTACCCTTACCCTTACCCTTACTCTTAAGCTTACCCTTACCCTTACCCTTACCCTTACCCTTACCCTTACCCTTACCCTTACCCTTACCCTTGCTTTTACCCTTAAGCTTACCCTTACCCTTACCCTTACCCTTACCCTTAAGCTTACCCTTACCCTTACCCTTACCCTTACCCTTACCCTTACCCTTACCCTTACCCTTACCCTTACCCTTACCCTTACCCTTACCCTTGCTTTTACCCTTAAGCTTACCCTTACCCTTACCCTTACCCTTACCCTTACCCTTGCTTTTACCCTTGAGCTTACCCTTACCCTTACCCTTGCTTTTACCCTTAAGCTTACCCTTACCCTTACCCTTACCCTTACCCTTACCCTTGCTTTTACCCTTAAGCTTACCCTTACCCTTACCCTTACCCTTAATCTTACCCTTACCCTTACCCTTACCCTTACCCTTACCCTTACCCTTATCCTTACCCTTACCCTTACCCTTACCCTTACCCTTACCCTTGCTTTTACCCTTAAGCTTACCCTTACCCTTACCCTTACCCTTACCCTTACCCTTAAGCTTACCCTTACCCTTACCCTTACCCTTACCCTTAACCTTACCCTTGCTTTTACCCTTAAGCTTACCCTTACCCTTACCCTTACCCTTACCCTTAAGCTTACCCTTACCCTTAC
>CAUEHS010000715.1:0-62000 GCA_958510865.1 Myrrha octodecimguttata
CTTACCTTTACCCTTACACTTACCCTTACCCTTACCCTTACCCTTACCCTTACCCTTACCCTTACCCTTACCCTTACCCTTACCCTTACCCTTACCCTTACCCTTACCCTTACCCTTACCCTTACCCTTACCCTTACCCTTACCCTTACCCTTACCCTTACCCTTACCCTTACCCTTGCTTTTACCCTTAAGCTTACCCTTACCCTTACCCTTGCTTTTACCCTTAAGCTTACCCTTACCCTTACCCTTGCTTTTACCCTTAAGCTTAACCTTACCCTTACCCTTACCCTCACCCTTACCCTTACCCTTACCCTTACCCTTACCCTTACCCTTACCCTTGCTTTTACCCTTAAGCTTACCCTTACCCTTACCCTTACCCTTACCCTTACCCTTACCCTTGCTTTTACCCTTAAGCTTTCCCTTACCCTTACCCTTACCCTTACCCTTACCCTTACCCTTACCCTTACCCTTACCCTTACCCTTACCCTTACCCTTACCCTTACCCTTACCCTTACCCTTGCTTTTACCCTTAAGCTAACCCTTACCCTTACCCTTACCCTTACCCTTACCCTTACCCTTACCCTTGCTTTTACCCTTAAGCTTACCCTTACCCTTACCCTTACCCTTACCCTTACCCTTACCCTTACCCTTACCCTTACCCTTACCCTTACCCTTACCCTTGCTTTTACCCTTAGGCTTACCCTTACCTTTACCGTTACCCTTACCCTTACCCTTACCCTTACCCTTACCCTTACCCTTACCCTTGCTTTTACCCTTAAGCGTACCCTTACCCTTACCCTTACCCTTACCCTTACCCTTACCCTTGCTTTTACCCTCAAGCTTACCCTTACCCTTACCCTTACCCTTACCCTTGCTTTTATCCTTAGGCTTACCCTAACCCTTTCCCTTACCCTTACCCTTGCTTTTACCCTTAAGCTTACCCTTACCCTTACCCTTACCCTTACCCTTACCCTTACCCTTACCCTTACCCTTACCCTTACCCTTACCCTTTCTTTTACCCTTAGGCTTACCCTTACCTTTACCCTTACCCTTACCCATACCCTTACCCTTACCCTTACCCTCACCCTTGCTTTTACCCTTAAGCTTACCCTTACCCTTACCTTTACCCTTACCCTTACCCTTACCCTTGTTTTTACCCTTAAGCTTACCCTTACCCTTACCCCTACCCTTACCCTTACCCTTACCCTTACCCTTACCCTTACCCTTACCCTTACCCTTACCCTTACCCTTACCCTTACCCTTACCCTTACCCTTACCCTTACCCTTACCCTTACCCTTGCTTTTACCCTTAAGCTTACCCTTACCCTTACCCTTACCCTTACCCTTACCCTTACCCTTACCCTTACCCTTACCCTTACCCTTACCCTTGCTTTTACCCTTAGGCTTACCCTTACCTTTACCCTTACCCTTACCCTTACCCTTACCCTTACCCTTACCCTTACCCTTACCCTTACCCTTACCCTTGCTTTTACCCTTAAGCTTACCCTTACCCTTACCCTTACCCTTACCCTTACCCTTACCCTTACCCTTACCCTTACCCTTGCTTTTACCCTTAAGCTTACCCTTACCCTTACCCTTACCCTTACCCTTACCCTTACCCTTACCCTTACCCTTACCCTTGCTTTAACCCTTAAGCTTACCCTTACCCTAACCCTTACCCTTACCCTTAAGCTTACCCTTACCCTTACCCTTACCCTTACCCTTACCCTTACCCTTACCCTTACCCTTACCCTTGCTTTTACCCTTAAGCTTACCCTTACCCTTACCCTTACCCTTACCCTTACCCTTACCCTTACCCTTACCCTTACCCTTACCCTTGCTTTTACCCTTAAGCTTACCCTTACCCTTACCCTTACCCTTACCTTTACCCTTACCCTTACCCTTACCCTTACCCTTACCCTTACCCTTACCCTTACCCTTACCCTTACCCTTATCCTTACCCTTACCCTTACCCTTACCCTTACCCTTACCCTTACCCTTACCCTTGCTTTTACCCTTAGGCTTACCCTTACCTTTACCCTTACCCTTACCCTTACCCTTACCCTTACCCTTACCCTTACCCTTACCCTTACCCTTACCCTTACCCTTACCCTTACCCTTGCTTTTACCCTTAAGCTTACCCTTACCCTTACCCTTACCCTTTCCCTTACCCTTACCCTTACCCTTACCCTTACCCTTACCCTTACCCTTGCTTTTACCCTTAAGCTTACCCTTACCCTTACCCTTACCCTTACCCTTACCCTTACCCGTACCCTTACCCTTACCCTTACCCTTACCCTTACCCTTACCCTTACCCTTGCTTTTACCCTTAAGCTTACCCTTACCCTTACCCTTACCCTTACCCTTAAGCTTACCCTTACCCTTACCCTTACCCTTACCCTCACCCTTACCCTTACCCTTGCTTTTACCCTTAAGCTTACCCTTACCCTTACCCTTACCCTCACCCTTACCCTTACCCTTACCCTTACCCTTACCCTTACCCTTACCCTTACCCTTACCCTTACCCTTACCCTTACCCTTGCTTTTACCCTTAGGCTTACCCTTACCTTTACCCTTACAATTACCCTTACCCTTACCCTTACCCTTACCCTTACCCTTACCCTTACCCTTACCCTTACCCTTACCCTTGCTTTTACCCTTAAGCTTACCCTTACCCTTACCCTTACCCTTACCCTTACCCTTACCCTTACCCTTACCCTTACCCTTACCCTTACCCTTACCCTTGCTTTTACCCTTAAGCTTACCCTTACCCTTACCCTTGCTTTTACCCTTAAGCTAACCCTTACCCTTACCCTTACCCTTACCCTTACCCTTACCCTTACCCTTACCCTTACCTCTACCCTTGCTTTAACCCTTAAGCTTACCCTTACCCTTACCCTTACCCTTACCCTTACCCTTGCTTTTACCCTTAAGCTTACCCTTACCCTTACCTTTACCCTTACCCTTACCTTTACCCTTACCCTTACCCTTACCCTTGCTTTTACCCTTAAGCTTACCCTTACCCTTACCCTTACCCTTACCCTTACCCTTACCCTTACCCTTGCTTTTACCCTTAAGCTTACCCTTACCCTTACCCTTACCCTTACCCTTACCCTTACCCTTACCCTTACCCTTACCCTTATCCTTACCCTTACCCTTACCCTTACCCTTACACTTACCCTTACCCTTGCTTTTACCCTTAGGCTTACCCTTACCTTTACCCTTACCCTTACCCTTACCCTTACCCTTACCCTTACCCTTTCCCTTACCCTTACCCTTGCTTTTACCCTTAAGCTTACCCTTACCCTTACCCTTACCCTTACCCTTACCCTTACCCTTACCCTTACCCTTACCCTTACCCTTGCTTTTACCCTTAAGCTTACCCTTACCCTTACCCTTACCCTTACCCTTACCCTTACCCTTACCCTTACCCCTACCCTTACCCTTGCTTTTACCCTTAAGCTAACCCTTACCCTTACCCTTACCCTTACCCTTACCCTTGCTTTTACCCTTAAGCTTACCCTTACCCTTACCCTTACCTTTACCCTTACCCTTACCCTTACCCTTACACTTACCCTTACCCTTGCTTTTACCCTTAGGCTTACCCTTACCTTTACCCTTAACCTTACCCTTACCCTTACCCTTACTCTACCCTTACCCTTACCCTTGCTTTTACCCTTAAGCTTACCCTTACCCTTACCCTTACCCTTACCCTTACCCTTACCCTTACCCTTACCCTTACCCTTGCTTTTACCCTTAAGCTTACCCTTACCCTTACCCTTACCCTTGCTTTTACCCTTAGGCTTACCCTTACCCTTACCCTTACCCTTACCCTTGCTTTTACCCTTGAGCTTACCCTTACCCTTACCCTTACCCTTACCCTTACCCTTACCCTTACCCTTACCCTTACCCTTACCCTTACCCTTACCATTACCCTTACCCTTACCCTTTCCCTTGCTTTTACCCTTAGGCTTACCCTTACCTTTACCCTTACCCTTACCCTTACCCTTACCCTTACCCTTACCCTTACCCTTACCCTTACCCTTACCCTTGCTTTTACCCTTAAGCTTACCCTAACCCTTACCCTTACCCTCACCTTTACCCTTACCCTTGCTTTTACACTTAAGCTTACCCTTACCCTTACCCTTACCCTTACCCTTACCCATACCCTTACCCTTACACATACCCTTGCTTTTACCCTTAAGCTTACCCTTACCCTTACCCTTACCCTTACCCTTAAGCTTACCCTTACCCTTACCCTTACCCTTACCCTTGCTTTTACCCTTAAGCTTACCCTTAACCTTACCCTCACCCTTACCCTTACCCTTACCCTTGCTTTTACCCTTAGGCTTACCCTTACCTTTACCCTTACCCTTACCCTTACCATTACCCTTACCCTTACCCTTACCCTTACCCTAACCCTTACCCTTACCCTTACCCTTACCTTTACCCTTACCCTTACCCTTACCCTTACTCTTACCCTTACCCTTACCCTTACCCTTACCCTCATTCTTATTCTCACCCTTACCCTCACCCTTGCTTTTACCCTTAAGCTTACCCTTACCCTTACCCTTATCCTTACCCTTACCCTTACCCTTACCCTTGCTTTTACCCCTAAGCTTACCCTTACCCTTACCCTTACCCTTACCCTTACCCTTACCCTTACCCTTACCCTTACCCTTGCTTTTACCCTTAAGCTTACCCTTACCCTTACCCTTACCCTTACCCTTACCCTTACCCTTACCCTTACCCTTACCCTTGCTTTTACCCTTAGGCTTACCCTTACTTTTACCCTTACCCTTACCCTTACCCTTACCCTTACCCTTGCTTTTACCCTTAAGCTTACCCTTACCCTTACCCTTACCCTTACCCTTACCTCTACCCTTACCCTTACCCTTACCCTTACCCTTACCCTTACCCTTACCCTTACACTTGCTTTTACCCTTAAGCTTACCCTTACCCTTACCCTTACCCTTACCCTTACCCTTACCCTTACCCTTACCCTAACCCTTACCCTTACCCTTACCCTCACCCTTACCCTTACCCTTACCCTTGCTTTAACCCTTAGGCTTACCCTTACCCTTACCCTTACCCTTACCCTTAAGCTTACCCTTACCGTTACCCTTACCCTTACCCTTACCCTTACCCTTACCCTTACCCTTGCTTTTACCCTTAAGCTTACCCTTACCCTTACCCTTACCCTTACCCTTACCCTTACCCTTACCCTTACCCTTACCCTTACCCTTGCTTTTACCCTTAGGCTTACCCTTACCTTTACCCTTACCCTTACCCATACCCTTACCCTTACCCTTACCCTTACCCTCACCCTTGCTTTTACCCTTAAGCTTACCCTTACCCTTACCCTTACCCTTACCCTTACCCTTACCCTTACCCTTACCCTTGCTTTTACCCTTAGGCTTACCCTTACCTTTACCCTTACCCTTACCCTTACCCTTACCCTCACCCTTACCCTTACCCTTACCCTTGCTTTTACCCTTAAGCTCACCCTTACCCTTACCCTTACCCTTACCCTTACCCTTACCCTTGCTTTTACCCTTAAGCTTACCCTTTCCCTTACCCTTACCCTTACCCTTACCCTTGCTTTTACCCTTAGGCTTACCCTTACCCTTTCCCTTACCCTTACCCTTGCTTTTACCCTTAAGCTTACCCTTACCCTTACCCTTGCTTTTACCCTAAGGCTTACCCTTACCCTTACCCTTACCCTTACCCTTACCCTTACCCTCACCCTTACACTTACCCTTGCTTTTACCCTTAAGCTTACCCTTACCCTTACCCTTACCCTTACCCTTACCCTTACCCTTACCCTTACCCTTACCCTTACCCTTACCCTTATCCTTACCCTTGCTTTTACCCTTAGGCTTACCCTTACCTTTACCCTTACCCTTACCCTTACCCTTACCCTTACCCTTACCCTTACCCTCACCCTTGCTTTTACCCTTAAGCTTACCCTTACCCTTACCCTTACCCTTACCCTTACCCTTACCCTTACCCTTACCCTTACCCTTACCCTTACCCTTACCCTTGCTTTTACCCTAAAGCTTACCCTTACCCTTACCCTTACCCTTACCCTTACCCTTACCCTTGCTTTTACCCTTAAGCTTACCCTTACCCTTACCCTTACCCTTACCCTTACCCTTACCCTTACCCTTACCCTTACCCTTGCTTTTACCCTTAAGCTTACCCTTACCCTTACCCTTACCCTTACCCTTACCCTTGCTTTTACCCTTAGGCTTACCCTTACCCTTACCCTTACCCTTACCCTTACCCTTGCTTATACCCTTAAGCTTACCCTTACCCTTACCCTTACCCTTACCCTTACCCTTACCCTTACCCTTAACCTTACCCTTACCCTTACCCTTGCTTTTACCCTTAGGCTTACCCTTACCCTTACCCTTACCCTTACCCTTGCTTTTACCCTTAAGCTTACCCTTACCCTTACCCTTACCCTTACCCTCACCCTTACCCTTACCCTTACCCTTACCCTTACCCTTACCCTTACCCTTACCCTTACCCTTACCCTTACCCTTACCCTTACCCTTACCCTTACCCTTACCCTTACCCTTGCTTTTACCCTTAAGCTTACCCTTACCCTTACCCTTACCCTTACCCTTACCCTTACCCTTACCCTTGCTTTTACCCTTAAGCTTACCCTTACCCTTACCCTTACCCTTACCCTTACCCTTGCTTTTACCCTTAGGCTTACCCTTACCCTTACCCTTGCTTTTACCCTTAAGCTTACCCTTACCCTTACCCTTACCCTTACCCTTACCCTCACCCTTACCCTTGCTTTTACCCTTAAGCTTACCCTTACCCTTACCCTTACCCTTACCCTTACCCTTAACCTTACCCTTACCCTTACCCTTACCCTTACCCTTGCTTTTACCCTTCAGCTTACGTTTACCCTTACCCTTACCCTTACCCTTACCCTTACCCTTACCCTTACCCTTACCCTTACCCTTACCCTTGCTTTCACCCTTAAGCTTACCCTTACCCTTACCCTTACCCTTAAGCTTACCCTTACCCTTACCCTTACCCTTACCCTTACCCTTACCCTTACTCTTACCCTTACTCTTGCTTTTACTCTTAAGCTTACCCTTACCCTTACCCTTAACCTTATCCTTACCCTTACCCTTACCCTTACCCTTACCCTTACCCTTACCCTTGCTTTTACCCTTAGGCTTACCCTAAACCTTTACCCTTACCCTTACCCTTACCCTTACCCTTACCCTTACCCTTACCCTTACCCTTGCTTTTACCCTTAAGCTTACCCTTACCCTTACCCTTACCCTTACCCTTACCCTTACCCTTACCCTTACCCTTACCCTTGCTTTTACCCTTAGGCTTACCCTTACCTTTACCCTTACCCTTACCCTTACCCTTACCCTTACCCTTACCCTTACCCTTACCCTTACCCTTACCCTTGCTTTTACCCTTAAGCTTACCCTTACCCTTACCCTTACCCTTACCCCTACCCTTACCCTTGCTTTTACCCTTAAGCTTACCCTTACCCTTACCCTTACCCTTACCCTTACCCTTGCTTTTACTCTTAGGCTTACCCTTTCCCTTACCCTTGCTTTTACCCTTAAGCTTACCCTTACCCTTACCCTTACCCTTACCCTTACCCTTACCCTTACCCTTACCCTTACCCTTACCTTTACCCTTACCCTTACCCTTACCCTTACCCTTACCCTTACCCTTACCCTTACCCTTACCCTTACCCTTACCCTTACCCTTACCCTTGCTTTTACCCTTAGGCTTACCCTTACCTTTACCCTTACCCTTACCCTTACCCTTACCCTTACCCTTACCCTTGCTTTTACCCTTAAGCTTACCCTTACCCTTACCCTTACCCTTACCCTTACCCTTACCCTTACCCTTACCCTTACCCTTGCTTTTACCCTTAAGCTTACCCTTACCCTTACCCTTACCCTTACCCTTATCCTTACCCTTACCCTTACCCTTACCCTTACCCTTACCCTTACCCTTACCCTTACCCTTACCCTTGCTTTTACCCTTAAGCTTACCCTTACCCTTACCCTTACCCTTACCCTTACCCTTACCCTTACCCTTACCCTTGCTTTTACCCTTAAGCTTACCCTTACCCTTACCCTTACCCTTACCCTTACCCTTGCTTTTACCCTTAGGCTTACCCTTACCCTTACCCTTACCCTTACCCTTGCTTTTACCCTTAAGCTTACCCTTACCCTTACCCTGACCCTTACCCTTACCCTTACCCTTACCCTTACCCTTACCCTTACCCTTACCCTTACCCTTACCCTTGCTTTTACCCTTAGGCTTACCCTTACCCTTACCCTTACCCTTGCTTTTACCCTTAAGCTTACCCTTACCCTTACCCTTACCCTTACCCTTACCCTTACCCTTACCCTTACCCTTACCCTTACCCCTACCCTTACCCTTACCCTTACCCTTACCCTTACCCTTACCCTCACCCTTGCTTTTAGCCTTAAGCTTACCCTTACCCTTACCCTTACCCTTACCCTTACCCTTACCCTTACCCTTGCTTTTACCCTTAGGCTCACCCTTACCTTTACCCTTACCTTTACCCTTGCTTTTACCCTTAAGCTTACCCTTACCCTTACCCTTACCCTTACCCTTACCCTTACCCTTGCTTTTACCCTTAGGCTTACCCTTACCTTTACCCTTACCCTTACCCTTACCCTTACCCTTACCCTTACCCTCACCCTTACCCTTGCTTTTACCCTTAAGCTTACCCTTACCCTTACCCTTACCCTTACCCTTACCCTTACCCTTACCCTTACCCTTACCCTTACCCTTACCCTTACCCTTACCCTTGCTTTTACCCTTCAGCTTACCCTTACCCTTACCCTTACCCTTACCCTTACCCTTACCCTTACCCTTACCCTTACCCTTACCCTTACCCTTGCTTTTACCCTTAAGCTTACCCTTTCCCTTACCCTTACCCTTAAGCTTACCCTTACCCTTACCATTACCCTTACCCTTACCCTTACCCTTACTCTTACCCTTACCCTTGCTTTTACCCTTAAGCTTACCCTTACCCTTACCCTTACCCTTACCCTTACCCTTACCCTTACCCTTACCCTTACCCTTACCCTTATCCTTACCCTTACCCTTACCCTTGCTTTTACCCTTAGGCTTACCCTTACCTTTACCCTTACCCTTACCCTTACCCTTACCCTTACCCTTACCCTTACCCTTGCTTTTACCCTTAAGCTTACCCTTACCCTTACCCTTACCCTTACCCTTACCCTTGCTTTTACCCTTAGGCTTACCCTTACCCTTACCCTTACCCTTACCCTCGCTTTTACCCTTAAGCTTACCCTTACCCTTACCCTTACCCTTACCCTTACCCTTGCTTTTACACTTAGGCTTACCCTTACCTTTACCCTTACCCTTACCCTTACCCTTACCCTCACCCTTACCCTCACCCTTACCCTTGCTTTTACCCTTAAGCTTACCCTTACCCTTACCCTTACCCTTACCCTTACCCTTACCCTTACCCTTACCCTTACCCTTACCCTTGCTTTTACCCTTCAGCTTACCCTTACCCTTACCCTTACCCTTACCCTTACCCTTACCCTTACCCTTACCCTTGCTTTTACCCTTAAGCTTACCCTTACCCTTACCCTTACCCTTAAGCTTACCCTTACCCTTACCCTTACCCTTACCCTTACCCTCACCCTTACTCTTACCCTTACCCTTGCTTTTACCCTTAAGCTTACCCTTACCCTTACCCTTAACCTTATCCTTACCCTTACCCTTACCCTTACCCTTACCCTTACCCTTGCTTTTACCCTTAGGCTTACCCTTACCTTTACCCTTACCCTTACCCTTACCCTTACCCTTGCTTTTACCCTTAAGCTTACCCTTACCCTTACCCTTACCCTTACCCTTACCCTTGCTTTTACCCTTAGGCTTACCCTTACCCTTACCCTTACCCTTACCCTTGCTTTTACCCTTAAGCTTACCCTTACCCTTACCCTTACCCTTACCCTTACCCTTACCCTTGCTTTTACACTTAGGCTTACCCTTACCTTTACCCTTACCCTTACCCTTACCCTTACCCTTACCCTTACCCTCACCCTTACCCTTGCTTTTACCCTTAAGCTTACCCTTACCCTTACCCTTACCCTTACCCTTACCCTTAACCTTACCCTTACCCTTACCCTTACCCTTACCCTTGCTTTTACCCTTCAGCTTACGTTTACCCTTACCCTTACCCTTACCCTTACCCTTACCCTTACCCTTACCCTTACCCTTGCTTTCACCCTTAAGCTTACCCTTACCCTTACCCTTAAGCTTACCCTTACCCTTACCCTTACCCTTACCCTTACCCTTACCCTTACCCTTACTCTTACCCTTACCCTTGCTTTTACTCTTAAGCTTACCCTTACCCTTACCCTTAACCTTATCCTTATCCTTACCCTTACCCTTACCCTTACCCTTACCCTTGCTTTTACCCTTAGGCTTACCCTTACCTTTACCCTTACCCTTACCCTTACCCTTACCCTTACCCTTACCCTTACCCTTACCCTTGCTTTTACCCTTAAGCTTACCCTTACCCTTACCCTTACCCTTACCCTTACCCTTACCCTTACCCTTACCCTTACCCTTACCCTTGCTTTTACCCTTAGGCTTACCCTTACCTTTACCCTTACCCTTACCCTTACCCTTACCCTTACCCTTACCCTTACCCTTACCCTTACCCTTACCCTTGCTTTTACCCTTAAGCTTACCCTTACCCTTACCCTTACCCTTACCCCTACCCTTACCCTTGCTTTTACCCTTAAGCTTACCCTTACCCTTACCCTTACCCTTACCCTTACCCTTGCTTTTACTCTTAGGCTTACCCTTTCCCTTACCCTTGCTTTTACCCTTAAGCTTACCCTTACCCTTACCCTTACCCTTACCCTTACCCTTACCCTTACCCTTACCCTTACCCTTACCTTTACCCTTACCCTTACCCTTACCCTTACCCTTAACCTTACCCTTACCCTTACCCTTACCCTTACCCTTACCCTTACCCTTGCTTTTACCCTTAGGCTTACCCTTACCTTTACCCTTACCCTTACCCTTACCCTTACCCTTACCCTTACCCTTGCTTTTACCCTTAAGCTTACCCTTACCCTAACCCTTACCCTTACCCTTACCCTTACCCTTACCCTTGCTTTTACCCTTAAGCTTACCCTTACCCTTACCCTTACCCTTACCCTTATCCTTACCCTTACCCTTACCCTTACCCTTACCCTTACCCTTACCCTTACCCTTACCCTTGCTTTTACCCTTAAGCTTACCCTTACCCTCACCCTTACCCTTACCCTTACCCTTACCCTTACCCTTGCTTTTACCCTTAAGCTTACCCTTACCCTTACCCTTACCCTTACCCTTACCCTTGCTTTTACCCTTAGGCTTACCCTTATCCTTACCCTTACCCTTACCCTTGCTTTTACACTTAAGCTTACCCTTACCCTTACCCTGACCCTTACCCTTACCCTTACCCTTACCCTTACCCTTACCCTTACCCTTACCCTTACCCTTACCCTTGCTTTTACCCTTAGGCTTACCCTTACCCTTACCCTTACCCTTACCCTTGCTTTTACCCTTAAGCTTACCCTTACCCTTACCCTTACCCTTACCCTTACCCTTACCCTTACCCTTACCCTTACCCTTACCCTTACCCTTACCCTTACCCTTACCCTTACCCTCACCCTTGCTTTTACCCTTAAGCTTACCCTTACCCTTACCCTTACCCTTACCCTTACCCTTACCCTTACCCTTGCTTTTACCCTTAGGCTCACCCTTACCTTTACCCTTACCTTTACCCTTGCTTTTACCCTTAAGCTTACCCTTACCCTTACCCTTACCCTTACCCTTACCCTTACCCTTGCTTTTACCCTTAGGCTTACCCTTACCTTTACCCTTACCCTTACCCTTACCCTTACCCTTACCCTCACCCTTACCCTTGCTTTTACCCTTAAGCTTACCCTTACCCTTACCCTTACCCTTACCCTTACCCTTACCCTTACCCTTACCCTTACCCTTACCCTTACCCTTACCCTTGCTTTTACCCTTCAGCTTACCCTTACCCTTACCCTTACCCTTACCCTTACCCTTACCCTTACCCTTACCCTTACCCTTACCCTTACCCTTACCCTTGCTTTTACCCTTAAGCTTACCCTTTCCCTTACCCTTACCCTTAAGCTTACCCTTACCCTTACCATTACCCTTACCCTTACCCTTACCCTTACTCTTACCCTTACCCTTGCTTTTACCCTTAAGCTTACCCTTACCCTTACCCTTACCCTTACCCTTACCCTTACCCTTACCCTTACCCTTACCCTTACCCTTATCCTTACCCTTACCCTAACCCTTGCTTTTACCCTTAGGCTTACCCTTACCTTTACCCTTACCCTTACCCTTACCCTTACCCTTACCCTTACCCTTACCCTTGCTTTTACCCTTAAGCTTACCCTTACCCTTACCCTTACCCTTACCCTTACCCTTGCTTTTACCCTTAGGCTTACCCTTACCCTTACCCTTACCCTTACCCTCGCTTTTACCCTTAAGCTTACCCTTACCCTTACCCTTACCCTTACCCTTACCCTTGATTTTACACTTAGGCTTACCCTTACCTTTACCCTTTCCCTTACCCTTACCCTTACCCTCACCCTTACCCTCACCCTTACCCTTGCTTTTACCCTTAAGCTTACCCTTACCCTTACCCTTACCCTTACCCTTACCCTTACCCTTACCCTTACCCTTACCCTTACCCTTGCTTTTACCCTTCAGCTTACCCTTACCCTTACCCTTACCCTTACCCTTACCCTTACCCTTACCCTTACCCTTGCTTTTACCCTTAAGCTTACCCTTACCCTTACCCTTACCCTTAAGCTTACCCTTACCCTTACCCTTACCCTTACCCTTACCCTTACCCTCACCCTTACTCTTACCCTTACCCTTGCTTTTACCCTTAAGCTTACCCTTACCCTTACCCTTAACCTTATCCTTACCCTTACCCTTACCCTTACCCTTACCCTTACCCTTACCCTTGCTTTTACCCTTAGGCTTACCCTTACCTTTACCCTTACCCTTACCCTTACCCTTACCCTTACCCTTACCCTTACCCTTACCCTTGCTTTTACCCTTAAGCTTACCCTTACCCTTACCCTTACCCTTACCCTTACCCTTACCCTTACCCTTACCCTTACCCTTACCCTTACCCTTACCCTTACCCTCACCCTTGCTTTTACCCTTAGGCTTACCCTTACCTTTACCCTTACCCTTACCCTTACCCTTACCCTTACCCTTACCCTTACCCTTACCCTTACCCTTGCTTTTACCCTTAAGCTTACCCTTACCCTTACCCTTACCCTTACCCTTACCCTTACCCTTGCTTTTACCCTTAAGCTTACCCTTACCCTTACCCTTACCCTTACCCTTACCCTTACCCTTACCCTTGCTTTTACCCTTAAGCTTACCCTTACCCTTACCCTTACCCTTACCCTTACCCTTGCTTTTACTCTTAGGCTTACCCTTACCCTTACCCTTGCTTTTACACTTAAGCTTACCCTTACCCTTACCCTTACCCTTACCCTTACCCTCACCCTTACCCTTACCCTTACCCTTACCCTTACCCTTACCCTTACCCTTACCCTTACCCTTACCCTTACCCTTACCCTTACCCTTGCTTTTACCCTTAGGCTTACCCTTACCTTTACCCTTACCCTTACCCTTACCCTTACCCTTACCCTTACCCTTGCTTTTACCCTTAAGCTTACCCTTACCCTTACCCTTACCCTTACCCTTACCCTTACCCTTACCCTTACCCTTACCCTTGCTTTTACCCTTAAGCTTACCCTTACCCTTACCCTTACCCTTACCCTTACCCTTAACCTTACCCTTACCCTTACCCTTACCCTTACCCTTACCCTTACCCTTACCCTTGCTTTTACCCTTAAGCTTACCCTTACCCTTACCCTTACCCTTACCCTTACCCTTACCCTTGCTTTTACCCTTAAGCTTACCCTTACCCTTACCCTTACCCTTACCCTTACCCTTGCTTTTACCCTTAGGCTTACCCTTACCCTTACCCTTACCCTTACCCTTGCATTTACCCTTAAGCTTACCCTTACCCTTACCCTTACCCTTACCCTTACCCTTACCCTTACCCTTACCCTTACCCTTACCCTTGCTTTTACCCTTAGGCTTACCCTTACCCTTACCCTTACCCTTACCCTTGCTTTTACCCTTAAGCTCACCCTTACCCTTACCCTTACCCTTACCCTTACCCTCACCCTTACCCTTACCCTTACCCTTACCCTTACCCTTACCCTTACCCTTACCCTCACCCTTGCTTTTACCCTAAAGCTTACCCTTACCCTTACCCTTACCCTTACCCTTACCCTTACCCTTACCCTTACCCTTACCCTTACCCTTACCCTTGCTTTTACCCTTAAGCTTACCCTTACCCTTACCCTTACCCTTACCCTTACCCTTGCTTTTACCCTTAGGCTCACCCTTACCCTTACCCTTACCCTTACCCTTGCTTTTACCCTTAAGCTTACCCTTACCCTTACCGTTACCCTTACCCTTACCCTTACCCTTACCCTTGCTTTTACCCTTAGGCTTACCCTTACCTTTACCCTTACACTTACCCTTACCCTTACCCTCACCCTTACCCTTGCTTTTACCCTTAAGCTTACCCTTACCCTTACCCTTACCCTTACCCTTACCCTTACCCTTACCCTTACCCTTACCCTTACCCTTACCCTTACCCTTGCTTTTACCCTTCAGCTTACCCTTACCCTTACCCTTACCCTTACCCTTACCCTTACCCTTACCCTTGCTTTTACCCTTAAGCTTACCCTTACCCTTACCCTTACCCTTAAGCTTACCCTTACCCTTACCCTTACCCTTACCCTTACCCTTACCCTTACCCTTACCCTTACCCTTACCCTTACCCTTACTCTTACCCTTACCCTTGCTTTTAACCTTAAGCTTACCCTTACCCTTACCCTTACCCTTACCCTTACCCTTACCCTTACCCTTACCCTTACCCTTATCCTTACCCTTACCCTTACCCTTGCTTTTACCCTTAGGCTTACCCTTACCTTTACCCTTACCCTTACCCTTACCCTTACCCTTACCCTTACCCTTGCTTTTACCCTTAAGCTTACCCTTACCCTTACCCTTACCCTTACCCTTACCCTTGATTTTACCCTTAGGCTTACCCTCACCCTTACTCTTACCCTTACCCTTGCTTTCACCCTTAAGCTTACCCTTACCCTTACCCTTACCCTTACCCTTACCCTTACCCTTACCCTTACCCTTACCCTTACCCTTACCCTTGCTTTTACCCTAAGGCTTACCCTTACCCTTACCCTTACCCTCACCCTTGCTTTTACCCTTAAGCTTACCCTTACCCTTACCCTTACCCTTACCCTTACCCTTACCCTTACCCTTACCCTTACCCTTACCTTTACCCTTACCCTTACCCTAACCCTTGCTTTTACCCTTAAGCTTTCCCTTACCCTTACCCTTACCCTTACCCTTACCCTTACCCTTACCCTTACCCTTACCCTTACCCTTACCCTTACCCTTACCCTTACCCTTGCTTTTACCCTTAAGCTTACCCTTACCCTTACCCTTACCCTTACCCTTACCCTTACCCTTACCCTTGCTTTTACCCTTCAGCTTACCCTTACCCTTACCCTTACCATTACCCTTACCCTTACCCTTACCCTTGCTTTCACCCTTAGGCTTACCCTTACCTATACCCTTACCCTTACCCTTGCTTTTACCCTTAAGCTTACCCTTACCCTTACCCTTACCCTTACCCTTACCCTTGCTTTTACCCTTAAGCTTACCCTTACCCTTACCCTTACCCTTACCCTTACCCTTACCCTTACCCTTGCTTTTACCCTTAAGCTTTCCCTTACCCTTACCCTTACCCTTACCCTTACCCTTACCCTTGCTTTCACCCTTAGGCTTACCCTTACCTATACCCTTACCCTTACCCTTGCTTTTACCCTTAAGCCTACCCTTACCCTTACCCTTACCCTTACTTTTACCCTTGCTTTTACCCTTAGGCTTACCCTTACCTTTACCCTTACCCTTACCCTTACCCTTACCCTTACCCTTACCCTTACCCTTACCCTTACCCTTGCTTTTACCCTTAAGCTTACCCTTACCCTTACCCTTACCCTTACCCTTACCCTTACCCTTACCCTTACCCTTACCCTTACCCTTACCCTTACCCTTACCCTTGCTTCTACCCTTAAGCTTTCCCTTACCCTTACCCTTACCCTTACCCTTACCCTTACCCTTACCCTTACCCTTACCCTTACCCTTACCCTTACCCTTACCCTTACCCTTACCCTTACCCTTACCCTTACCCTTACCCTTACCCTTACCCTTACCTTTACCCTTACCCTTACCCTTACTCTTACCCTTACCCTTGCTTTTACCCTTAAGCTTACCCTTACCCTTACCCTCACCCTTACCCTTACCCTTACCCTTACCCTTACCCTTACCCTTACCCTTACCCTTACCCTTACCCTTACCCTTGCTTTTACCCTTAGGCTTACCCTTACCTTTACCCTTACCCTTACCCTTACCCTTACCCTTACCCTTACCCTTACCCTTACCCTTGCTTTTACCCTTAAGCTTACCCTTACCCTTACCCTTACCCTTACCCTTACCCTTACCCTTACCCTTGCTTTTACCCTGAGGCTTACCCTCACCCTTACTCTCACCCTTACCCTTGCTTTTACCCTTAAGCTTACCCTTACCCTTACCCTTACCCTTACCCTTACCCTTACCCTTGCTTTTACCCTAAGGCTTACCCTTACCCTTACCCTTACCCTTACCCTTGCTTTTACCCTTAAGCCTACTCTTACCCTTACCCTTACCCTTACCCTTACCCTTACCCTTACCCTTTTTCCTTACCCTTACCCTTACCCTTACCCTTACCCTTACCCTTACCCTTGCTTTTACCCTTAAGCTTACCCTTACCCTTACCCTTACCCTTACCCTTACCCTTACCCTTACCCTTACCCTTACCCTTACCCTTACCCTTACCCTTACCCTTACCCTTACCCTTACCCTTACCCTTACCCTTACCCTTACCCTTACCCTTACCCTTACCCTTACCCTTACCCTTACCCTTACCCTTACCCTTACCCTTACCCTTGCTTTTACCCTTAAGCTTACCCTTACCCTTACCCTTACCCTTACCCTTACCCTTACCTTTGCTCTTACCCTTAAGCTTACCCTTACCCTTACCCTTGCTTTCACCCTTAGGCTTACCCTTAGCTATACCCTTACCCTTGCTTTTACCCTTAAGCTTACCCTTACCCTTACCCTTACCCTTACCCTTACCCTTGCTTTTACCCTTAGGCTTACCCTTACCTTTACCCTTACCCTTACCCTTACCCTTTCCCTTACCCTTACCCTTACCCTTGCTTTTACCCTTAAGCTCACCCTTACCCTTACCTTTACCCTTACCCTTACCCTTACCCTTACCCTTACCCTTACCCTTACCCTTACCCTTGCTTCTACCCTTAAGCTTACCCTTACCCTTACCCTGACCCTTACCCTTACCCTTACCCTTACCCTTACCCTTACCCTTACCCTTACCCTTACCCTTACCCTTGCTTTTACCCTTAAGCTTACCCTTACCCTTACCCTTACCCTTACCCTTAAGCTTACCCTTACCCTTACCCTTACCCTTACCCTTACCCTTACCCTTACCCTTGCTTTTACCCTTAAGCTTACCCTTACCCTTACCCTTACCCTTACCCTTACCCTTACCCTTACCCTTACCCTTACCCTTACCCTTACCCTTACCCTTACCCTTACCCTTACCCTTACCATTACCCTTACCCTTACCCTTACCCTTACCCTTGCTTTTAACCTTAGGCTTACCCTTACCTTTACCCTTACCCTTACCCTTACCCTTACCCTTACCCTTACCCTTACCCTTACCCTTACCCTTACCCTTACCCTTGCTTTTACCCTTAAGCTTACCCTTACCCTTACCCTTACCCTTACCCTTACCCTTACCCTTGCTTTTACCCTTAAGCTTACCCTTACCCTTACCCTTACCCTTACCCTTACCCTTACCCTTACCCTTACCCTTGCTTTTACCCTTAAGCTTACCCTTACCCTTACCCTTACCCTTACCCTTACCCTTGCTTTTACTCTTAGGCTTACCCTTACCCTTACCCTTGCTTTTACACTTAAGCTTACCCTTACCCTTACCCTTACCCTTACCCTTACCCTCACCCTTACCCTTACCCTTACCCTTACCCTTACCCTTACCCTTACCCTTACCCTTACCCTTACCCTTACCCTTGCTTTTACCCTTAGGCTTACCCTTACCTTTACCCTTACCCTTACCCTTACCCTTACCCTTACCCTTACCCTTACCCTTGCTTTTACCCTTAAGCTTACCCTTACCCTTACCCTTACCCTTACCCTTACCCTTACCCTTACCCTTACCCTTGCTTTTACCCTTAAGCTTACCCTTACCCTTACCCTTACCCTTACCCTTACCCTTAACCTTACCCTTACCCTTACCCTTACCCTTACCCTTACCCTTACCCTTACCCTTGCTTTTACCCTTAAGCTTACCCTTACCCTTACCCTTACCCTTACCCTTACCCTTACCCTTACCCTTGCTTTTACCCTTAAGCTTACCCTTACCCTTACCCTTACCCTTACCCTTACCCTTGCTTTTACCCTTAGGCTTACCCTTACCCTTACCCTTACCCTTACCCTTACCCTTGCTTTTACCCTGAGGCTTACCCTCACCCTTACTCTTACCCTTACCCTTGCTTTTACCCTTAAGCTTACCCTTACCCTTACCCTTACCCTTACCCTTACCCTTACCCTTGCTTTTACCCTAAGGCTTACCCTTACCCTTACCCTTACCCTTACCCTTGCTTTTACCCTTAAGCCTACTCTTACCCTTACCCTTACCCTTACCCTTACCCTTACCCTTACCCTTACCCTTTTTCCTTACCCTTACCCTTACCCTTACCCTTACCCTTACCCTTACCCTTGCTTTTACCCTTAAGCTTACCCTTACCCTTACCCTTACCCTTACCCTTACCCTTACCCTTACCCTTACCCTTACCCTTACCCTTACCCTTACCCTTACCCTTACCCTTACCCTTACCCTTACCCTTACCCTTACCCTTACCCTTACCCTTACCCTTACCCTTACCCTTACCCTTACCCTTACCCTTACCCTTGCTTTTACCCTTAAGCTTACCCTTACCCTTACCCTTACCCTTACCCTTACCCTTACCCTTGCTCTTACCCTTAAGCTTACCCTTACCCTTACCCTTACCCTTACCCTTACCCTTACCCTTGCTTTCACCCTTAGGCTTACCCTTAGCTATACCCTTACCCTTGCTTTTACCCTTAAGCTTACCCTTACCCTTACCCTTACCCTTACCCTTACCCTTGCTTTTACCCTTAGGCTTACCCTTACCTTTACCCTTACCCTTACCCTTACCCTTTCCCTTACCCTTACCCTTACCCTTGCTTTTACCCTTAAGCTCACCCTTACCCTTACCTTTACCCTTACCCTTACCCTTACCCTTACCCTTACCCTTACCCTTACCCTTACCCTTGCTTCTACCCTTAAGCTTACCCTTACCCTTACCCTGACCCTTACCCTTACCCTTACCCTTACCCTTACCCTTACCCTTACCCTTACCCTTACCCTTGCTTTTACCCTTAAGCTTACCCTTACCCTTACCCTTACCCTTACCCTTAAGCTTACCCTTACCCTTACCCTTACCCTTACCCTTACCCTTACCCTTACCCTTGCTTTTACCCTTAAGCTTACCCTTACCCTTACCCTTACCCTTACCCTTACCCTTACCCTTACCCTTACCCTTACCCTTACCCTTACCCTTACCCTTACCCTTACCCTTACCCTTACCATTACCCTTACCCTTACCCTTACCCTTACCCTTACCCTTACCCTTACCCTTGCTTTTAACCTTAGGCTTACCCTTACCTTTACCCTTACCCTTACCCTTACCCTTACCCTTACCCTTACCCTTACCCTTACCCTTACCCTTACCCTTACCCTTGCTTTTACCCTTAAGCTTACCCTTACCCTTACCCTTACCCTTACCCTTACCCTTACCCTTGCTTTTACCCTTAAGCTTACCCTTACCCTTACCCTTACCCTTACCCTTACCCTTACCCTTACCCTTACCCTTGCTTTTACCCTTAAGCTTACCCTTACCCTTACCCTTACCCTTACCCTTACCCTTGCTTTTACTCTTAGGCTTACCCTTACCCTTACCCTTGCTTTTACACTTAAGCTTACCCTTACCCTTACCCTTACCCTTACCCTTACCCTCACCCTTACCCTTACCCTTACCCTTACCCTTACCCTTACCCTTACCCTTACCCTTACCCTTACCCTTACCCTTACCCTTACCCTTACCCTTGCTTTTACCCTTAGGCTTACCCTTACCTTTACCCTTACCCTTACCCTTACCCTTACCCTTACCCTTACCCTTACCCTTACCCTTGCTTTTACCCTTAAGCTTACCCTTACCCTTACCCTTACCCTTACCCTTACCCTTACCCTTACCCTTACCCTTACCCTTGCTTTTACCCTTAAGCTTACCCTTACCCTTACCCTTACCCTTACCCTTACCCTTAACCTTACCCTTACCCTTACCCTTACCCTTACCCTTACCCTTACCCTTACCCTTGCTTTTACCCTTAAGCTTACCCTTACCCTTACCCTTACCCTTACCCTTACCCTTACCCTTACCCTTGCTTTTACCCTTAAGCTTACCCTTACCCTTACCCTTACCCTTACCCTTACCCTTGCTTTTACCCTTAGGCTTACCCTTACCCTTACCCTTACCCTTACCCTTGCATTTACCCTTAAGCTTACCCTTACCCTTACCCTTACCCTTACCCTTACCCTTACCCTTACCCTTACCCTTACCCTTACCCTTACCCTTACCCTTACCCTTGCTTTTACCCTTAGGCTTACCCTTACCCTTACCCTTACCCTTACCCTTGCTTTTACCCTTAAGCTCACCCTTACCCTTACCCTTACCCTTACCCTTACCCTTACCCTTACCCTTACCCTTACCCTTACCCTTACCCTTACCCTTACCCTTACCCTCACCCTTGCTTTTACCCTAAAGCTTACCCTTACCCTTACCCTTACCCTTACCCTTACCCTTACCCTTACCCTTACCCTTGCTTTTACCCTTAAGCTTACCATTACCCTTACCCTTACCCTTACCCTTACCCTTGCTTTTACCCTTAGGCTCACCCTTACCCTTACCCTTACCCTTACCCTTGCTTTTACCCTTAAGCTTACCCTTACCCTTACCCTTACCCTTACCCTTACCCTTACCCTTACCCTTACCCTTACCCTTGCTTTTACCCTTAGGCTTACCCTTACCTTTACCCTTACACTTACCCTTACCCTTACCCTCACCCTTACCCTTGCCTTTACCCTTAAGCTTACCCTTACCCTTACCCTTACCCTTACCCTTACCCTTACCCTTACCCTTACCCTTACCCTTACCCTTACCCTTGCTTTTACCCTTCAGCTTACCCTTACCCTTACCCTTACCCTTACCCTTACCCTTACCCTTACCCTTACCCTTGCTTTTACCCTTAAGCTTACCCTTACCCTTACCCTTACCCTTAAGCTTACCCTTACCCTTACCCTTACCCTTACCCTTACCCTTACCCTTACCCTTACCCTTACCCTTACCCTTACTCTTACCCTTACCCTTGCTTTTAACCTTAAGCTTACCCTTACCCTTACCCTTACCCTTACCCTTACCCTTACCCTTACCCTTACCCTTACCCTTATCCTTACCCTTACCCTTACCCTTGCTTTTACCCTTAGGCTTACCCTTACCTTTACCCTTACCCTTACCCTTACCCTTACCCTTACCCTTACCCTTGCTTTTACCCTTAAGCTTACCCTTACCCTTACCCTTACCCTTACCCTTACCCTTGATTTTACCCTTAGGCTTACCCTCACCCTTACTCTTACCCTTACCCTTGCTTTTACCCTTAAGCTTACCCTTACCCTTACCCTTACCCTTACCCTTACCCTTACCCTTACCCTTACCCTTACCCTTACCCTTACCCTTACCCTTACCCTTGCTTTTACCCTAAGGCTTACCCTTACCCTTACCCTTACCCTTACCCTTGCTTTTACCCTTAAGCTTACCCTTACCCTTACCCTTACCCTTACCCTTACCCTTACCCTTACCCTTACCCTTACCCTTACCCTTACCTTTACCCTTACCCTTACCCTAACCCTTGCTTTTACCCTTAAGCTTTCCCTTACCCTTACCCTTACCCTTACCCTTACCCTTACCCTTACCCTTACCCTTACCCTTACCCTTACCCTTACCCTTACCCTTACCCTTACCCTTACCCTTACCCTTGCTTTTACCCTTAAGCTTACCCTTACCCTTACCCTTACCCTTACCCTTACCCTTACCCTTGCTTTTACCCTTCAGCTTACCCTTACCCTTACCCTTACCCTTACCCTTACCCTTACCCTTACCCTTGCTTTCACCCTTAGGCTTACCCTTACCTATACCCTTACCCTTACCCTTGCTTTTACCCTTAAGCTTACCCTTACCCTTACCCTTACCCTTACCCTTACCCTTGCTTTTACCCTTAAGCTTACCCTTACCCTTACCCTTACCCTTACCCTTACCCTTACCCTTACCCTTGCTTTTACCCTTAAGCTTTCCCTTACCCTTACCCTTACCCTTACCCTTACCCTTACCCTTGCTTTCACCCTTAGGCTTACCCTTACCTATACCCTTACCCTTACCCTTGCTTTTACCCTTAAGCCTACCCTTACCCTTACCCTTACCCTTACTTTTACCCTTGCTTTTACCCTTAGGCTTACCCTTACCTTTACCCTTACCCTTACCCTTACCCTTACCCTTACCCTTACCCTTACCCTTACCCTTACCCTTGCTTTTACCCTTAAGCTTACCCTTACCCTTACCCTTACCCTTACCCTTACCCTTACCCTTACCCTTACCCTTACCCTTACCCTTGCTTCTACCCTTAAGCTTACCCTTACCCTTACCCTTACTCTTACCCTTACCCTTACCCTTACCCTTACCCTTACCCTTACCCTTACCCTTACCCTTACCTTTACCCTTACCCTTACCCTTACCCTTACCCTTACCCTTACCCTTACCCTTACCCTTACCCTTACCCTTACCTTTACCCTTACCCTTACCCTTACTCTTACCCTTACCCTTGCTTTTACCCTAAAGCTTACCCTTACCCTTACCCTCACCCTTACCCTTACCCTTACCCTTACCCTTACCCTTACCCTTACCCTTACCCTTACCCTTGCTTTTACCCTTAGGCTTACCCTTACCTTTACCCTTACCCTTACCCTTACCCTTACCCTTACCCTTACCCTTACCCTTGCTTTTACCCTTAAGCTTACCCTTACCCTTACCCTTACCCTTACCCTTACCCTTACCCTTACCCTTGCTTTTACCCTGAGGCTTACCCTCACCCTTACTCTTACCCTTACCCTTGCTTTTACCCTTAAGCTTACCCTTACCCTTACCCTTACCCTTACCCTTACCCTTACCCTTGCTTTTACCCTAAGGCTTACCCTTACCCTTACCCTTACCCTTACCCTTGCTTTTACCCTTAAGCCTACTCTTACCCTTACCCTTACCCTTACCCTTACCCTTACCCTTACCCTTTTTCCTTACCCTTACCCTTACCCTTACCCTTACCCTTACCCTTACCCTTGCTTTTACCCTTAAGCTTACCCTTACCCTTACCCTTACCCTTACCCTTACCCTTACCCTTACCCTTACCCTTACCCTTACCCTTACCCTTACCCTTACCCTTACCCTTACCCTTACCCTTACCCTTACCCTTACCCTTACCCTTACCCTTACCCTTACCCTAACCCTTACCCTTGCTTTTACCCTTAAGCTTACCCTTACCCTTACCCTTACCCTTACCCTTACCCTTACCCTTGCTCTTACCCTTAAGCTTACCCTTACCCTTACCCTTACCCTTACCCTTACCCTTACCCTTGCTTTCACCCTCAGGCTTACCCTTACCTATACCCTTACCCTTGCTTTTACCCTTAAGCTTACCCTTACCCTTACCCTTACCCTTACCCTTACTCTTGCTTTTACCCTTAGGCTTACCCTTACCTTTACCCTTACCCTTACCCTTACCCTTTCCCTTACCCTTACCCTTACCCTTGCTTTTACCCTTAAGCTCACCCTTACCCTTACCTTTACCCTTACCCTTACCCTTACCCTTACCCTTACCCTTACCCTTACCCTTGCTTCTACCCTTAAGCTTACCCTTACCCTTACCCTGACCCTTACCCTTACCCTTACCCTTACCCTTACCCTTACCCTTACCCTTACCCTTACCCTTGCTTTTACCCTTAAGCTTACCCTTACCCTTACCCTTACCCTTACCCTTAAGCTTACCCTTACCCTTAAGCTTACCCTTACCCTTACCCTTACCCTTACCCTTACCCTTACCCTTACCCTTTCTTTTACCCTTAAGCTTACCCTTACCCTTACCCTTACCCTTACCCTTACCCTTACCCTTACCCTTACCCTTACCCTTACCCTTACCCTTACCCTTACCCTTACCCTTGCCCTTACCCTTACCCTTACCCTTGCTTTTAACCTTAGGCTTACCCTTACCTTTACCCTTACCCTTACCCTTACCCTTACCCTTACCCTTACCCCTACCCTTACCCTTACCCTCACCCTTACCCTTACCCTTACCCTTACCCTTACCCTTACCCTTACCCTTACCCTTACCCTTGCTTTTACCCTTAAGCTTACCCTTACCCTTACCCTTACCCTTACCCTTACCCTTGCTTTTACCCTTAAGCTTAACCTTACCCTTACCCTTACCCTTACCCTTACCCTAACCCTTACCCTTACCCTTACCCTTACCCTTGCTTTTACCCTTAAGCTTACCCTTACCCTTACCCTTACCCTTAAGCTTACCCTTACCCTTACCCTTACCCTTACCCTTACCCTTACCCTTACCCTTACCCTTACCCTTGCTTTTACCCTTAAGCTTACCCTTACCCTTACCCTTACCCTTACCCTTACCCTTGCTTTTACCCTTAAGCTCACCCTTACCCTTACCCTTACCCTTACCCTTAAGCTTACCCTTACCCTTACTCTTACCCTTACCCTTACCCTTACCCTTACCCTTGCTTTTACCCTTAAGCTTACCCTTACCCTTACCCTTACCCTTACCCTTACCCTTACCCTTACCCTTACCCTTACCCTTACCCTTACCCTTACCCTTGCTTTTTCCTTAGGCTTACCCTTACCTTTACCCTTACCCTTACCCTTACCCTTACCCTTACCCTTACCCTTACCCTTACCCTTACCCTTACCCTTGCCCTTACCCTTACCCTTGCTTTTACCCTTAAGCTTAACCTTATCCTTACCCTTACCCTTACCCTTACCCTTACCCTTACCCTTACCCTTACCCTTACCCTTGCTTTTGCCCTCAAGCTTACACTTACCCTTACCCTTACCCTTACCCTTACCCTTACCCTTGCTTTTACCCTTAAGCTTACCCTTACCCTTACCCTTACCCTTACCCTTACCCTTACCCTTACCCTTACCCTTACCCTTGCTTTTACCCTTAAGCTTACCCTTACCCTTACCCTTACCCTTACCCTTACCCTTACCCTTACCCTTGCTTTTACCCTTCAGCTTACCCTTACCCTTACCCTTACCCTTACCCTTACCCTTACCCTTACCCTTACCCTTACCCTTGCTTTTACCCTTAAGCTTACCCTTACCCTTACCCTTACCCTTAAGCTTACCCTTACCCTTACCCTTACCCTTACCCTTACCCTTACCCTTACCCTTACCCTTACCCTTACCCTTACTCTTACCCTTACCCTTGCTTTTAACCTTAAGCTTACCCTTACCCTTACCCTTACCCTTACCCTTACACTTACCCTTACCCTTATCCTTACCCTTACCCTTACCCTTGCTTTTACCCTTAGGCTTACCCTTACCTTTACCCTTACCCTTACCCTTACCCTTACCCTTACCCTTACCCTTACCCTTGCTTTTACCCTTAAGCTTACCCTTACCCTTACCCTTACCCTTACCCTTACCCTTGATTTTACCCTTAGGCTTACCCTCACCCTTACTCTTACCCTTACCCTTGCTTTTACCCTTAAGCTTACCCTAACCCTTACCCTTACCCTTACCCTTACCCTTACCCTTACCCTTACCCTTACATTTACCCTTGCTTTTACCCTAAGGCTTACCCTTACCCTTACCCTTACCCTTACCCTTGCTTTTACCCTTAAGCTTACCCTAACCCTTACCCTTACCCTTACCCTTACCCTTACCCTTACCCTTTCCCTTACCCTTACCCTTACCCTTACCCTTACCCTTGCTTTTACCCTTAAGCTTACCCTTACCCTTACCCTTACCCTTACCCTTACCCTTACCCTTACCCTTACCCTTACCCTTACCCTTACCCTTACCCTTACCCTTACCCTTACCCTTACCCTTACCCTTACCCTTACCCTTACCCTTACCCTTACCCTTGCTTTTACCCTTAAGCTTACCCTTACCCTTACCCTTACCCTTACCCTTACCCTTACCCTTACCCTTGCTTTTACCCTTCAGCTTACCCTTACCCTTACCCTTACCCTTACCCTTACCCTTACCCTTGCTTTCACCCTTAGGCTTACCCTTACCTATACCCTCACCCTTACCCTTGCTTTTACCCTTAAGCTTACCCTTACCCTTACCCTTACCCTTACCCTTACCCTTACCCTTACCCTTACCTTTGCTTTCACCCTTAAGCTTACCCTTACCCTTACCCTTACCCTTACCCTTACCCTTACCCTTGCTTTCACCCTTAGGCTTACCCTTACCTATACCCTTACCCTTACCCTTGCTTTTACCCTTAAGCCTACCCTTACCCTTACCCTTACCCTTACTTTTACCCTTGCTTTTACCCTTAGGCTTACCCTTACCTTTACACTTACCCTAACCCTTACCCTTACCCTTACCCTTACCCTTACCCTTACCCTTACCCTTACCCTTACCCTTGCTTTTACCCTTAAGCTTACCCTTACCCTTACCCTTACCCTTACCCTTACCCTTACCCTTACCCTTACCCTTACCCTTGCTTCTACCCTTAAGCTTACCCTTACCTTTACCCTTACCCTTACCCTTACCCTTACCCTTACCCTTACCCTTACCCTTACCCTTACCCTTACATTTACCCTTACCCTTACCCTTACCCTTACCCTTACCTTTACCCTTACCCTTACCCTTACTCTTACCCTTACCCTTGCTTTTACCCTTAAGCTCACCCTTACCCTTACCCTTACCCTTACCCTTACCCTTACCCTTACCCTTACCCTTACCCTTACCCTTACCCTTACCCTTACCCTTACCCTTACCCTTACCCTTACCCTTACCCTTACCCTTACCCTTACCCTTACCCTTGCTTTTACCCTTAGGCTTACCCTTACCTTTACCTTTACCCTTACCCTTACCCTTACCCTTACCCTTACCCTTACCCTTACCCTTACCCTTACCCTTACCCTTACCCTTGCTTTTACCCTTAAGCTTACCCTTACCCTTACCCTTACCCTTACCCTTACCCTTACCCTTACCCTTGCTTTTACCCTGAGGCTTACCCTCACCCTTACTCTTACCCTTACCCTTGCTTTTACCCTTAAGCTTACCCTTACCCTTACCCTTACCCTTACCCTTACCCTTGCTTTTACCCTAAGGCTTACCCTTACCCTTACCCTTACCCTTACCCTTGCTTTTACCCTTAAGCTTACTCTTACCCTTACCTTTACCCTTACCCTTACCCTTACCCTTACCCTTTTTCCTTACCCTTACCCTTACCCTTACCCTTACCCTTACCCTTACCCTTGCTTTTACCCTTAAGCTTACCCTTACCCTTACCCTTACCCTTACCCTTACCCTTACCCTTACCCTTACCCTTACCCTTACCCTTAACCTTACCCTTACCCTTACCCTTACCCTTACCCTAACCCTTACCCTTAATCTTACCCTTACCCTTACCCTTACCCTTGCTTTTACCCTTAAGCTTACCCTTACCCTTACCCTTACCCTTACCCTTACCCTTACCCTTGCTCTTACCCTTAAGCTTACCCTTACCCTTACCCTTACCCTTACCCTTACCCTTGCTTTCACCCTTAGGCTTACCCTTACCTATACCCTTACCCTTGCTTTTACCCTTAAGCTTACCCTTACCCTTACCCTTACCCTTACCCTTACCCTTGCTTTTACCCTTAGGCTTACCCTTACCTTTACCCTTACCCTTACCCTTACCCTTTCCCTTACCCTTACCCTTACCCTTGCTTTTACCCTTAAGCTTACCCTTACCCTTACCTTTACCCTTACCCTTACCCTTACCCTTACCCTTACCCTTACCCTTACCCTTGCTTCTACCCTTAAGCTTACCCTTACCCTTACCCTTACCCTTACCCTTACCCTTACCCTTACCCTTACCCTTACCCTTACCCTTACCCTTGCTTTTACCCTCAAGCTTACCCTTACCCTTACCCTTACCCTTACCCTTAAGCTTACCCTTACCCTTACCCTTACCCTTACCCTTACCCTTACCCTTACCCTTGCTTTTACCCTTAAGCTTACCCTTACCCTTACCCTTACCCTTACCCTTACCCTTACCCTTACCCTTACCCTTACCCTTACCCTTACCCTTACCCTTACCCTTACCCTTACCCTTACCCTTACCCTTACCCTTACCCTTACCCTTACCCTTACCCTTACCCTTGCTTTTACCCTTAGGCTTACCCTTACCTTTACCCTTACCCTTACCCTTACCCTAACCCTTACCCTTACCCCTACCCTTACCCTTACCCTTACCCTTACCCTTACCCTTACCCTTACCCTTACCCTTACCCTTACCCTTACCCTTGCTTTTACCCTTAAGCTTACCCTTACCCTTACCCTTACCCTTACCCTTACCCTGGCTTTTACCCTTAAGCTTAACCTTACCCTTACCCTCACCCTTACCCTTACCCTTACCCTTACCCTTACCCTTACCCTTACCCTTACCCTTACCCTTACCCTTGCTTTTACCCTTAAGCTTACCCTTACCCTTACCCTTACCCTTAAGCTTACCCTTACCCTTACCCTTACCCTTAACCTTACCCTTACCCTTACCCTTACCCTTACCCTTGCTTTTACCCTTAAGCTTACCCTTACCCTTACCCTTACCCTTACCCTTACCCTTGCTTTTACCCTTAAGCTCACCCTTACCCTTACCCTTACCCTTACCCTTAAGCTTACCCTTACCCTTACTCTTACCCTTACCCTTACCCTTACCCTTACCCTTACCCTTGCTTTTACCCTTAAGCTTACCCTTACCCTTACCCTTACCCTTACCCTTACCCTTACCCTTACCCTTACCCTTACCCTTACCCTTGCTTTTTCCTTAGGCTTACCCTTACCTTTACTCTTACCCTTACCCTTACCCTTACCCTTACCCTTACCCTTACCCTTACCCTTACCCTTACCCTTACCCTTACCCTTACCCTTACCCTTACCCTTGCTTTTACCCTTAAGCTTACCCTTATCCTTACCCTTACCCTTACCCTTACCCTTACCCTTACCCTTACCCTTACCCTTACCCTTACCCTTGCTTTTGCTCTTAAGCTTACACTTACCCTTACCCTTACCCTTACCCTTACCCTTACCCTTGCTTTTACCCTTAAGCTTACCCTTACCCTTACCCTTACCCTTACCCTTACCCTTACCCTTACCCTTACCCTTACCCTTACCCTTACCCTTGCTTTTACCCTTAAGCTTACCCTTACCCTTACCCTTACCCTTACCCTTACCCTTACCCTTACCCTTACCCTTACCCTTACCCTTACCCTTACCCTTACCCTTGCTTTTACCCTAAGGCTTACCCTTACCCTTACCCTTACCCTTACCCTTGCTTTTACCCTTAAGCTTACTCTTACCCTTACCTTTACCCTTACCCTTACCCTTACCCTTACCCTTTTTCCTTACCCTTACCCTTACCCTTACCCTTACCCTTACCCTTACCCTTGCTTTTACCCTTAAGCTTACCCTTACCCTTACCCTTACCCTTACCCTTACCCTTACCCTTACCCTTACCCTTACCCTTAACCTTACCCTTACCCTTACCCTTACCCTAACCCTTACCCTTACCCTTACCCTTACCCTTACCCTTACCCTTGCTTTTACCCTTAAGCTTACCCTTACCCTTACCCTTACCCTTACCCTTACCCTTACCCTTGCTCTTACCCTTAAGCTTACCCTTACCCTTACCCTTACCCTTACCCTTACCCTTGCTTTCACCCTTAGGCTTACCCTTACCTATACCCTTACCCTTGCTTTTACCCTTAAGCTTACCCTTACCCTTACCCTTACCCTTACCCTTACCCTTGCTTTTACCCTTAGGCTTACCCTTACCTTTACCCTTACCCTTACCCTTACCCTTTCCCTTACCCTTACCCTTACCCTTGCTTTTACCCTTAAGCTTACCCTTACCCTTACCTTTACCCTTACCCTTACCCTTACCCTTACCCTTACCCTTACCCTCACCCTTGCTTCTACCCTTAAGCTTACCCTTACCCTTACCCTTACCCTTACCCTTACCCTTACCCTTACCCTTACCCTTACCCTTACCCTTACCCTTACCCTTGCTTTTACCCTTAAGCTTACCCTTACCCTTACCCTTACCCTTACCCTTAAGCTTACCCTTACCCTTACCCTTACCCTTACCCTTACCCTTACCCTTACCCTTGCTTTTACCCTTAAGCTTACCCTTACCCTTACCCTTACCCTTACCCTTACCCTTACCCTTACCCTTACCCTTACCCTTACCCTTACCCTTACCCTTACCCTTACCCTTACCCTTACCCTTACCCTTACCCTTACCCTTACCCTTACCCTTGCTTTTACCCTTAGGCTTACCCTTACCTTTACCCTTACCCTTACCCTTACCCTTACCCTTACCCTTACCCCTACCCTTACCCTTACCCTTACCCTTACCCTTACCCTTACCCTTACCCTTACCCTTACCCTTACCCTTACCCTTGCTTTTACCCTTAAGCTTACCCTTACCCTTACCCTTACCCTTACCCTTACCCTTGCTTTTACCCTTAAGCTTAACCTTACCCTTACCCTCACCCTTACCCTTACCCTTACCCTTACCCTTACCCTTACCCTTACCCTTACCCTTGCTTTTACCCTTAAGCTTACCCTTACCCTTACCCTTACCCTTAAGCTTACCCTCACCCTTACCCTTACCCTTAACCTTACCCTTACCCTTACCCTTACCCTTACCCTTGCTTTTACCCTTAAGCTTACCCTTACCCTTACCCTTACCCTTACCCTTACCCTTGCTTTTACCCTTAAGCTCACCCTTACCCTTACCCTTACCCTTACCCTTAAGCTTACCCTTACCCTTACTCTTACCCTTACCCTTACCCTTACCCTTACCCTTACCCTTGCTTTTACCCTTAAGCTTACCCTTACCCTTACCCTTACCCTTACCCTTACCCTTACCCTTACCCTTACCCTTACCCTTACCCTTACCCTTGCTTTTTCCTTAGGCTTACCCTCACCTTTACCCTTACCCTTACCCTTACCCTTACCCTTACCCTTACCCTTACCCTTACCCTTACCCTTACCCTTACCCTTACCCTTACCCTTACCCTTCCTTTTACCCTTAAGCTTACCCTTATCCTTACCCTTACCCTTACCCTTACCCTTACCCTTACCCTTACCCTTACCCTTACCCTTACCCTTGCTTTTGCCCTTAAGCTTACACTTTCCCTTACCCTTACCCTTACCCTTGCTTTTACCCTTAAGCTTACCCTTACCCTTACCCTTACCCTTACCCTTACCCTTACCCTTACCCTTACCCTTACCCTTGCTTTTACCCTTAAGCTTACCCTTACCCTTACCCTTACCCTTACCCTTACCCTTACCCTTACCCTTACCCTTACCCTTACCCTTACCCTTACCCTTACCCTTACCCTTGGTTTTACCCTTAGGCTTACCCTTACCTATACCCTTACCCTTACCCTTACCCTTGCCCTTACCCTTACCCTTACCCTTGCTTTTACCCTTAAGCTTACCCTTACCCTTACCCTTACCCTTACCCTTACCCTTACCCTTGCTTTTACCCTTAAGCTTACCCTTACCCTTACCCTTACCCTTACCCTTACCCTTGCTTTTACCCTTAGGCTTACCCTCACCCTTACCCTTACCCTTACCCTTGCTTTTACCCTTAAGCTTACCCTTACCCTTACCCTTACCCTTACCCTTACCCTTACCCTTAACCTTACCCTTACCCTTACCCTTACCCTTACCCTTACCCTTACCCTTACCCTTACCCTTACCCTTACCCTTACCCTTACCCTTACCCTTACCCTTACCCTTACCCTTACCCTTATCCTTACCCTTGCTTTTACCCTTAGGCTTACCCTTACCTTTACCCTTACCCTTACCCTTACCCTTACCCTTACCCTTACCCTTACCCTTACCCTTGCTTTTACCCTTAAGCTTACCCTTACCCTTACCCTTACCCTTACCCTTACCCTTACCCTTGCTTTTACCCTTAAGCTTACCCTAACCCTTACCCTTACCCTTACCCTTACCCTTACCCTTACCCTTACCCTTACCCTTACCCTTGCTTTTACCCTTAAGCTTACCCTTACCCTTACCCTTACCCTTACCCTTACCCTTACCCTTACCCTTACCCTTGCTTTTACCCTTAAGCTTACCCTTACCCTCACCCTTACCATTACCCTTACCCTTACCCTTACCCTTACCCTAACCCTTACCCTTACCCTTACCCTTGCTTTTACCCTTAAGCTTACCCTAACCCTTACCCTTACCCATACCCTTACCCTTGCTTTTACCCTTAAGCTTACCCTTACACTTACCCTTACCCTTACCCTTAAGCTTACCCTTACCCTTACCCTTACCCTTACCCTTACCCTTACCCTTACCCTTACCCTTGCTTTTACCCTTAAGCTTACCCTTACCCTTACCCTTACCCTTACCCTTACCCTTACCCTTACCCTTACCCTTACCCTTACCCTTACCCTTACCCTTACCCTTGCTTTTACCCTTAGGCTTACCCTTACCTTTACCCTTACCCTTACCCTTACCCTTACCCTTACCCTTGCTTTTACCCTTACCCTTGCTTTTACCCTTAAGCTTACCCTTACCCTTACCCTTACCCTTACCCTTACCCTTGCCCTTGCTTTTACCCTTAAGCTTACCCTTACCCTTACCCTTACCCTTACCCTTACCCTTACCCTTACCCTTACCATTACCCTTACCCTTGCTTTTACCCTTAAGCTTACACTTACCCTTACCCTTACCCTTACCCTTACCCTCACCCTTACCCTTACCCTTACCCTTACCCTTGCTTTCACCCTTGAGCTTACCCTTACCCTTACCCTTACCCTTACCCTTACCCTTACCCTTACCCTTACCCTTACCCTTACCCTTACCCTTACCCTTGCTTTTACCCTTAGGCTTACCCTTACCTTTACCCTTACCCTTACCCTTACCCTTACCCTTACCCTTACTCTTACCCTTACCCTTGCTTTTACCCTTAAGCTTACCCTTACCCTTACCCTTACCCTTGCTTTTACCCTTAAGCTTACCCTCACCCTTACCCTTACCCTTACCCTTACCCTTGCTTTTACCCTTAGGCTTACCCTTACCCTTACCCTTACCCTTACCCTTGCTTTTACCCTTAAGCTTACTCTTACCCTTACCCTTACCCTTACCCTTACCCTTACCCTTACCCTTACCCTTACCCTTACCCTTACCCTTACCCTTACCCTTACCCTTACCCTTACCCTTACCCTTACCCTTACCCTTACCCTTACCCTTACCCTTACCCTCACCCTTACCCTTGCTTTTACCCTTAGGCTTACCCTTACCTTTACCCTTACCCTTACCCTTACCCTTAACCTTACCCTTACCCTTACCCTTGCTTTTACACTTAAGCTTACCCTTACCCTTACCCTTACCCTTGCTTTAACTCTTAAGCTTACCCTTACCCTTACCCTTACCCTTACCCTTACCCTTACCCTTACCCTTACCCTTGCTTTTACCCTTAGGCTTACCCTTACCCTTACCCTTACCCTTTCCCTTGCTTTTACCCTTAAGCTTACCCTTACCCTTACCCTTACCCTTACCCTTACCCTTACCCTTACCCTTACCCTTACCCTTGCTTTTACCCTTAAGCTTACCCTTACCCTTTCCCTTACCCTTACCCTTACCCTCGCTTTTACCCTTAGGCTTACCCTTACCCTTACCCTTACCCTTACCCTTGCTTTTACCCTTAAGCTTACCCTTACCCTTACCCTTACCCTTACCCTTACCCTTACCCTTACCCTTACCCTTACCCTTACCCTTACCCTTACCCTTACCCTTACCCTTACCCTTACCCTTACCCTTACCCTTACCCTTGCTTTTACCCTTAGGCTTACCCTTACCTTTACCCTTACCCTTACCCTTACCCTTACCCTTTCCCTTACCCTTACCCTTGCTTTCACCCTTAAGCTTACCCTTACCCTTACCCTTACCCTTACCCTTACCCTTACCCTTGCTTTTACCCTTAAGCTTACCCTTACCCTTACCCTTAACCTTACCCTTACCCTTACCCTTACCCTTACCCTTACCCTTACCCTTACCCTTACCCTTACCCTTACCTTTACCCTTACCCTTACCCTTACCCTTACCCTTGCTTTTACCCTTAAGCTTACCCTTACCCTTACCCTTACCCTTAAGCTTACCCTTACCCTTACCCTTACCCTTACCCTTACCCTTACCCTTACCCTTACCCTTACCCTTACCCTTACCCTTGCTTTTACCCTTAAGCTTACCCTTACCCTTACCCTTACCCTTACCCTTACCCTTGCTTTTACCCTTAAGCTTACCCTTACACTTACCCTTACCCTTACCCTTAAGCTTACCCTTACCCTTACCCTTACCCTTACCCTTACCCTTACCCTTACCCTTACCCTTACCCTTACCCTTAACCTTACCCTTGCTTTTACCCTTAAGCTCACCCTTACCCTTACCCTTACACTTACCCTTACCCTTACCCTTACCCTTACCCTTACCCTTGCTTTTACCCTTAGGCTTACCCTTACCTTTACCCTAACCCTTACCCTTACCCTTACCCTTACCCTTACCCTTACCCTTACCCTTACCCTTACCCTTACCCTTGCTTTTAACCTTAAGCTTACCCTTAACCTTACCCTTACCCTTAAGCTTACCCTTACCCTTACCCTTACCCTTACCCTTACCCTTACCCTTACTCTTACCCTTACCCTTGCTTTTACCCTTAAGCTTACCCTTACCCTTACCCTTAACCTTATCCTTACCCTTACCCTTACCCTTACCCTTACCCTTACCCTTGCTTTTACCCTTAGGCTTACCCTTACCTTTACCCTTACCCTTACCCTTACCCTTACCCTTACCCTTACCCTTACCCTTGCTTTTACCCTTAAGCTTACCCTTACCCTTACCCTTACCCTTACCCTTACCCTTACCCTTACCCTTACCCTTACCCTTACCCTTGCTTTTACCCTTAGGCTTACCCTTACCTTTACCCTTACCCTTACCCTTACCCTTACCCTTACCCTTACCCTTTCCCTTACCCTTACCCTTACCCTTGCTTTTACCCTTAAGCTTTCCCTTACCCTTACCCTTACCCTTACCCTTACCCTTACCCTTGCTTTTACCCTTAAGCTTACCCTTACCCTTACCCTTACCCTTACCCTTACCCTTACCCTTGCTTTTACCCTTAAGCTTACCCTTACCCTTACCCTTACCCTTACCCTTACCCTTGCTTTTACTCTTAGGCTTACCCTTACCCTTACCCTTGCTTTTACACTTAAGCTTACCCTTACCCTTACCCTTACCCTTACCCTTACCCTTACCCTTACCCTTACCCTTACCCTTACCCTTACCCTTACCCTTACCCTTACCCTTACCCTTACCCTTACCCTTACCCTTACCCTTACCCTTACCCTTACCCTTACCCTTACCCTTAACCTTACCCTTGCTTTTACCCTTAGGCTTACCCTTACCTTTACCCTTACCCTTACCCTTACCCTTACCCTTACCCTTACCCTTACCCTTACCCTTACCCTTACCCTTGCTTTTACCCTTAAGCTTACCCTTACCCTTACCCTTACCCTTACCCTTACCCTTACCCTTACCCTTGCTTTTACCCTTAAGCTTACCCTTACCCTTACCCTTACCCTTACCCTTACCCTTACCCTTACCCTTACCCTTACCCTTACCCTTACCCTTACTCTTACCCTTACCCTTACCCTTACCCTTGCTTTTACCCTTAAGCTTACCCTTACCCTTTCCCTTACCCTTACCCTTACCCTTACCCTTGCTTTTACCCTTAAGCTTACCCTTACCCTTACCCTTACCCTTACCCTTACCCTTGCATTTACCCTTAAGCTTACCCTTACCCTTACCCTTACCCTTACCCTTACCCTTACCCTTACCCTTGCTTTTACCCTTAGGCTTACCCTTACCCTTACCCTTACCCTTACCCTTGCTTTTACCCTTAAGCTCACCCTTACCCTTACCCTTACCCTTACCCTTACCCTTACCCTTACCCTTACCCTTACCCTTACCCTTACCCTTACCCTTACCCTTACCCTTACCCTTACCCTCACCCTTGCTTTTACCCTTAAGCTTACCCTTACCCTTACCCTTACCCTTACCCTTACCCTTACCCTTACCCTTGCTTTTACCCTTGAGCTTACCCTTACCCTTACCCTTACCCTTACCCTTACCCTTGCTTTTACCCTTAGGCTCACCCTTACCCTTACCCTTACCCTTACCCTTGCTTTTACCCTTAAGCTTACCCTTACCCTTACCCTTACCCTTACCCTTACCCTTGCTTTTACCCTTAGGCTTACCCTTACCTTTACCCTTACCCTTACCCTTACCCTTACCCTTACCCTTACCCTCACCCTTACCCTTGCTTTTACCCTTAAGCTTACCCTTACCCTTACCCTTACCCTTACCCTTACCCTTACCCTTACCCTTACCCTTACCCTTACCCTTGCTTTTACCCTTCAGCTTACCCTTACCCTTACCCTTACCCTTACCCTTACCCTTACCCTTACCCTTACCCTTACCCTTAACCTTACCCTTGCTTTTACCCTTAGGCTTACCCTTACCTTTACCCTTACCCTTACCCTTACCCTTACCCTAACCCTTACCCTTACCCTTACCCTTACCCTTACCCTTGCTTTTACCCTTAAGCTTACCCTTACCCTTACCCTTACCCTTACCCTTACCCTTACCCTTACCCTTGCTTTTACCCTTAAGCTTACCCTTACCCTTACCCTTACCCTTACCCTTACCCTTACCCTTACCCTTACCCTTACCCTTACCCTTACCCTTACTCTTACCCTTACCCTTACCCTTACCCTTGCTTTTACCCTTAAGCTTACCCTTACCCTTTCCCTTACCCTTACCCTTACCCTTACCCTTGCTTTTACCCTTAAGCTTACCCTTACCCTTACCCTTACCCTTACCCTTACCCTTGCATTTACCCTTAAGCTTACCCTTACCCTTACCCTTACCCTTACCCTTACCCTTACCCTTACCCTTGCTTTTACCCTTAGGCTTACCCTTACCCTTACCCTTACCCTTACCCTTGCTTTTACCCTTAAGCTCACCCTTACCCTTACCCTTACCCTTACCCTTACCCTTACCCTTACCCTTACCCTTACCCTTACCCTTACCCTTACCCTTACCCTTACCCTTACCCTTACCCTCACCCTTGCTTTTACCCTTAAGCTTACCCTTACCCTTACCCTTACCCTTACCCTTACCCTTACCCTTACCCTTGCTTTTACCCTTGAGCTTACCCTTACCCTTACCCTTACCCTTACCCTTACCCTTGCTTTTACCCTTAGGCTCACCCTTACCCTTACCCTTACCCTTACCCTTGCTTTTACCCTTAAGCTTACCCTTACCCTTACCCTTACCCTTACCCTTACCCTTGCTTTTACCCTTAGGCTTACCCTTACCTTTACCCTTACCCTTACCCTTACCCTTACCCTTACCCTTACCCTCACCCTTACCCTTGCTTTTACCCTTAAGCTTACCCTTACCCTTACCCTTACCCTTAAGCTTACCCTTACCCTTACCCTTACCCTTACCCTAACCCTTACCCTTACCCTTACCCTTACTCTTACCCTTACCCTTGCTTTTAACCTTAAGCTTACCCTTACCCTTACCCTTACCCTTACCCTTACCCTTACCCTTACCCTTACCCTTACCCTTATCCTTACCCTTACCCTTACCCTTGCTTTTACCCTTAGGCTTACCCTTACCTTTACCCTTACCCTTACCCTTACCCTTACCCTTACCCTTACCCTTACCCTTACCCTTACCCTTGCTTTTACCCTTAAGCTTACCCTTACCCTTACCCTTACCCTTACCCTTACCCTTGATTTTACCCTTAGGCTTACCCTCACCCTTACTCTTACCCTTACCCTTGCTTTTACCCTTAAGCTTACCCTTACCCTTACCCTTACCCTTACCCTTACCCTTACCCTTACCCTTACCCTTACCCTTACCCTTACCCTTGCTTTTACCCTAAGGCTTACCCTTACCCTTACCCTTACTCTTACCCTTGCTTTTACCCTTAAGCTTACCCTTACCCTTACCCTTACCCTTACCCTTACCCTTACCCTTACCCTTACCCTTACCCTTACCCTTACCCTTACCCTTACCCTTACCCTTACCCTTACCCTTACCCTTACCCTTACCCTTACCCTTGCTTATACCCTTAAGCTTACCCTTACCCTTACCCTTACCCTTACCCTTACCCTTACCCTTACCCTTACCCTTACCCTTACCCTTACCCTTACCCTTACCCTTACCCTTACCCTTACCCTTACCCTTACCCTTACCCTTACCCTTACCCTTACCCTTACCCTTACCCTTACCCTTACCCTTACCCTTACCCTTACCCTTACCCTTACCCTTACCCTTGCTTTTACCCTTAAGCTTACCCTTACCCTTACCCTTACCCTTACCCTTACCCTTACCCTTGCTTTTACCCTTCAGCTTACCCTTACCCTTACCCTTACCCTTACCCTTACCCTTACCCTTACCCTTGCTTTCACCCTTAGGCTTACCCTTACCTATACCCTTACCCTTACCCTTGCTTTTACCCTTAAGCTTACCCTTACCCTTACCCTTACCCTTACCCTTACCCTTGCTTTTACCCTTAAGCTTACCTATACCCTTACCCTTACCCTTACCCTTACCCTTACCCTTACCCTTGCTTTTACCCTTAAGCTTACCCTTACCCTTACCCTTACCCTTACTCTTACCCTTGCTTTCACCCTTAGGCTTACCCTTACCTATACCCCTACCCTTACCCTTGCTTTTACCCTTAAGCCTACCCTTACCCTTACCCTTACCCTTACTTTTACCCTTGCTTTTACCCTTAGGCTTACCCTTACCTTTACACTTACCCTTATCCTTACCCTTACCCTTACCCTTACCCTTACCCTTACCCTTACCCTTACCCTTGCTTTTACCCTTAAGCTTACCCTTACCCTTACCCTTACCCTTACCCTTACCCTTACCCTTACCCTTACCCTTACCCTTGCTTCTACCCTTAAGCTTACCCTTACCCTTACCCTTACCCTTACCCTTACCCTTACCCTTACCCTTACCCTTACCCTTACCCTTACCCTTACCCTTACCCTTACCCTTACCCTTACCCTTACCCTTACCTTTACCCTTACCCTTACCCTTACTCTTACCCTTACTCTTGCTTTTACCCTTAAGCTTACCCTTACCCTTACCCTTACCCTTACCCTTACCCTTACCCTTACCCTTACCCTTACCCTTACCCTTGCTGTTACCCTTAGGCTTACCCTTACCTTTACCCTTACCCTTACCCTTACCCTTACGCTTACCCTTACCCTTACCCTTGCTTTTACCCTTAAGCTTACCCTTACCCTTACCCTTACCCTTACCCTTACCCTTACCCTTACCCTTGCTTTTACCCTGAGGCTTACCCTCACCCTTTCTCTTACCCTTACCCTTGCTTTTACCCTTAAGCTTACCCTTACCCTTACCCTTACCCTTACCCTTACCCTTACCCTTACCCTTGCTTTTACCCTAAGGCTTACCCTTACCCTTACCCTTACCCTTACCCTTGCTTTTACCCTTAAGCTTACTCTTACCCTTACCCTTACCCTTACCCTTACCCTTGCTTTTACCCTTAGGCTTACCCTTACCTTTACCCTTACCCTTACCCTTACCCTTTCCCTTACCCTTACCCTTACCCTTGCTTTTACCCTAAAGCTTACCCTTACCCTTACCTTTACCCTTACCCTTACCCTTACCCTTACCCTTACCCTTACCCTTACCCTTACCCTTACCCTTGCTTCTACCCTTAAGCTTACCCTTACCCTTACCCTTACCCTTACCCGTACCCTTACCCTTACCCTTACCCTTACCCTTACCCTTACCCTTACCCTTACCCTTACCCTTACCCTTGCTTTTACCCTTAAGCTTACCCTTACCCTTACCCTTACCCTTACACTTAAGCTTACCCTTACCCTTACCCTTACCCTTACCCTTACCCTTACCCTTACCCTTACCCTTACCCTTGCTTTTACCCTTAAGCTTACCCTTACCCTTACCCTTACCCTTACCCTTACCCTTACCCTTACCCTTACCCTTACCCTTACCCTTACCCTTACCCTTACCCTTACCCTTACCCTTACCCTTACCCTTACCCTTACCCTTACCCTTACCCTTACCCTTACCCTTACCCTTGCTTTTACCCTTAGGCTTACCCTTACCTTTACCCTTACCCTTACCCTTACCCTTACCCTTCCCCTCTCCCCTACCCTTACCCTTACCCTTACCCTTACCCTTACCCTTACCCTTACCCTTACCCTTACCCTTACCCTTACCCTTACCCTTACCCTTGCTTTTACCCTTAAGCTTACCCTTACCCTTACCCTTACCCTTACCCTTACCCTTGCTTTTACCCTTAAGCTTAACCTTACCCTTACCCTTACCCTTACCCTAACCCTTACCCTTACCCTTACCCTTACCCTTACCCTTGCTTTTACCCTTAAGCTTACCCTTACCCTTACCCTTACCCTTAAGCTTACCCTTACCCTTACCCTTACCCTTACCCTTACCCTTACCCTTACCCTTACCCTTGCTTTTACCCTTAAGCTTACCCTTACCCTTACCCTTACCCTTACACTTACCCTTGCTTTTACCCTTAAGCTCACCCTTACCCTTATCCTTACCCTTACCCTTAAGCTTACCCTTACCCTTACTCTTACCCTTACCCTTACCCTTACCCTTACCCTTACCCTTGCTTTTACCCTTAAGCTTACCCTTACCCTTACCCTTACCCTTACCCTTACCCTTACCCTTACCCTTACCCTTACCCTTACCCTTGCTTTTTCCTTAGGCTTACCCTTACCTTTACCCTTACCCTTACCCTTACCCTTACCCTTACCCTTACCCTTACCCTTACCCTTACCCTTACCCTTGCTTTTACCCTTAAGCTTACCCTTATCCTTACCCTTACCCTTACCCTTACCCTTACCCTTACCCTTACCCTTACCCTTACCCTTGCTTTTGCCCTTAAGCTTACACTTACCCTTACCCTTACCCTTACCCTTACCCTTACCCTTGCTTTTACCCTTAAGCTTACCCTTACCCTTACCCTTACCCTTACCCTTACCCTTACCCTTACCCTTACCCTTACCCTTACCCTTACCCTTGCTTTTACCCTTAAGCTTACCCTTACCCTTACCCTTACCCTTACCCTCACCCTTACCCTTACCCTTACCCTTACCCTTACCCTTACCCTTACCCTTACCCTTACCCTTACCCTTGCTTTTACCCTTAGGCTAACCCTTACCTATACCCTTACCCTTACCCTTACCCTTGCCCTTACCCTTACCCTTACCCTTGCTTTTACCCTTAAGCTTACCCTTACCCTTACCCTTACCCTTACCCTTACCCTTGCTTTTACCCTTAAGCTTACCCTTACCCTTACCCTTACCCTTACCCTTACCCTTGCTTTTACCCTTAGGCTTACCCTTACCCTTACCCTTACCCTTACCCTTGCTTTTACCCTTAAGCTTACCCTTACCCTTACCCTTACCCTTACCCTTACCCTTACCCTTACCCTTACCCTTACCCTTACCCTTACCCTTACCCTTACCCTTACCCTTACCCTTACCCTTACCCTTACCCTTATCCTTACCCTTGCTTTTACCCTTAGGCTTACCCTTACCTTTACCCTTACCCTTACCCTTACCCTTACCCTTACCCTTACCCTCACCCTTACCCTTGCTTTTACCCTTAAGCTAACCTTTACCCTTACCCTTACCCTTACCCTTACCCTTACCCTTACCCTTGCTTTTACCCTTAAGCTTACCCTTACCCTTACCCTTACCCTTACCCTTACCCTTACCCTTACCCTTACCCTTACCCTTACCCTTACCCTTACCCTTACCCTTACCCTTGCTTTTACCTTTGAGCTTACCCTTACCCTTACCCTTACCCTTACCCTTACCCTTACCCTTACCCTTACCCTTACCCTTGCTTTTACCCTTAAGCTTACCCTTACCCTCACCCTTACCCTTACCCTTACCCTTACCCTTACCCTAACCCTTACCCTTACCCTTACCCTTGCTTTTACCCTTAAGCTTACCCTAACCCTTACCCTTACCCATACCCTGACCCTTGCTTTTACCCTTAAGCTTACCCTCACACTTACCCTTACCCTTACCCTTAAGCTTACCCTTACCCTTACCCTTACCCTTACCCTTACCCTTACCCTTACCCTTACCCTTGCTTTTACCCTTAAGCTTACCCTTACCCATACCCTTACCCTTACCCTTACCCTTACCCTTACCCTTACCCTTACCCTTACCCTTACCCTTACCCTTACCCTTACCCTTACCCTTGCTTTTACCCTTAGGCTTACCCTTACCTTTACCCTTACCCTTACCCTTACCCTTACCCTTACCCTTGCTTTTACCCTTACCCTTGCTTTTACCCTCAAGCTTACCCTTACCCTTACCCTTACCCTTACCCTTACCCTTGCCCTTGCTTTTACCCTTAAGCTTACCCTTACCCTTACCCTTACCCTTACCCTTACCCTTACCCTTACCCTTACCCTTACCCTTACCCTTACCCTTACCCTTACCCTTACCCTTACCATTACCCTTACCCTTGCTTTTACCCTTAAGCTTACCCTTACCCTTACCCTTACCCTTACCCTTACCCTCACCCTTACCCTAACCCTTACCCTTACCCTTGCTTTTACCCTTGAGCTTACCCTTACCCTTACCCTTACCCTTACCCTTACCCTTACCCTTACCCTTACCCTTACCCTTACCATTACCCTTACCCTTACCCTTGCTTTTACCCATAGGCTTACCCTTACCTTTACCCTTACCCTTACCCTTACCCTTACCCTTACTCTTACCCTTACCCTTGCTTTTACCTTAGGCTTACCCTTACCTTTACCCTTACCCTTACCCTTACCCTTACCCTTACCCTTACCCTTACCCTTACCCTTACCCTTACCCTTGCTTTTACCCTTAAGCTTACCCTTATCCTTACCCTTACCCTTACCCTTACCCTTACCCTTACCCTTACCCTTACCCTTGCTTTTGCCCTTAAGCTTACACTTACCCTTACCCTTACCCTTACCCTTACCCTTACCCTTGCTTTTACCCTTAAGCTTACCCTTACCCTTACCCTTACCCTTACCCTTACCCTTACCCTTACCCTTACCCTTACCCTTACCCTTACCCTTGCTTTTACCCTTAAGCTTACCCTTACCCTTACCCTTACCCTTACCCTTACCCTTACCCTTACCCTTACCCTTACCCTTACCCTTACCCTTACCCTTGCTTTTACCCTTAGGCTTACCCTTACCTATACCCTTACCCTTACCCTTACCCTTGCCCTTACCCTTACCCTTACCCTTGCTTTTACCCTTAAGCTTACCCTTACCCTTACCCTTACCCTTACCCTTGCTTTTACCCTTAAGCTTACCCTTACCCTTACCCTTACCCTTACCCTTACCCTTGCTTTTACCCTTAGGCTTACCCTTACCCTTACCCTTACCCTTACCCTTGCTTTTACCCTTAAGCTTACCCTTACCCTTACCCTTACCCTTACCCTTACCCTTACCCTTACCCTTACCCTTACCCTTACCCTTACCCTTACCCTTACCCTTACCCTTACCCTTACCCTTACCCTTACCCTCACCCTTACCCTTACCCTTACCCTTACCCTTATCCTTACCCTTGCTTTTACCCTTAGGCTTACCCTTACCTTTACCCTTACCCTTACCCTTACCCTTACCCTTACCCTTACCCTTACCCTTGCTTTTACCCTTAAGCTTACCCTTACCCTTACCCTTACCCTTACCCTTACCCTTACCCTTGCTTTTACCCTTAAGCTTACCCTTACCCTTACCCTTACCCTTACCCTTACCCTTACCCTTACCCTTACCCTAACCCTTACCCTTGCTTTTACCCTTAAGCTTACCCTTACCCTTACCCTTACCCTTACCCTTACCCTTACCCTTACCCTTGCTTTTACCCTTAAGCTTACCCTTACCCTCACCCTTACCCTTACCCTTACCCTTACCCTTACCCTAACCCTTACCCTTACCCTTACCCTTGCTTTTACCCTTAAGCTTACCCTAACCCTTACCCTTACCCATACCCTGACCCTTGCTTTTACCCTTAAGCTTACCCTTACACTTACCCTTACCCTTACCCTTAAGCTTACCCTTACCCTTACCCTTACCCTTACCCTTACCCTTACCCTTACCCTTGCTTTTACCCTTAAGCTTACCCTTACCCTTACCCTTACCCTTACCCTTACCCTTACCCTTACCCTTACCCTTACCCTTACCCTTACCCTTACCCTTACCCTTACCCTTACCCTTGCTTTTACCCTTAGGCTTACCCTTACCTTTACCCTTACCCTTACCCTTACCCTTACCCTTACCCTTGCTTTTACCCTTACCCTTGCTTTTACCCTTAAGCTTACCCTTACCCTTACCCTTACCCTTACCCTTTCCCTTGCCCTTGCTTTTACCCTTAAGCTTACCCTTACACTTACCCTTACCCTTACCCTTAGCCTTACCCTTACCCTTACCCTTACCCTTACCCTTACCCTTACCATTACCCTTACCCTTGCTTTTACCCTTAAGCTTACCCTTACCCTTACCCTTACCCTTACCCTTACCCTCACCCTTACCCTTACCCTTACCCTTGCTTTTACCCTTGAGCTTACCCTTACCCTTACCCTTACCCTTACCCTTACCCTTACCCTTACCCTTACCCTTACCCTTACCCTTACCCTTACCCTTACCCTTGCTTTTACCCATAGGCTTACCCTTACCTTTACCCTTACCCTTACCCTTACCCTTACCCTTACTCTTACCCTTACCCTTGCTTTTACCCTTAAGCTTACCCTTACCCTTACCCTTACCCTTACCCTTACCCTTACCCTTGCTTTTACCCTTAAGCTTACCCTTACCCTTACCCTTACCCTTACCCTTACCCTTGCTTTTACCCTTAGGCTTACCCTTACCCTTACCCTTACCCTTACCCTTGCTTTTACCCTTAAGCTTACTCTTACCCTTACCCTTACCCTTACCCTTACCCTTACCCTTACCCTTACCCTTACCCTTACCCTTACCCTTACCCTTACCCTTACCCTTACCCTTACCCTTACCCTTACCCTTACCCTTACCCTTACCCTTACCCTTACCCTCACCCTTACCCTTGCTTTTACCCTTAGGCTTACCCTTACCTTTACCCTTACCCTTACCCTTACCCTTAACCTTACCCTTACCCTTACCCTTGCTTTTACCCTTAAGCTTACCCTCACCCTTACCCTTACCCTTGATTTTACTCTTAAGCTTACCCTTACCCTTACCCTTACCCTTACCCTTACCCTTACCCTTACCCTTGCTTTTACCCTTAGGCTTACCCTTACCCTTACCCTTACCCTTTCCCTTGCTTTTACCCTTAAGCTTACCCTTACCCTTACCCTTACCCTTACCCTTACCCTTACCCTTACCCTTACCCTTGCTTTTACCCTTAAGCTTACCCTTACCCTTTCCCTTACCCTTACCCTTACCCTTGCTTTTACCCTTAGGCTTACCCTTACCCTTACCCTCACCCTTACCCTTGCTTTTACCCTTAAGCTTATCCTTACCCTTACCCTTACCCTTACCCTTACCCTTACCCTTACCCTTACCCTTACCCTTACCCTTACCCTTACCCTCACCCTTACCCTTACCCTTACCCTTACCCTTACCCTTACCCTTACCCTTACCCTTACCCTTACCCTTACCCTTACCCTTGCTTTTACCCTTAGGCTCACCCTTACCTTTACCCTTACCCTTACCCTTACCCTTACCCTTACCCTTTCCCTTACCCTTACCCTTGCTTTTACCCTTAAGCTTACCCTTACCCTTACCCTTACCCTTACCCTTACCCTTACCCTTAAGCTTACCCTTACCCTTACCCTTACCCTTACCCTTACCCTTACCCTTGCTTTTACCCTTAAGCTCACCCTTACCCTTACCCTTACACTTACCCTTACCCTTACCCTTACCCTTACCCTTACCCTTGCTTTTACCCTTAGGCTTACCCTTACCTTTACCCTTACCCTTACCCTTACCCTTACCCTTACCCTTACCCTTACCCTTACCCTTGCTTTTACCCTTAAGCTTACCCTTACCTTTACCCTTACCCATACCCTTACCCTTACTCTTACACTTACCCTTACCCTTACCCTTACCCTTACCCTTGCTTTTACCCTTAAGCTTACCCTTACCCCTACCCTTACCCTTACCCTTACCCTTACCCTTACCCTTACCCTTACCCTTGCTTTTACCCTTAAGCTTACCCTTACCCTTACCCTTACCCTTACCCTTACCCTTACCCTTACCCTTACCCTTACCCTTACCCTTGCTTTTACCCTTAAGCTTACCCTTACCCTTACCCTTACCCTTACCCTTACCCTTACCCTTACCCTTACCCTTACCCTTACCCTTACCCTTACCCTTACCCTTGCTTTCACCCTTAAGCTTACCCTTACCCTTACCCTTACCCTTACCCTTACCCTTACCCTTGCTTTTACCCTTAAGCTTACCCTTACCCTTACCCTTACCCTTACCCTTGCTTTTACCCTTAGGCTTACCCTTACCCTTACCCTTACCCTTACCCTTGCTTTTACCCTTAAGCTTACCCTTACCCTTCCCCTTACCCTTACCCTTACCCTTACCCTTACCCTTACCCTTACCCTTACCCTTACCCTTACCCTTACCCTTACCCTTGCTTTTACCCTTAGGCTTACCCTTACCTTTACCCTTACCCTTACCCTTACCCTTACCCTTACCCTTACCCTTACCCTTACCCTTACCCTTACCCTTACCCTTGCTTTTACCCTTAAGCTTACCCTTACCCTTACCCTTACCCTTACCCTTACCCTTACCCTTACCCTTACCCTTGCTTTTACCCTTAAGCTTACCCTTACCCTTACCCTTACCCTTACCCGTACCCTTACCCTTACCCTTACTCTTACCCTTGCTTTTACCCTTAAGCTTACCCTTACCCTTACCCTTACCCTTAAGCTTACCCTTACCCTTACCCTTACCCTTACCCTTACCCTTACCCTTACCCTTACCCTTACCCTTACCCTTACCCTTGCTTTTACCCTTAAGCTTACCCTTACCCTTACCCTTACCCTTACCCTTACCCTTGCTTTTACCCTTAAGCTTACCCTTACCCTTACCCTTACCCTTACCCTTAAGCTTACCCTTACCCTTACCCTTACCCTTACCCTTACCCTTACCCTTACCCTTACCCTTACCCTTACCCTTACCCTTACCCTTACCCTTACCCTTACCCTTACCCTTGCTTTTACCCTTAAGCTTACCCTTACCCTTACCCTTACCCTTACCCTTACCCTTACCCTTACCCTTACCCTTACCCTTACCCTTACCCTTACCCTTACCCTTGCTTTTACCCTTAGGCTTACCCTTACCTTTACCCTTACCCCTACCCTTACCCTTACCCTTACCCTTACCCTTGCTTTTACCCTTAAGCTTACCCTTACCCTTACCCTTACCCTTACCCTTACCCTTACCCATACCCTTACCCTTACCCTTACCCTTACCCTTACCCTTGCTTTTACCCTTAAGCTTACCCTTACCCTTACCCTTACCCTTACCCTTACCCTTACCCTTACCCTTACCCTTATCCTTACCCTTACCCTTGCTTTTACCCTTAAGCTTACTCTTACCCTTACCCTTACCCTTACCCTTACCCTTACCCTTACCCTTACCTTTACCCTTACCCTTACCCTTACCCTTACCATTGCTTTTACCCTTAAGCTTACCCTTACCCTTACCCTTACGCTTACCCTTACCCTTACCCTTACCCTTGCTTTTACCCTTAAGCTTACCCTTACCCTTACCCTTACCCTTACCCTTACCCTTACCCTTACCCTTACCCTTACCCTTACCCTTACCCTTACCCTTACCCTTACCCTTGCTTTTACCCTTAGGCTTACTCTTACCTTTACCCTTACCCTTACCCTTACCCTTACCCTCACCCTTACCCTTACCCTTGCTTTTACCCTTAAGCTTACCCTTACCCTTACCCTTACCCTTACCCTTACCCTTACCCTTACCCTTACCCTTGCTTTTACCCTTAAGCTTACCCTTACCCTTACCCTTACCCTTACCCTTACCCTTACCCTTACCCTTACCCTTACCCTTACCCTTACCCTTACCCTTACCCTTGCTTTTACCCTTAAGCTTACCCTTACCCTTACCCTTACCCTTACTCTTACCCTTACCCTTACCCTTACCCTTGCTTTTACCCTTAAGCTTACCCTTACCCTTACCCTTACCCTTACCCTTACCCTTACCCTTGCTTTTACCCTTAAGCTTACCCTTACCCTTACCCTTACCCTTACCCTTACCCTTACCCTTGCTTTTACCCTTAAGCTTACCCTTACCCTTACCCTTACCCTTAAGCTTACACTTACCCTTACCCTTACCCTTACCCTTACCCTTACCCTTACCCTTACCCTTACCCTTGCTTTTACCCTTAAGCTTACCCTTACCCTTACCCTTACCCTTACCCTTACCCGTACCCTTACCCTTACCCTTACCCTTACCCTTACCCTTACCCTTACCCTTACCATTACCCTTACTTTTACCCTTAGGCTTACCCTTACCTTTACCCTTACCCTTACCCTTACCCTTACCCTTACCCTTACCCTTGCTTTTACCCTTAAGCTTACCCTTACCCTTACCCTTACCCTTACCCTTACCCTTACCCTTACCCTTACCCTTACCCTTGCTTTTACCCTTAAGCTTACCCTTACCCTTACCCTTACCCTTACCCTTACCCTTACCCTTACCCCTACCCTTACCCTTACCCTTACCCTTGCTTTTACCCTTAAGCTTACCCTTACCCTTACCCTTCCCCTTACCCTTACCCTTACCCTTGCTTTTACCCTTAAGCTTACCCTTACCCTTACCCTTACCCTTACTCTTACCCTCACCCTTACCCTTACCCTTACCCTTACCCTTGCTTTTACCCTTAGGCTTACCCTTACCTTTACCTTTACCCTTACCCTTACCTTTACCCTTACCCTTACCCTTACCCTTACCCTTACCCTTGCTTTTACCCTTAAGCTTACCCTTACCCTAACCCTTACCCTTACCCTTACCCTTACCCTTGCTTTTACCCTTAATCTTACCCTTAAACTTACCCTTACCCTTACCCTTACCCTTGCTTTTACCCTTAGGCTTACCCTTACCCTTACCCTTACCCTTACCCTTGCTTTTACCCTTAAGCTTACCCTTACCCTTACCCTTACCCTTACCCTTACGCTTACCCTTACCCTTACTCTTACCCTTACACTTACCCTTACCCTTACCCTTACCCTTACCCTTACCCTTATCCTTACCCTTACCCTTGATTTTACCCTTAAGCTTACCCTTACCCTTACCCTTACCCTTACCCTTACCCTTACCCTTACCCTTACCCTTACCCTTACCCTTACCCTTACCCTTACCCTTACCCTTGCTTTTACCCTTAAGCTTACCCTTACCCTTACCCTTACCCTTACCCTTACTCTTACCCTTACCCTTACCCTTACCCTTACCCTTACCCTTACCCTTGCTTTTACCCTTAAGCTTACCCTTACCCTTACCCTTACCCTTACCCTTACCCTTGCTTTTACCCTTAAGCTTACCCTTACCCTTACCCTTACCCTTACCCTTACCCTTACCCTTACCATTACCCTTACCCTTACCCTTACCCTTGCTTTTACCCTTAAGCTTACCCTTACCCTTACCCTTACCCTTACCCTTACCCTTACCCTTACCCTTACCCTTGCTTTTACCCTTAAGCTTACCCTTACCCGTACCCTTACCCTTACCCTTAAGCTTACCCTTACCCTTTCCCTTACCCTTACCCTTACCCTTACCCTTACCCTTACCCTTGCTTTTACCATTGAGCTTACCCTTACCCTTACCCTTACCCTTACCCTTACCCTTGCTTTTACCCTTAAGCTTACCCTTACCCTTACCCTTACCCTTACCCTTAAGCTTACCCTTACCCTTACCCTTACCCTTACCCTTACCCTTACCCTTACCCTTACCCTTGCTTTTACCCTTAAGCTTACCCTTACCCTTACCCTTACCCTTACCCTTACCCTTACCCTTACCCTTACCCTTACCCTTACCCTTACCCTTACCCTTACCCTTACCCTTACCCTTGCTTTTACCCTTAGGCTTACCCTTACCTTTACCCTTACCCTTACCCTTACCCTTACCCTTACCCTTACCCTTACCCTTGCTTTTACCCTTAATCTTACCCTTACCCTTACCCTTACCCTTACCCTTACCCTTACCCTTACCCTCACCCTTACCCTTACCCTTATCCTTGCTTTTACCCTTAAGCTTACCCTTACCCTTACCCTTACCCTTACCCTTACCCTTACCCTTACCCTTACCCTTACCCTTACCCTTACCCTTACCCTTGCTTTTACCCTTAAGCTTACCCTTACCCTTATCCTTACCCTTACCCTTACACTTACCCTTACCCTTGCTTTTACCCTTAAGCTTACCCTTACCCTTACCCTTACCCTTACCCTAACCCTTACCCTTACCCTTACCCTTACCCTTGCTTTTACCCTTAGGCTTACCCTTACCTTTACCCTTACCCTTACCCTTACCCTTACCCTTACCCTTACCCTCACCCTTACCCTTGCTTTTACCCTTAAGCTTACCCTTACCCTTACCCTTACCCTTACCCTTACCCTTACCCTTGCTTTTACCCTTAAGCTTACCCTTACCCTTACCCTTACCCTTACCCTTACCCTTACCATTACCCTTGCTTTTACCCTTAGGCTTACCCTTACCCTTACCCTTACCCTTACCCTTAAGCTTACCCTTACCCTTACCCTTACCCTTACCCTTACCCTTACCCTTACCCTTACCCTTACCCTTACCCTTACCCTTACCCTTACCCTTACCCTTGCTTTTACCCTTAAGCTTACCCTTACCCTTACCCTTACCCTTTCCCTTACCCTTACCCTTACCCTTACCCTTACCCTTACCCTTACCCTTGCTTTTACCCTTAGGCTTACCCTTACCTTTACCCTTACCCTTACCCTTACCCTTACCCTTACCCTTACCCTTACCCTTACCCTTGCTTTTACCCTTAAGCTTACCCTTACCCTTACCCTTACCCTTACCCTTACCCTTACCCTTGCTTTTACCCTTAAGCTTACCCTTACCCTTACCCTTACCCTTACCCTTACCCTTACCCTTACCCTTACCCTTGCTTTTACCCTTAAGCTTACCCTTACCCTTACCCTTACCCTTACCCTTACCCTTACCCTTACCCTTACCCTTACCCTTACCCTTACCCTTACCCTTACCCTTACCCTTGCTTTTACCCTTAAGCTTACCCTTACCCTTACCCTCACTCTTACCCTTACCCTTACCCTTACCCTTACCCTTACCCTTGCTTTTACCCTTAGGCTTACCCTTACCTTTACCCTTACCCTTACCCTTACCCTTACCCTTACCCTTACCCTTGCTTTTACCCTTAAGCTTACCCTTACCCTTACCCTTACCCTTACCCTTACCCTTACCCTTACCCTTACCCTTGCTTTTACCTTTAAGCTTACCCTTACCCTTACCCTTACCCTTACCCTTACCCTTGCTTTTACCCTTAGGCTTACCCTTACCCTTACCCTTACCCTTACCCTTGCTTTTACCCTTAAGCTTACCCTTACCCTCACCCTTACACTTACCCTTACCCTTACCCTAACCCTTACCCTTACCCTTACCCTTACCCTTACCCTTACCCTTAAACTTACCCTTGCTTTTACCCTAAGGCTTACCCCTACCTTTACCCTTACCCTTACCCTTACCCTTACCCTTACCCTTACCCTTACCCTTGCTTTTACCCTTAAGCTTACCCTTACCCTTACCCTTACCCTTACCCTTACCCTTACCCTTACCCTTGCTTTTACCCTTAAGCTTACCCTTACCCTTACCCTTACCCTTACCCTTACCCTTACCCTTACCCTTACCCTTACCCTTACCCTTACCCTTACCCTTACCCTTACCCTTACCCTTACCCTTGCTTTTAACCTTAAGCTTACCCTTACCCTTACCCTTACCCTTACCCTTACCCTTACCCTTACCCTTACCCTTACCCTTGCTTTTACCCTTAGGCTTACCCTTACCTTTACCCTTACCCTTACCCTTACCCTTACCCTTACCCTTACCCTTACCCTTACCCTTACCCTTACCCTTACCCTTACCCTTACCCTTACCCTTACCCTTACCTTTACCCTTACCCTTACCCTTACCCTTACCCTTACCCTTGCTTTTACCCTTAAGCTTACCCTTACCCTTACCCTTACCCTTACCCTTACCCTTAACCTTACCCTTATCCTTGCTTTTACCCTTAAGCTTACCCTTACCCTTACCCTTACCCTTACCCTTACCCTTACCCTTACCCTTGCTTTTACCCTTAGGCTTACCCTTACCTTTACCCTTACCCTTACCCTTACCCTTACCCTTACCCTTACCCTTGCTTTTACCCTTAAGCTTACCCTTACCCTTACCCTTACCCTTACCCTTACCCTTACCCTTACCCTTACCCTTACCCTTACCCTTACCCTTACCCTTACCCTTGCTTTTACCCTTAAGCTTACCGTTACCCTTACCCCTACCCTTACCCTTACCCTTGCTTTCACCCTTAGGCTTACCCTTACCCTTACCCTTACCCTTACCCTTACCCTTACCCTTACCCTTACCCTTGCTTTTACCCTTAAGCTTACCCTTACCCTTACCCTTACCCTTACCCTTACCCTTACCCTTACCCTTACCCTTACCCTTACCCTTACCCTTACCCTTACCCTTACCCTTGCTTTTACCCTTAAGCTTACCCTTACCCTTACCCTTGCTTTTACCCTTAACCTTCCCCTTACCCTTACCCTTACCCTTACCCTTACCCTTACCCTTACCCTTACCCTTACCCTTACCCTTACCCTTACCCTTACCCTTACCCTTGCTTTTACCCTTAAGCTTACCCTTACCCTTACCCTTACCCTTACCCTTACCCTTACCCTTACCCTTACCCTTACCCTTACCCTTACCCTTACCCTTACCCTTGCTTTTACCCTTAAGCTTACCCTTACCCTTACCCTTTCCCTTACCCTTACCCTTACCCTTACCCTTACCCTTACCCTTACCCTTACCCTTACCCTTACCCTTGCTTTTACCCTTAGGCTTACCCTTACCTTTACCCTTACCCTTACCCTTACCCTTACCCTTACCCTTACCCTTACCCTTACCCTTACCCTTACCCTTACCCTTGCTTTTACCCTTAAGCTTACCCTTACCCTTACCCTTACCCTTACCCTTACCCTTACCCTTACCCTTGCTTTTACCCTTAAGCTTACCCTTACCCTTACCCTTACCCTTACCCTTGCTTTTACCCTTAGGCATACCCTTACCCTTACCCTTACCCTTGCTTTTACCCTTAAGCTTACCCTTACCCTTACCTTTACCCTTACCCTTACCCTTACCCTTACCCTTACCCTTACCCTTACCTTTACCCTTACCCTTACCCTTACCCTTACCCTTACCCTTACCCTTACCCTTACCCTTGCTTTTACCCTTAGGCTTACCCTTACCCTTACCTTTTCCCCTTACCCTTACCCTTACCCTTACCCTTACCCTTGCTTTTACCCATAAGCTTACCCTTACCCTTACCCTTACCCTTACCCTTACCCTTACCCTTACCCTTACCCTTGCTTTTACCCTTAAGCTTACCCTTACCCTTACCCTTACCCTTACCCTTACCCTTACCCATACCCTTTCTTTTACCCTTAATGTTACCCTTACCCTCACCCTTACCCTTACCCTTACCCTTACCCTTACCCTTACCCTTACCCTTACCCTTACCCTTACCCTTACCCTTACCCTTACCCTTACCCTTACCCTTACCCTTACCCTTGCTTTTACCCTTAGGCTTACCCTTACCTTTACCCTTACCCTTACCCTTACCCTTACCCTTACCCTTACCCTTACCCTTACCCTTACCCTTACCCTTGCTTTTACCCTTAAGCTTACCCTTACCCTTACCCTTACCCTTACCCTTACCCTTACCCTTACCCTTACCCTTACCCTTACCCTTACCCTTGCTTTTACCCTTAAGCTTACCCTTACCCTTACCCTTACCCTTACCCTTACCCTTACCCTTACCCTTGCTTTTACCCTTAAGCTTACCCTCACCCTTACCCTTACCCCTACCCTTAAGCTTACCCTTACCCTTACCCTTACCCTTACCCTTACCCTTACCCTCACCCTTGCTTTTACCCTTAAGCTTACCCTTACCCTTACCCTTACCCTTACCCTTACCCTTACCCTTACCCTTACCCTTACCCTTACCCTTACCCTTGCTTTTACCCTTAGGCTTACCCTTACCTTTACCCTTACCCTTACCCTTACCCTTACCCTTACCCTTACCCTTACCCTTACCCTTACCCTTGCTTTTACCCTTAAGCTTACCCATACCCTTACCCTTACCCTTACCCTTACCCTTACCCTTACCCTTACCCTTACCCTTGCTTTTACCCTTAAGCTTACCCTTACCCTTACCCTTGCTTTTACCCTTAAGCTTACCCTTACCCTTACCCTTACCCTTACCCTTACCCTTACCCTTACCCTTACCCTTACCCTCACCCTTACCCTTGCTTTTACCCTTAAGCTTACCCTTACCCTTACCCTTACCCTTACCCTTACCCTTACCCTTACCCTTACCCTTACCCTTACCCTTACCCTTACCCTTACCCTTACCCTTACCCTTACCCTTACCCTTACCCTTACCCTTGCTTTTACCCTTAAGCTTACCCTTACCCTCACCCTTACCCTTACCCTTACCCTTACCCTTACCCTTACCCTTACCCTTGCTTTTACCCTTAAGCTTACCCTTACCCTTACCCTTACCCTTACCCTTACCCTTGCTTTTACCCTTAAGCTTACACTTAACCTTACCCTTAACCTCACCCTTACCCTTGCTTTTACCCTTAGGCTTACCCTTACCTTTACCCTTACCCTTACCCTTACCCTTACCCTTACCCTTACCCTTGCTTTTACCCTTGAGCTTACCCTTACCCTTACCCTTACCCTTACCCTTACCCTTACCCTTACCCTTGCTTTTACCCTTAAGCTTACCCTTACCCTTACCCTTAACCTTACCCTTACCCTTGCTTTTACCCTTAGGCTTACCCTTACCCTTACCCTTACCCTTACCCTTGCTTTTACCCTTAAGCTTACACTTACCCTTACCCTTACCCTTACCCTTACCCTTACCCTTACCCTTACCCTTACCCTTACACTTACCCTTACCCTTACCCTTACCCTTACCCTTACCCTTACCCTTACCCTTACCCTTACCCTTACCCTTACCCTTACCCTTACCCTTATCCTTACCCTTGCTTTTACCCTTAGGCTTACCCTTACCTTTACCCTTACCCTTACCCTCACCCTTACCCTTACCCTTACCCTTACCCTTACCCTTGCTTTTACCCTTAAGCTTTCCCTTACCCTTACCCTTACCCTTACCCTTACCCCAACCCTTGCTTTTACCCCTAAGCTTACCCTTACCCTTACCCTTACCCTTACCCTTAGCCTTACCCTTACCCTTACCCTTGCTTTTACCCTTAAGCTTACCCTTACCCTTACCCTTACCCTTACCCTTTCCCTTACCCTTACCCTTACCCTTACCCTTACCCTTACCCTTACCCTTACCCTTGCTTTTACCCTTAGGCTCACCCTTACCTTTACCCTTACCCTTACCCTTACCCTTACCCTTACCCTTACCCTTACCCTTGCTTTTACCCTGAGGCTTACCCTTACCCTTACCCTCACCCTTACCCTTACCCTTGCTTTTACCCTTAAGCTTACCCTTACCCTTACCCTTACCCTTACCCTTACCCTTGCTTTTACCCTTAGGCTTACCCTTACCTTTACGCTTACCCTTACCCTTACCCTTACCCTTACCCTTACCCTTACCCTTACCCTTGCTTTTACCCTTAAGCTTACCCTTACCCTTACCCTTACCCTTACCCTTACCCTTACCCTTGCTTTTACCCTTAAGCTTACTTTTACCCTTACCCTTACCCTTACCCTTATCCTTGCTTTTACCCTTAAGCTTACCCTTACCCTTACCCTTACCCTTACCCTTACCCTTACCCTTACCCTTACCCTTACCCTTACCCTTGCTTTTACCCTTAAGCTTACCCTTACCCTTACCCTTACCCTTACCCTTACCCTTACCCTTACCCTTACCCTTACCCTTACCCTTACCCTTACCCTTACCCTTACCCTTACCCTTACCCTTACCCTTACCCTTACCCTTACCCTTACCCTTACCCTTACCCTTGCTTTTACACTTAGGCTTACCCTTACCTTTACCCTTACCCTTACCCTTACCCTTACCCTTACCCTTACCCTTACCCTTACCCTTGCTTTTACCCTTAAGCTTACCCTTACCCTTACCCTTACCCTTACCCTTACCCTTACCCTTGCTTTTACCCTTAAGCTTACCCTTACCCTTACCCTTACCCTTACCCTTGCTTTTACCCTTAGGCTTACCCTTACCTTTACCCTTACCCTTACCCTTACCCTTACCCTTACCCTTACCCTTACCCTTGCTTTTACCCTTAAGCTTACCCTTACCCTTACCCTTAACCTTGCTTTTACCCTTAAGCTTACCCTTACCCTTACCCTTACCCTTACCCTTACCCTTACCCTTACCCTTACCCTTACCCTTACCCTTACCCTTACCCTTACCCTTACCCTTACCCTTACCCTTGCTTTTACCCTTAAGCTTACCCTTACCCTTACCCTTACCCTTACCCTTTCCCTTACCCTAACCCTTACCCTTACCCTTACCCTTGCTTTTACCCTTAAGCTTACCCTTACCCTTACCCTTACCCTCACCCTTACCCTTACCCTTACCCTTACCCTTACCCTTACCCTTACCCTTACCCTTTCTTTTACCCTTAAGCTTACCATTACCCTTACCCTTACCCTTACCCTTACCCTTACCCTTACCCTTACCCTTACCCTTACCCTTACCCTTGCTTTTACCCTTAGGCTTACCCTTACCTTTACCCTTACCCTTACCCTTACCCTTACCCTTACCCTTACCCTTACCCTTACCCTTACCCTTGCTTTTACCCTTAAGCTTACCCTTACCCTTACCTTTACCCTTACCCTTACCCTTACCCTTGCTTTTACCCTTAAGCTTACACTTACCCTTACCCTTACCCTTACCCTTACCCTTGCTTTTACCCTTTCCCTTACCCTTACCCTTACCCTTACCCTTGCTTTTACCCTTAGGCTCACCCTTACCTTTACCCTTACCCTTACCCTTACCCTTACCCTTACCCTTACCCTTACCCTTGCTTTTACCCTTGAGCTTACCCTTACCCTTACCCTTACCCTTACCCTTGCTTTTACCCTTAGGCTTACCCCTACCCTTACCCTTACTCTTACCCTTGCTTTTACCCTTAAGCTTACCCTTACCCTCACCCTTACCCTTACCCTTACCCTTACCCTTACCCTTACCCTTACCCTTACCCTTACGCTTACCCTTACCCTAACCCTTACCCTTACCCTTGCTTTTACCCTTAGGCTTACCCTTACCTTTACCCTTACCCTTACCCTTACCCTTACCCTTACCCTTACCCTTACCCTTGCTTTTACCCTTAAGCTTACCCTTACCCTTACCCTTACCCTTACCCTTTCCCTTACCCTTACCCTTACCCTTACCCTTACCCTTACCCTTACCCTTACCCTCACCCTTACCCTTACCCTTACCCTTACCCTTACCCTTGCTTTTACCCTTAAGCTTACCCTTACCCTTACCCTTACCCTTACCCCTACCCTTACCCTTACCCTTACCCCTACCGTTACCCTTACCCTTACCCTTGCTTTTACCCTTAAGCTTATCCTTACCCTTACCCTTACCCTTACCCTTACCCTCACCCTTACCCTTACCCTTACCCTTACCCTTACCCTTGCTTTTACCCTTAAGCTTACGCTTACCCTTACCCTTACCCTTACCCTTACCCTTACCCTTACCCTTACCCTTACCCTTACCCTTGCTTTTACAATTAAGCTTACCCTTACCCCTACCCTTACCCTTACCCTTACCCTTACCCTTACCCTTACCCTTACCCTTACCCTTGCTTTTACCCTTAGGCTTACCCTTACCTTTACCCTTACCCTTACCCTTACCCTTACCCTTACCCTTACCCTTACCCTTGCTTAAGCTTACCCTTACCCTTACCCTTACCCTTACCCTTACCCTTACCCTTACCCTTACCCTTACCCTTGCTTTTATCCTTAAGCTTACCCTTACCCTTACCCTTACCCTTACCCTTACCCTTGCTTTTACCCTAACCCTTACCCTTACCCTCACCCTCACCCTTACCCTTGATTTTACCCTTAGGCTTACCCTTACCTTTACACTTATCCTTACCCTTACCCTTACCCTTACCCTTACCCTTGCTTTTACCCTTAAGCTTACCCTTACCCTTACCCATACCCTTACCCTTATCCTTGCTTTTACCCTTAAGCTTACCCTTACCCTTACCCTTACCCTTGCTTTTACCCTTAGGCTTACCCTTACCCTTACCCTTACCCTTACCCTTGCTTTTACCCTTAAGCTTACCCTTACCCTTACTCTTACCCTTACCCTTACCCTTACCCTTACCCTTACCCTTACCCTTACCCTTACCCTTACCCTTACCCTTACCCTTACCCTTATCCTTACCCTTACCCTTGCTTTTACCCTTAGGCTTACCCTTACCTTTACCCTTACCCTTACCCTTACCCTTACCCTTACCCTTGCCCTTACCCTTGCTTTTACCCTTGAGCTTACCCTTACCCTTACCCTTACCCTTACCCTTAGCCTTACCCTTGCTTTTACCCTTAAGCTTACCCTTACCCTTACCCTTACCCTTACCCTTACCCTTACCCTTACCCTTACCCTTACCCTTACCCTTACCCTTACCCTTACTCTTGCTTTTACCCTTAGGCTTACCCTTACCTTTACCCTTACCCTTACCCTTACCCTTACCCTTACCCTTGCCCTTACCCTTGAGCTTACCCTTACCCTTACCCTTACCCTTACCCTTAGCCTTACCCTTGCTTTTACCCTTAAGCTAACCCTTACCCTTACCCTTACCCTTACCCTTACCCTTACCCTTACCCTTACCCTTACCCTTACCCTTGCTTTTACCCTTAAGCTTACCCTTACCCTTACCCTTACCCTTACCCTTACCCTTACCCTTACCCTTACCCTTACCCTTGCTTTTACCCTTTAGCTTACCCTTACCCTTACCCTTACCCTTACCCTTACCCTTACCCTTACCCTTACCCTTACCCTTACCCTTACCCTTACCCTTACCCTTACCCTTACCCTTACCCTTGCTTTTACCCTTAGGCTTACCCTCACCTTTACTCTTACCCTTACCCTTACCCTTACCCTTACCCTTACCCTTACCCTTGCTTTTACCCTTGAGCTTACCCTTACCCTTACCCTTACCCTTACCCTTACCCTTACCCTTACCCTTGCTTTTACCCTTAAGCTTACCCTTACCCTTACCCTTACCCTTACCCTTACCCTTACCCTTGCTTTTACCCTTAGGCTTACCCTTACCCTTACCCTTACCCTTACCCTTGCTTTTACCCTTAAGCTTACCCTTACCCTTACCCTTACCCTTACCCTTACCCTTGCTTTTACCCTTAGGCTTACCCTTACCCTTACCCTTACCCTTACCCTTACCCTTACCCTTACCCTTACCCTTACCCTTTCCCTTACCCTTGCTTTTACCCTTAGGCTTACCCTTACCTTTACCCTTACCCTTACCCTTACCCTTACCCTTACCCTTACCCTTACCCTTACCCTTACCCTTACCCTTACCCTTGCTTTTACCCTTAAGCTTACCCTTACCCTTACCCTTACCCTTGCTTTTACCCTTAAGCTTACCCTTACCCTTACCCTTACCCTTACCCTTACCCTTACCCTTACCCTTGCTTTTACCCTTAGGCTTACCCTTACCCTTACCCTTACCCTTACCCTTGCTTTTACCCTTTAGCTTACCCTTACCCTTACCCTTACCCTTGCTTTTACCCTTAAGCTTACCCTTACCCTTACCCTTACCCTTACCCTTACCCTTACGCTTACCCTTACCCTTACCCTTACCCTTACCCTTACCCTTACCCTTGCTTTTACCCTTAAGCTTACCCTTACCCTTACCCTTACCCTTACCCTTACCCTTACCCTTACCCTTACCCTTACCCTTACCCTTACCCTTACCCTTACCCTTGCTTTTACCCTTAAGCTTACCCTTACCCTTACCCTTACCCTTACGCTTACCCTTACCCTTACCCTTACCCTTACCCTTACCCTTACCCTTGCTTTTACCCTTAAGCTTACCCTTACCCTTACCCTTACCCTTACCCTTACCCTTATCTTACCCTTACCCTTACCCTTACCCTTACCCTTACCCTTACCCTAACCCTTACCCTTACCCTTACCCTTACCCTTGCTTTTACCCTTAAGCTTACCCTTACCCTTACCCTTACCCTTACCCTCACCCTTACCCTTACCCTTACCCTTGCTTTTACCCTTAAGCTTACCCTTACCCTTACCCTTACCCTTACCCTTATCCTTACCCTTACCCTTACCCTTACCCTTACCCTTACCCTTACCCTTGCTTTTAACCTTAAGCTTACCCTTACCCTTACCCTTACCCTTACCCTTACCCTTACCCTTACCCTTACCCTTACCCTTGCTTTTACCCTTAGGCTTACCCTTACCTTTACCCTTACCCTTACCCTTACCCTTACCCTTACCCTTACCCTTACCCTTACCCTTACCCTTACCCTTACCCTTACCCTTACCCTTACCCTTACCCTTACCCTTACCCTTACCCTTACCCTTACCCTTACCCTTACCCTTACCCTTACCCTTACCCTTACCCTTGCTTTTACCCTTAAGCTTACCCTTACCCTTACCCTTACCCTTACCCTTACCCTTACCCTTACCCTTATCCTTGCTTTTACCCTTAAGCTTACCCTTACCCTTACCCTTACCCTTACCCTTACCCTTACCCTTACCCTTACCCTTACCCTTGCTTTTACCCTTAGGCTTACCCTTACCTTTACCCTTA
>CAUEHS010000716.1:0-26095 GCA_958510865.1 Myrrha octodecimguttata
ACCCTTGCTTTTACCCTTAAGCTTACCCTTATCCTTACCCTTACTCTTACCCTTACCCTTACCCTTACCCTTACCCTTACCCTTACCCTTACCCTTACTCTTACCCTTGCTTTTACCCTTACCCTTGCTTTTACCCTTAAGCTTACCCTTACCCTTACCCTAAGTAAGGGTAAGGGTAAGGGTAAGGGTAAGGGTAAGGGTAAGGGTAAGGGTAAGGGTAAGGGTAAGGGTAAGGGTAAGGGTAAGGGTAAGGGTAAGCTTAAGGGTAAAAGCAAGGGTAAGGGTAAGGGTAAGGGTAAGGGTAAGGGTAAGGGTAAGGCTAAGGGTAAGGGTAAGGGTAAGGGTAAGGGTAAGCTTAAGGGTAAAAGCAAGGGTAAGGGTAAGGGTAAGGGTAAGGGTAAGGGTAAGGGTAAGGGTAAGGGTAAAGGTGAGGGTAAGCCTAAGGGTAAAAGCAAGGGTAAGGGTAAGGGTAAGGGTAAGGGTAAGGGTAAGGGTAAGGGTAGGGGTAAGAGTAAGGGTAAGGGTAAGCTTAAGGGTAAAAGCAAGGGTAAGGGTAAGGGTAAGGGTAAGGGTAAGGGTAAGCTTAAGGGTAAAAGCAAGGGTAAGGGTAAGGGTAAGGGTAAGGGTAAGGGTAAGGGTAAGGGTAAGGGTAAGGGTAAGGGTAAGGGTAAGGGTAAGGGTAAGGGTAAGCTTAAGGGTAAAAGCAAGGGTAAGGGTAAGGGTAAGGGTAAGGGTAAGGGTAAGGGTAAGGGTAAGGGTAAGCTTAAGGGTAAAAGCAAGGGTAAGGGTAAGGGTAAGGGTAAGGGTAAGGGTAAGGGTAAGGGTAATGGTAAGGGTAAAGGTAAGGGTAAGCCTAAGGGTAAAAGCAAGTGTAAGGGTAAGGGTAAGGGTAAGGGTAAGGGTAAGGGTAAGGGTAAGGGTAAGGGTAAGCTTAAGGGTAAAAGCAAGGGTAAGGGTAAGGGTAAGGGTAAGGGTAAGCGTAAGCTTAAGGGTAAGGGTAAGGGTAAGGGTAAGGGTAAGCTTAAGGGTAAAAGCAAGGATAAGGGTAAGGGTAAGGGTAAGGGTAAGGGTAAGCTTAAGGGTAAAAGCAAGGGTAAGGGTGAGGTTAAGGGTAAGGGTAAGGGTAAGGGTAAGCTTAAGGGTAAGGGTAAGGGTAAGGGTAAGCTTAAGGGTAAAAGCAAGGGTAAGGGTAAGAGTAAGGGTAAGGGTAAGGGGAAGGGTAAGGGTAAGGGTAAGGGTAAGGGTGAGCTTAAGTGTGAAAGCAAGGGTAAGGGTAAGGGTAAGGGTAAGGGTAAGGGTAAGGGTAGGGGTAAGAGTAAGGGTAAGGGTAAGCTTAAGGGTAAAAGCAAGGGTAAGGGTAAGGGTAAGGGTAAGGGTAAGGGTAAGGGTAAGCTTAAGGGTAAAAGCAAGGGTAAGGGTAAGGGTAAGGGTAAGGGTAAGGGTAATGGTAAGGGTAAAGGTAAGGGTAAGCCTAAGGGTAAAAGCAAGGGTAAGGGTAAGGGTAAGGGTAAGGGTAAGGGTAAGGGTAAGGGTAAGGGTAAGGGTAAGGGTAAGGGTAAGGGTAAGGGTAAGGGTAAGCTTAAGGGTAAAAGCAAGGGTAAGGGTAAGGGTAAGGGTAAGGGTAAGGGTAAGGGTAAGCGTAAGCTTAAGGGTAAGGGTAAGGGTAAGGGTAAGGGTAAGCTTAAGGGTAAAAGCAAGGGTAAGGGTAAGGGTAAGGGTAAGGGTAAGGGTAAGCTTAAGGGTAAAAGCAAGGGTAAGGGTAAGGGTAAGGGTAAGCTTAAGGGTAAGGGTAAGGGTAAGGGTAAGCTTAAGGGTAAAAGCAAGGGTAAGGGTAAGGGTAAGGGTAAGGGTAAGGGTAAGGGTAAGGGTAAGGGTAAGGGTAAGGGTAAGGGTAAGGGTAAGCTTAAGGGTAAGGGTAAGGGTAAGGGTAAGCTTAAGGGTAAAAGCAAGGGTAAGGGTAAGGGTAAGGGTAAGGGTAAAGGTAAGGGTAAGCCTAAGGGTAAAAGCAAGGGTAAGGGTAAGGGTAAGGGTAAGGGTAAGGGTAAGGGTAAGGGTAAGGGTAAGGGTAAGGGTAAGGGTAAGGGTAAGGGTAAGGGTAAGCTTAAGGGTAAAAGCAAGGGTAAGGGTAAGGGTAAGGGTAAGGGTAAGGGTAAGGGTAAGGGTAAGGGTAAGGGTAAGGGTAAGGGTAAGGGTGAGCTTAAGGGTAAAAGCAAGGGTAAGGGTAAGGGTAAGGGTAAGGGTAAGGGTAAGGGTAAGGGTAAGGGTAAGGGTAAGGGTAAGGGTAAGCTTAAGGGTAAAAGCAAGGGTAAGTGTAAGGGTAAGGGTAAGGGTAAGGGTTTGGGTAAGGGTAAAGGTAAGGGTAAGCCTAAGGGTAAAAGCAAGGGTAAGGGTAAGGGTAAGGGTAAGGGTAAGGGTAAGGGTAAGGGTAATGGTAAGGGTAAGGGTAAGAGTAAGGGTAAGGGTAAGGGTAAGCTTAAGGGTTAAAGCAAGGGTAAGGGTAAGGGTAAGGGTAAGGGTAAGCCTAAGGGTAAAAGCAAGGGTAAGGGTAAGGTTAAGGGTAAGGGTAAGGGTAAGCTTAAGGGTAAAAGCAAGGGTAAGGGTGAGGGTAAGGGTAAGGGTAAGGGTAAGGTTAAGGGTAAAAGCAAGGGTAAGGGTAAGGGTGAGGGTAAGGGTAAGGGTAAAGGTAAGGGTAAGCCTAAGAGTAAAAGCAGGGGTTAGGGTAAGGGTAAGGGTAAGGGTAAGGGTAAGGGTAAGGGTAAGGGTAAGGATAAGGGTGAGGGTAAGGGTAAGGGTAAGGGTAAGCTTAAGGGTAAAAGCAAGGGTGAGGATAAGGGTAAGGGTAAGGGTAAGGGTAAGGGTAAGGGTAAGGGTAAGGGTAAGCTTAAGGGTAAAAGCAAGGGTAAGGGTAAGGGTAAGGGTAAGGGTAAGGGTAAGGGTAAGGGTAAGGGTAAGGGTAAGGGTAAGGGTAAGCTTAAGGGTAAAAGCAAGGGTAAGGGTTAGGGTAAGGGTAAGAGTAAGGGTAAGGGTAAGGGTAAGCTTAAGGGTAAAAGCAAGGGTAAGGGTAAGGGTAAGGGTAAGGGTAAGGGTAAGGGTAAGGGTAAGGGTAAAGGTAAGGGTAAGCCTAAGGGTAAAAGCAAGGGTAAGGGTAAGGGTAAGGGTAAGGGTAAGGGTAAGGGTAAGGGTAAGGGTAAGGGTAAGGGTAAGGGTAAGCTTAAGGGTATAAGCAAGTGTAAGGGTAAGGGTAAGGGTGAGGGTAAGGGTAAGGGTAAGGGTAAGGGTAAGCTTAAGGGTAAAAGCAAGGGTAAGGGTAAGGGTAAGGGTAAGGGTAAGGGTAAGGGTAAGGGTAAGGGTAAGAGTAAGGGTAAGGGTAAGGGTAAGGGTAAGGGTAAAGGTAAGGTTAAGCCTAAGGGTAAAAGCAAGGGTAAGGGTAAGGGTAAGGGTAAGGGTAAGGGTAAGGGTAAGGGTAAGGGTAAGGGTAAGGGTAAGGGTAAGGGTAAGGGTAAGGGTAAGGGTAAGGGTAAGGGTAAGGGTAAGCTTAAGGGTAAAAGCAAGGGTAAGGGTAAGGGTGAGGGTAAGGGTAAGCCTAAGGGTAAAAGCAAGGGTAAGGGTAAGGGTAAGGGTAAGGGTAAGGGTAAGCTTAAGGGTAAAAGCCAGGGTAAGGGTAAGGGTAAGGGTAAGGGTAAGGGTAAGGGTAAGCTTAAGGGTAAAAGCAAGGGTAAGGGTAAGGGTAAGGGTAAGGATAAGGGTAAGGGTAAGGGTAAGGGTAAGGGTAAGGGTAAAGGTAAGGGTAAGCCTAAGGGTCAAAGCAAGGGTAAGGGTAAGGGTAAGGATAAGGGTAAGGGTAAGAGTAAGGGTAAGGGTAAGGGTAAGCTTAAGGGTAAAAGCAAGGGTAAGGGTAAGGGTAAGGGTAAGGGTAAGGATAAGGGTAAGGGTAAGGGTAAGGGTAAGGGTAAGGGTAAGGGTAAGGGTAAGGGTAAGGGTAAGGGTAAGCTTAAGGGTAAGGGTAAGGGTAAGGGTAAGGGTAAGCCTAAGGGTAAAAGCAAGGGTAAGTGTAAGGGTAAGGGTAAGGGTAAGGGTAAGCTTAAGGGTAAAAGCAAGGGTAAGGGTAAGGGTAAGGGTAAGGGTAAGGGTAAGGGTAAGGGTAAGGGTAAGGGTAAGGGTAAGCTTAAGGGTAAAAGCAAGGGTAAGGGTAAGGGTAAGGGTAAGGGTGAGGGTAAGGGTAAGGGTAAGGCTAAAGGTAAGGGTAAGCCTAAGGGTAAGGGTAAGGGTAAGGGTAAGAGTAAGGGTAAGGGTAAGGGTAAGGGTAAGTGTAAGGGTAAAGGTAAGGGTAAGGGTAAGCTTAAGGGTAAAAGCAAGGGTAAGGGTAAGGGTAAGGGTAAGGGTAAGAGTAAGGGTAAGGGTAAGGGTAAGCTTAAGGGTAAAAGCAAGGGTAAGGGTAAGGGTAGAGGTAAGGGTAAGGGTAAGGGTAAGGGTAAGGGTAAGGGTAAGGGTAAGGGTAAGGGTAAGGGTAAGCTTAAGGGTAAAAGCAAGGGTAAGGGTAAGGGTAAGGGTAAGGGTAAGGGTAAGGGTAAGGGTAAGGGTAAGGGTAAGGGTAAGGGTAAGGGTAAGCTTAAGGGTAAAAGCAAGGGTAAGGGTAAGGGTAAGGGTAAGGGTAAGGGTAGGGGTAAGGGTAATGGTAAGGGTAAAGGTAAGGGTAAGCCTAAGGGTAAAAGCAAGGGTAAGGGTAAGGGTAAGGGTAAGGGTAAGGGTAAGGTTAAGGGTAAGGGTTAGGGTAAGGGTAAGGGTAAGGGTAAGGGTAAGCTTAAGGGTAAAAGCAAGGGTAAGGGTAAGGGTAAGGGTAAGGGTAAGGGTAAGGGTAAGCTTAAGGGTAAGGGTAAGGGTAAGGTTAAGCTTAAGGGTAAAAGCAAGGGTAAGGGTAAGGGTAAGGGTAAGGGTAAGGGTAAGCTTAAGGGTAAAAGCAAGGGTAAGGGTAAGGGTAAGGGTAAGGGTAAGGGTAATGGTAAGGGTAAGCTTAAGGGTAAGGGTAAGGGTAAGAGTAAGGGTAAGCTTAAGGGTAAAAGCAAGGGTAAGGGTCAGGGTAAGGGTAAGTGTAAGGGTAAGGGTAAGGGTAAGGGTAAGGGTGTGCTTAAGGGTGAAAGCAAGGGTAAGGGTAAGGTTAAGGGTAAGGGTAAGGGTAAGGGTAAGGGTAAGGGTAAGGGTAAGGGTAAGGGTTAGCTTAAGGGTAAAAGCAAGGGTAAGGGTAAGGGTAAGGGTAAGGGTAAGGGTAAGGGTAAGGGTAAGGGTAAGGGTAAAGGTAAGGGTAAGCCTAAGGGTAAAAGCAAGGGTAAGGGTAAGGGTAAGGGTAAGGGTAAGGGTAAGGGTAAGAGTAAGGGTAAGGGTGAGGGTAAGCTTAAGGGTAAAAGCAGGGGTAAGGGTAAGGGTAAGGGTAAGGGTAAGCCTAAGGGTAAAAGCAGGGGTAAGGGTAAGGGTAAGGGTAAGGGTAAGGGTAAGCTTAAGGGTAAAAGCAAGGGTAAGGGTAAGGGTAAGGGTAAGGGTAAGGGTAAGGGTAAGCTTAAGGGTAAAAGCAAGGGTGAGGGTAAGGGTAAGGGTAAGGGTAAGGGTAAGGGTAAGGGTAAGGGTAAGGGTAAGGGTAAGGGTAAGTTTAAGGGTAAAAGCAAGGGTAAGGGTAAGGGTAAGGGTAAGGGTAAGGGTAAAGGTAAGGGTAAGGGTAAGGGTAAGGGTAAGGGTAAGCTTAAGGGTAAAAGCAAGGGTAAGGGTAAGGGTAAGGGTAAGGGTAAGGGTGAAGGTAAGGGTAAGCCTAAGGGTAAAAGCAAGGGTAAGGGTAAGGGTAAGGGTAAGGGTAAGGGTAAGGGTTAGGGTAAGGGTAAGGGTAAGGGTAAGGGTAAGGGTAAGGGTAAGGGTAAGGGTAAGGGTAAGGGTAAGGGTAAGGGTAAGGGTAAGGGTAAGGGTAAGCTTAAGGGTAAAAGCAAGGGTAAGGGTAAGGGAAAGGGTAAGGGTAAGCCTAAGGGTAAAAGCAAAGGTAAGGGTAAGGGTAAGGGTAAGGGTAAGGGTAAGCTTAAGGGTAAAAGCAAGAGTAAGGGTAAGGGTAAGGGTAAGGGTAAGGGTAAGGGTAAGCTTAAGGGTAAAAGCAAGGGTAAGGGTAAAGGTAAGGGTAAGGGTAAGGGTAAGGGTAAGGGTAAGGGTAAGGGTAAGGGTAAGGGTAAGGGTAAGGGTAAAGGTAAGGGTAAGCCTAAGGGTAAAAGCAAGGGTAAGGGTAAGGGTAAGGGTAAGGGTAAGGGTAAGGGTAAGGTTAAGGGTAAGGGTAAGGGTAAGCTTAAGGGTAAAAGCAAGGGTAAGGGTAAGGGTAAGGGTAAGGGTAAGGGTAAGGGTAAGGGTAAGGGTAAGCTTAAGGGTAAGGGTAAGGGTAAGGGTAAGGGTAAGCTTAAGGATAAAAGCAAGGGTAAGGTTAAGGGTAAGGGTAAGGGTAAGCTTAAGGGTAAAAGCAAAGGTAAGGGTAAGGGTAAGGGTAAGGGTAAGGGTAAGGGTAAGGGTAAGGGTAAGGGTAAGGGTAAGCTTAAGGGTAAGGGTAAGGGTAAGGGTAAGGGTAAGCTTAAGGGTAAAAGCAAGGGTAAGGGTAAGGGTAAGGGTAAGGGTAAGGGTAAGGGTAAGGGTAAGCTTAAGGGTAAGGGTAAGGGTAAGGGTAAGGGTAAGCTTAAGGGTAAAAGCAAGGGTAAGGGTAAGGGTGAGGGTAAGGGTAAGGGTAAGGGTAAGGGTAAGCTTAAGGGTAAGGGTAAGGGTAAGGGTAAGGGTAAGCTTAAGGGTAAAAGCAAGGGTAAGGGTAATGGTAAGGGTAAGGGTAAGGGTAAGGGTAAGGGTAAGGGTAAGGGTAAGGGTAAGGGTAAGGGTAAGGGTAAGGGTAAGGGTAAGGGAAAGCTTAAGGGTAAGGGTAAGGGTAAGGGTAATAGTAAGCTTAAGGGTAAAAGCAAGGGTAAGGGTAAGGGTAAGGGTAAGGGTAAGGGTAAGCTTAAGGGTAAAAGCAAGGGTAAGGTTAAGGGTAAGGGTAAGGGTAAGGGTAAGGGTAAGGGTAAGGGTAAGGGTAAGCTTAAGGGTAAGGGTTAGGGTAAGGGTAAGGGTAAGCTTAAGGGTAAAAGCAAGGGTAAGGGTAAGGGTAAGGGTAAGGGTAAGGGTAAAGGTAAGGGTAAGCCTAAGGGTAAAAGCAAGGATAAGGGTAAGGGTAAGGGTAAGGGTAAGGGTAAGGGTAAGGGTAAGGGTAAGGGTAAGGGTAAGCTTAAGGGTAAAAGCAAGGGTAAGGGTAAGGGTAAGGGTAAGGGTAAGGGTAAGGGAAAGCTTAAGGGTAAAAGCAAGGGTAAGGGTAAGGGTAAGGGTAAGGGTAAGGGTAAGGGTAAGCTTAAGGGTAAAAGCAAGGGTAAGGGTAAGGGTAAGGGTAAGGGTAAGGGTTAGGGTAAGGGTAAAGGTAAGGGTAAGCCTAAGGGTAAAAGCAAGGGTAAGGGTAAGGGTAAGGGTAAGGGTAAGGGTAAGGGTAAGGGTAAGGGTAAGCTTAAGGGTAAAAGCAAGGGTAAGGGTAAGGGTAAGGGTAAGGGTAAGGGTAAGGGTAAGGGTAAGGGTAAGGGTAAGGGTAAGGGTAAGGGTAAGGGTAAGCTTAAGGGTAAAAGCAAGGGTGAGGGTAAGGGTTAGGGTAAGGGTAAGGGTAAGGGTAAGGGTAAGGGTAAGGGTAAAGGTAAGGGTAAGGGTAAGGGTAAGGGTAAGGGTAAGGGTAAGGGTAAGGGTAAGGGTAAGGGTAAGCTTAAGGGTAAAAGCAAGGGTAAGGGTTAGGGTAAGGGTAAGGGTAAGGGTAAGGGTAAGGGTAAGCTTAAGGGTAAAAGCAAGGGTAAGGGTAAGGTTAAGGGTAAGGGTAAGGGTAAGGGTAAGGGTAAGGGTAAGGGTAAGGGTAAGGGTAAGGGTAAGGGTAAGGGTAAGCTTAAGGGTAAAAGCAAGGGTAAGGGTAAGGGTAAGGGTAAGGGTGAGGGTAAGGGTAAGGGTAAGGGTAAGGGTAAGGGTAAGCTTAAGGGTAAAAGCAAGGGTAAGGGTAAGGGTAAGGGTAAGGGTAAGGGTTAGGGTAAGGGTAAAGGTAAGGGTAAGCCTAAGGGTAAAAGCAAGGGTAAGGGTAAGGGTAAGGGTAAGGGTAAGGGTAAGGGTAAGGGTAAGGGTAAGGGTAAGGGTAAGGGTAAGGGTAAGAGTAAGGGTAAGGGTAAGGGTAAGCTTAAGGGTAAAAGCAAGGGTAAGGGTAAGGGTAAGGGTAAGGGTAAGCCTAAGGGTAAAAGCAAGGGTAAGGGTAAGGGTAAGGGTAAGGGTAAGGGTAAGGGTAAGCTTAAGGGTAAAAGCAAGGGTAAGGGTAAGGGTAAGGGAAAGGGTAAGGGTAAGGGTAAGCTTAAGGGTAAAAGCAAGGGTAAGGGTAAGGGTAAGGGTAAGGGTAAGGGTAAGGGTAAGGGTAAGGGTAAGGGTAAAGGTAAGGGTAAGCCTAAGGGTAAAAGCAAGGGTAAGGGTAAGGGTAAGGGTAAGGGTAAGGGTAAGGGTAAGGGTAAGCTTAAGGGTAAAAGCAAGGGTAAGGGTAAGGGTAAGGGTAAGGGTAAGGGTAAGGGTAATGGTAAGGGTAAGGGTAAGGGTAAGGGTAAGGGTAAGGGTAAGCTAAAGGGTAAAAGCAAGGGTAAGGGTTAGGGTAAGGGTAAGGGTAAGGGTAAGGGTAAGGGTAAGCTTAAGGGTAAAAGCAAGGGTAAGGGTAAGGGTAAGGGTAAGGGTAAGGGTAAGGGTAAGGGTAAGGGTAAGGGTGAGGGTAAAGGTAAGGGTAAGCCTAAGGGTAAAAGCAAGGGTAAGGGTAAGGGTAAGGGTAAGGGTAAGGTTAAGGGTAAGGGTAAGGGTAAGGGTAAGCTTAAGGGTATAAGCAAGGGTAAGGGTAAGGGTAAGGGTGAGGGTAAGGGTAAGGGTAAGGGTAAGGGTAAGGGTAAGGGTAAGGGTAAGGGTAAGCTTAAGGGTAAAAGCAAGGGTAAGGGTAAGGGTAAGGGTAAGGGTAAGGGTAAGGGTAAGGGTAAGCTTAAGGGTAAAAGCAAGGGTAAGGGTAAGGGTAAGGGTAAGGGTAAGGGTAAGGGTAAGGGTAAGGGTAAGGGTAAGGGTAAGGGTAAGGGTAAGGGTAAGGGTAAAGGTAAGGGTAAGCCTAAGGGTAAAAGCAAGGGTAAGGGTAAGGGTAAGGGTAAGGGTAAGGGTAAGGGTAAGGGTAAGGGTGAGGGTAAGGGTAAGGGTAAGGGTAAGGGTAAGTGTAAGGGTAAGCTTAAGGGTAAAAGCAAGGGTAAGGGTAAGGGTAAGGGTAAGGGTAAGCCTAAGGGTAAAAGCAAGGGTAAGGGTAAGGGTAAGGGTAAGGGTAAGGGTAAGCTTAAGGGTAAAAGCAAGGGTAAGGGTAAGGGTAAGGGTAAGGGTAAGGGTAAGCTTGAGGGTAAAAGCAAGGGTAAGGGTAAGGGTAAGGGTAAGGGTAAGGGTAAAGGTAAGGGTAAGCCTAAGGGTAAAAGCAAGGGTAAGGGTAAGGGTAAAGGTAAGGGTAAGGGTAAGGGTAAGGGTAAGGGTAAGGGTAAGGGTAAGGGTAAGGGTAAGGGTAAGGGTAAGCTTAAGGGTAAAAGCAAGGGTAAGGGTAAGGGTAAGGGTAAGGGTAAGCTTAAGGGTAAAAGCAAGGGTAAGGGTAAGGGTAAGGGTAAGGGTAAGGGTAAGGGTAAGGGTAAGGGTAAGGGTAAGGGTAAGGGTAAGGGTAAGGGTAAGGGTAAGGGTAAGGGTAAGGGTAAGCTTAAGGGTAAAAGCAAGGGTAAGGGTAAGGGTAAGGGTAAGGGTAAGCTTAAGGGTAAGGGTAAGGGTAAGGGTAAGGGTAAGGGTAAGGGTAAGGGTAAAGGTAAGGGTAAGCCTAAGGGTAAAAGCAAGGGTAAGGGTAAGGGTAAGGGTAAGGGTAAGGGTAAGGGTAAGGGTAAGGGTAAGGGTAAGGGTAAGGGTAAGGGTAAGGGTAAGGGTAAGGGTAAGGGTAAGGGTAAGGGTAAGGGTAAGCTTAAGCGTAAAAGCAAGGGTGAGGGTAAGGGTAAGGGTAAGGGTAAGGGAAAGGGTAAGGGTAAGGGTAAGGGTAAGGGTAAGGGTAAGGGTAAGGGTAAGGGTAAGGGTAAGTGTAAGGGTAAGGGTAAGGGTAAGGGTAAGCCTAAGGGTAAAAGCAAGGGTAAGGGTAAGGGTAAGGGTAAGGGTAAGGGTAAGGGTAAAGGTAAGGGTAAGCCTAAGGGTAAAAGCAAGGGTATGGGTAAGGGTAAGGGTAAGGGTAAGGGTAAGGGTAAGGGTAAGGGTAAGGGTAAGGGTAAGGGTAAGGGTAAGGGTAAAGGTAAGGGTAAGCTCAAGGGTAAAAGCAAGGGTAAGGGTAAGGGTAAGGGTAAGGGTAAGGGTAAGGGTAAGGGTAAGGGTAAGGGTAAGGGTAAGCTTAAGGGTAAAAGCAAGGGTAAGGGTAAGGGTAAGGGTAAGGGTAAGGGTAAGGGTAAGGGTAAGGGTAAGGGTAAGGGTAAGGGTAAGGGTAAGCTTAAGGGTAAAAGCAAGGGTAAGGGTAAGGGTAAGGGTAAGGGTAAGGGTAAGGGTAAGGGTAAGGGTAAGCTTAAGGGTAAAAGCAAGGGTAAGGGTAAGGGTAAGGGTAAGGGTAAGGGTAAGGGTAAGGGTAAGCCTAAGGGTAAAAGCAAGGGTAAGGGTAAGGGTAAAAGCAAGGGTAAGGGTAAGGGTAAGGGTAAGGGTAAGGGTAAGGGTAAGGGTAAGGGTAAGGGTAAGGGTAAGGGTAAGGGTAAGGGTAAGGGTAAGGGTAAGGGTAAGGGTAAGGGTAAGGGTAAGGGTAAGGGTAAGGGTAAGGGTAAGGGTAAGGGTAAGGGTAAGGGTAAGGGTAAGCTTAAGGGTAAAAGCAAGGGTGAGGGTAAGGGTAAGGGTAAGGGTAAGGGAAAGGGTAAGGGTAAGGGTAAGGGTAAGGGTAAGGGTAAGGGTAAGGGTAAGGGTAAGGGTAAGGGTAAGGGTAAGGGTAAGGGTAAGGGTAAGGGTAAGCCTAAGGGTAAAAGCAAGGGTAAGGGTAAGGGTAAGGGTAAGGGTAAGGGTAAAGGTAAGGGTAAGCCTAAGGGTAAAAGCAAGGGTATGGGTAAGGGTAAGGGTAAGGGTAAGGGTAAGGGTAAGGGTAAGGGTAAGGGTAAGGGTAAGGGTAAGGGTAAAGGTAAGGGTAAGCTCAAGGGTAAAAGCAAGGGTAAGGGTAAGGGTAAGGGTAAGGGTAAGGGTAAGGGTAAGGGTAAGGGTAAGGGTAAGGGTAAGGGTAAGGGTGAGCTTAAGGGTAAAAGCAAGGGTAAGGGTAAGGGTAAGGGTAAGGGTAAGGGTAAGGGTAAGGGTAAGGGTAAGGGTAAGGGTAAGGGTAAGGGTAAGGGTAAGGGTAAGGGTAGGCTTAAGGGTAAAAGCAAGGGTAAGGGTAAGGGTAAGGGTAAGGGTAAGGGTAAGGGTAAGGGTAAGGGTAAGCTTAAGGGTAAAAGCAAGGGTAAGGGTAAGGGTAAGGGTAAGGGTAAGGGTAAGGGTAAGGGTAAGCCTAAGTGTAAAAGCAAGGGTAAGGGTAAGGATAAAAGCAAGGGTAAGGGTAAGGGTAAGGGTAAGGGTAAGGGTAAGGGTAAGGGTAAGGGTAAGGGTAAGGGTAAGGGTAAGGGTAAGGGTAAGGGTAAGCTTAAGGGTAAAAGCAAGGGTAAGGGTAAGGGTAAGGGTAAGGGTAAGGGTAAGGGTAAGGGTAAGGGTAAGGGTAAGGGTAAGGGTAAAGGTAAGGGTAAGCCTAAGGGTAAAAGCAAGGGTAAGGGTAAGGGTAAGGGTAAGGGTAAGGGTAAGGGTAAGGGTAAGGGTAAGGGTAAGCTTAAGGGTAAAAGCAAGGGTAAGGGTAAGGGTAAGGGTAAGGGTAAGCCTAAGGGTAAAAGCAAGGGTAAGGGTAAGGGTAAGGGTAAGGGTAAGGGTAAGGGTAAGCTTAAGGGTAAAAGCAAGGGTAAGGGTAAGGGTTAGGGTAAGGGTAAGGGTAAGCTTGAGGGTAAAAGCAAGGGTAAGGGTAAGGGTAAGGGTAAGGGTAAGGGTAAGGGTAAAGGTAAGGGTAAGCCTAAGGGTAAAAGCAAGGGTAAGGGTAAGGGTAAGGGTAAGGGTAAGGGTAAGGGTAAGGGTAAGGGTAAGGGTAAGGGTAAGGGTAAGGGTAAGGGTAAGCTTAAGGGTAAAAGCAAGGGTAAGGGTAAGGGTAAGGGTAAGGGTAAGCTTAAGGGTAAAAGCAAGGGTAAGGGTAAGGGTAAGGGTAAGGGTAAGGGTAAGGGTAAGGGTAAGGGTAAGGGTAAGGGTAAGGGTAAGGGTAAGGGTAAGGGTAAGGGTAAGGGTAAGGGTAAGCTTAAGGGTAAAAGCAAGGGTAAGGGTAAGGGTAAGGGTAAGGGTAAGCTTAAGGGTAAGGGTAAGGGTAAGGGTAAGGGTAAGGGTAAGGGTAAGGGTAAAGGTAAGGGTAAGCCTAAGGGTAAAAGCAAGGGTAAGGGTAAGGGTAAGGGTAAGGGTAAGGGTGAGGGTAAGGGTAAGGGTAAGGGTAAGGGTAAGGGTAAGGGTAAGGGTAAGGGTAAGGGTAAGGGTAAGGGTAAGGGTAAGGGTAAGGGTAAGCTTAAGGGTAAAAGCAAGGGTGAGGGTAAGGGTAAGGGTAAGGGTAAGGGAAAGGGTAAGGGTAAGGGTAAGGGTAAGGGTAAGGGTAAGGGTAAGGGTAAGGGTAAGGGTAAGTGTAAGGGTAAGGGTAAGGGTAAGGGTAAGCCTAAGCGTAAAAGCAAGGGTAAGGGTAAGGGTAAGGGTAAGGGTAAGGGTAAAGGTAAGGGTAAGCCTAAGGGTAAAAGCAAGGGTATGGGTAAGGGTAAGGGTAAGGGTAAGGGTAAGGGTAAGGGTAAGGGTAAGGGTAAGGGTAAGGGTAAGGGTAAGGGTAAGGGTAAAGTTAAGGGTAAGCTCAAGGGTAAAAGCAAGGGTAAGGGTAAGGGTAAGGGTAAGGGTAAGGGTAAGAGTAAGGGTAAGGGTAAGGGTAAGGGTAAGGGTAAGGGTAAGCTTAAGGGTAAAAGCAAGGGTAAGGGTAAGGGTAAGGGTAAGGGTAAGGGTAAGGGAAAGGGTAAGGGTAAGGGTAAGGGTAAGGGTAAGTGTAAGGGTAAGGGTAAGGGTTAGCTTAAGGGTAAAAGCAAGGGTAAGGGTAAGGGTAAGGGTAAGGGTAAGGGTAAGGGTAAGGGTAAGGGTAAGCTTAAGGGTAAAAGCAAGGGTAAGGGTAAGGGTAAGGGTAAGGGTAAGGGTAAGGGTAAGGGTAAGGGTAAGGGTAAGGGTAAGCCTAAGGGTAAAAGCAAGGGTAAGGGTAAGGGTAAGGGTAAGGGTAAGGGTAAGGGTAAGGGTAAGGGTAAGGGTAAGGGTAAGGGTAAGGGTAAGGGTAAGGGTAAGGGTAAGGGTAAGGGTAAGGGTAAGGGTAAGGGTAAGGGTAAGGGTAAGGGTAAGGGTAAGGGTAAGGGTAGGGGTAAGGGTAAGGGTAAGGGTAAGCTTAAGGGTAAAAGCAAGGGTGAGGGTAAGGGTAAGGGTAAGGGTAAGGGAAAGGGTAAGGGTAAGGGTAAGGGTAAGGGTAAGGGTAAGGGTAAGGGTAAGGGTAAGGGTAAGGGTAAGGGTAAGGGTAAGGGTAAGGGTAAGCCTAAGGGTAAAAGCAAGGGTAAGGGTAAGGGTAAGGGTAAGGGTAAGGGTAAAGGTAAGGGTAAGCCTAAGGGTAAAAGCAAGGGTATGGGTAAGGGTAAGGGTAAGGGTAAGGGTAAGGGTAAGGGTAAGGGTAAGGGTAAGGGTAAGGGTAAGGGTAAGGGTAAGGGTAAGGGTAAGGGTAAAGGTAAGGGTAAGCTCAAGGGTAAAAGCAAGGGTAAGGGTAAGGGTAAGGGTAAGGGTAAGGGTAAGGGTAAGGGTAAGGGTAAGGGTAAGGGTAAGGGTAAGGGTAAGCTTAAGGGTAAAAGCAAGGGTAAGGGTAAGGGTAAGGGTAAGGGTAAGGGTAAGGGTAAGGGTAAGGGTAAGGGTAAGGGTAAGGGTAAGGGTAAGGGTAAGGGTAAGGGTAAGGGTAAGGGTAAGCTTAAGGGTAAAAGCAAGGGTAAAAGCAAGGGTAAGGGTAAGGGTAAGGGTAAGGGTAAGGGTAAGGGTAAGGGTAAGCTTAAGGGTAAAAGCAAGGGTAAGGGTAAGGGTAAGGGTAAGGGTAAGGGTAAGGGTAAGGGTAAGCCTAAGGGTAAAAGCAAGGGTAAGGGTAAGGGTGAAAGCAAGGGTAAGGGTAAGGGTAAGGGTAAGGGTAAGGGTAAGGGTAAGGGTAAGGGTAAGGGTAAGGGTAAGGGTAAGGGTAAGGGTAAGGGTAAGGGTAAGGGTAAGCTTAAGGGTAAAAGCAAGGGTAAGGGTAAGGGTAAGGGTAAGGGTAAGTGTAAGCTTAAGGGTAAAAGCAAGGGTAAGGGTAAGTGTAAGGGTAAAGGTAAGGGTAAGCCTTAGGGTAAAAGCAAGGGTAAGGGTAAGGGTAAGGGTAAGGGTAAGGGTAAGGGTAAGGGTAAGGGTAAGGGTAAGCTTAAGGGTAAAAGCAAGGGTAAGGGTGAGGGTAAGGGTAAGGGTAAGGGTAAGGGTAAGGGTAAGGGTAAGGGTAAGCTTAAGGGTAAAAGCAAGGGTAAGGGTAAGGGTAAGGTTAAGGGTAAGGGTAAGGGTAAGGGTAAGCTTAAGGGTAAAAGCAAGGGTAAGGGATAGGGTAAGGGTAAGGGTAAGGGTAAGGGTAAGCTTGAGGGTAAAAGCAAGGGTAAGGGTAAGGGTAAGGGTAAGGGTAAGGGTAAAGGTAAGGGTAAGCCTAAGGGTAAAAGCAAGGGTAAGGGTAAGGGTAAGGGTAAGGGTAAGGGTAAGGGTAAGGGTAAGGGTAAGGGTAAGGGTAAGGGTAAGGGTAAGGGTAAGGGTAAGGGTAAGGGTAAGCTTAAGGGTATAAGCAAGGGTAAGGGTAAGGGTAAGGGTGAGGGTAAGGGTAAGGGTAAGGGTAAGCTTAAGGGTAAAAGCAAGGGTAAGGGTAAGGGTAAGGGTAAGGGTAAGGGTAAGGGTAAGGGTAAGGGTAAGGGTAAGGGTAAGGGTAAGGGTAAGCTTAGGGGTAAAAGCAAGGGTAAGGGTAAGGGTAAGGGTAAGGGTAAGGGTAAGGGTAAGGGTAAGGGTAAGGGTAAGGGTAAAGGTTAGGGTAAGCCTAAGGGTAAAAGCAAGGGTAAGGGTAAAGGTAAGGGTAAGGGTAAGGGTAAGGGTAAGGGTAAGGGTAAGGGTAAGGGTAAGGGTAAGGGTAAGGGTAAGGGTAAGGGTAAGGGTAAGGGTAAGGGTAAGGGTAAGCTTAAGGGTAAAAGCAAGGGTAAGGGTAAGGGTAAGGGTAAGGGTAAGCCTAAGGGTAAAACAAGGGTAAGGGTAAGGGTAAGGGTAAGGGTAAGCTTAAGGGTAAAAGCAAGGGTAAGGGTAAGGGTAAGGGTGAGGGTGAGGGTAAGCTTAAGGGTTAAAGCAAGGGTAAGGGTAAGGGTAAGGGTAAGGGTAAGGGTAAGGGTAAAGGTAAGGGTAAGCCTAAGGCTAAAAGCAAGGGTAAGGGTGAGGGTAAGGGTAAGGGTAAGGGTAAGGGTAAGGGTAAGGGTAAGGGTAAGGGTAAGGGTAAGGGTAAGGGTAAGGGTAAGGGTAAGGGTAAGCTTAAGGGTAAAAGCAAGGGTAAGGGTAAGGGTAAGGGTAAGGGTAAGGGTAATGGTAAGGGTAAGGGTAAGGGTAAGGGTAAGGGTAAGGGTAAGGGTAAGGGTAAGCTTAAGGGTAAAAGCAAGGGTAAGGGTAAGGGTAAGGGTGAGGGTAAGGGTAAGGGTAAGGGTAAGGGTAAGGGTAAGCTTAAGGGTAAAAGCAAGGGTAAGGGTAAGGGTAAGGGTAAGGGTAAGGGTAAGCTTAAGGGTAAAAGCAAGGGTAAGGGTAAGGGTAAGGGTAAGGGTAAGGGTAAGGGTAAGGGTAAGGGTAAGGGTAAGGGTAAGGGTAAGGGTAAGGGTAAAGGTAAGGGTAAGCCTAAGGGTAAAAGCAAGGGTAAGGGTAAGGGTTAGGGTATGGGTAAGGGTAAGGGTAAGGGTAAGGGTAAGGGTAAGTGTAAGGGTAAGGGTAAGCTTAAGGGTAAAAGCAAGGGTAAGGGTAAGGGTAAGGGTAAGGGTAAGGGTAAGGGTAAGGGTAAGGGTAAGGGTAAGGGTAAGGGTAAGGGTAAGGGTAAGGGTAAGGGTAAGGGTAAGGGTAAGGGTAAGCTTAAGGGTAAGGGTAAGGGTAAGGGTAAAGGTAAGGGTAAGCCTAAGGGTAAAAGCAAGGGTAAGGGTAAGGGTTAGGGTAAGGGTAAGGGTAAGGGTAAGGGTAAGGGTAAGTGTAAGGGTAAGGGTAAGGGTAAGCTTAAGGGTAAAAGCAAGGGTAAGGGTAAGGGTAAGGGTAAGGGTAAGGGTAAGGGTAAGGGTAAGGGTAAGGGTAAGGGTAAGGGTAAGGGTAAGGGTAAGGGTAAGGGTAAGCTTAAGGGTAAGGGTAAGGGTAAGGGTAAGGGTAAGCCCAAGGGTAAAAGCAAGGGCAAGGGTAAGGGTAAGGGTAAGGGTAAGGGTAAGCTTAAGGGTAAAAGCTAGGGTAAGGGTAAGGGTAAGGGTAAGGGTAAGGGTAAGGATAAAGGTAAGGGTAAGCCTAAGGGTAAAAGCAAGGGTAAGGGTAAGGGTAAGGGTAAGGGTAAGGGTAAGGGTAAGGGTAAGGGTAAGGGTAAGGGTAAGGGTAAGGGTAAGGGTAAGGGTAAGCTTAAGGGTAAAAGCAAGGGTAAGGGTAAGGGTAAGGGTAAGGGTAAGGGTAAGGGTAAGGGTAAGGGTAAGGGTGAGGGTAAGGGTAAGGGTAAGGGTAAGGGTAAGGGTAAGGGTAAGGGTAAGGGTAAGGGTAAGGGTAAGGGTAAGGGTAAGCTTAAGGTTAAAAGCAAGGGTGAGGGTAAGGGTAAGGGTAAGGGTAAGGGTGAGGGTAAGGGTAAGGGTAAGCTTAAGGGTAAAAGCAAGGGTAAGGGTAAGGGTAAGGGTAAGGGTAAGGGTAAGGGTAAAGGTAAGGGTAAGCCTAAGGGTAAAAGCAAGGGTAAGGGTAAGGGTAAGGGTAAGGGTAAGCTTAAGGGTAAAAGCAAGGGTAAGGGTAAGGGTAAGGGTATGGATAAGGGTAAGGGTAAGGGTAAGGGTAAGGGTAAGCTTAAGGGTAAGGATAAGGGTAAGGGTAAAAGCAAGGGTAAGGGTAAGGGTAAGGGTAAGGGTAAGCTTAAGGGTAAAAGCAAGGGTAAGGGTAAGGGTAAGGGTAAGGGTAAGGGTAAGGGTAAGGGTAAGGGTAAGGGTAAGCTTAAGGGTAAGGGTAAGGGTAAGGGTAAGGGTAAGCTTAAGGGTAAAAGCAAGGGTAAGGGTAAGGGTAAGGGTGAGGGTAAGGGTAAGGGTAAGGGTAAGGGTAAGGGTAAGGGTAAGCTTAAGGGTAAAAGCAAGGGTAAGGGTAAGGGTAAGGGTAAGGGTAAGGGTAAGGGTAAGGGTAAGGGTAAGGGTAATGGTAAGGGTAAGGGTAAGCTTAAGGGTAAAAGCGAGGGTAAGGGTAAGGGTAAGGGTAAGGGTAAGGGTAAGGGTAAGGGTAAGGGTAAAGGTAAGGGTAAGCCTAAGGGTAAAAGCAAGGGTAAGGGTAAGGGTAAGGGTAAGGGTAAGGGTAAGAGTAAGGGTAAGGGTAAGGGTAAGGGTAAGCTTAAGGGTAAAAGCAAGGGTAAGGGTAAGGGTAAGGGTAAGGGTAAGGGTAAGCCTAAGGGTAAAAGCAAGGGTAAGGGTAAGGGTAAGGGTAAGGGTAAGGGTAAGCTTAAGGGTAAAAGCAAGGGTAAGGGTAAGGGTAAGGGTAAGAGTAAGGGTAAGGGTAAGGGTAAGCTTAAGGGTAAAAGCAAGGGTGAGGGTAAGGGTAAGGGTAAGGGTAAGGGTAAGGGTAAGGGTAAGGGTAAGGGTAAGGGTAAGCTTAAGGGTAAAAGCAAGGGTAAGGGTAAGGGTAAGGGTAAGGGTAAGGGTAAGGGTAAGGGTAAGGGTAAGGGTAAGGGTAAGGGTAAAGGTAAGGGTAAGGGTAAGGGTAAGGGTAAGGGTAAGGTTAAGGGTAAGGGTAAGGGTAAGGGTAAGGGTAAGGGTAAGGGTAAGGGTAAGCTTAAGGGTAAAAGCAAGGGTAAGGGTAAGGGTAAGGGTAAGGGTAAGCCTAAGGGTAAAAGCAAGGGTAAGGGTAAGGGTAAGGGTAAGGGTAAGGGTAAGCTTAAAGGTAAAAGCAAGGGTAAGGGTAAGGGTAAGGGAAAGGGTAAGGGTAAGGGTAAGCTTAAGGGTAAAAGCAAGGGTAAGGGTAAGTGTAAGGGTAAGGGTAAGGGTAAGGGTAAGGGTAAGGGTAAGGGTAAAGGTAAGGGTAAGCCTAAGGGTAAAAGCAAGGGTAAGGGTAAGGGTAAGGGTAAGGGTAAGGGTAAGGGTAAGGGTAAGGGTAAGGGTAAGGGTAAGGGTAAGCTTAAGGGTAAAAGCAAGGGTAAGGGTAAGGGTAAGGGTAAGGGTAAGGGTAAGGGTAAGGGTAAAGGTAAGGGTAAGCCTAAGGGTAAAAGCAAGGGTAAGGGTAAGGGTAAGGGTAAGGGTAAGGGTAAGGGTAAGGGTAAGGGTAAGGGTAAGGGTAAGGGTAAGGGTAAGGGTAAGGGTAAGGGTAAGGGTAAGCTTAAGGGTAAAAGCAAGGGTAAGGGTAAGGGTAAGGGTAAGGGTAAGGGTAAGCTTAAGGGTAAAAGCAAGGGTAAGGGTAAGGGTAAGGGTAAGGGTAAGGGTAAGGGTAAGGGTAAGGGTAAGGGTAAGGGTAAGGGTAAGGGTAAGGGTAAGCTTTGGGGTAAAAGCAAGGGTAAGGGTAAGGGTAAGGGTAAGGGTAAGGGTAAGGGTAAGGGTAAGGGTAAGGGTAAGCTTAAGGGTAAAAGCAAGGGTAAGGGTAAGGGTAAGGGTAAGGGTAAGGGTAAGGGTAAGGGTAAAGGTAAGGGTAAGCCTAAGGGTAAATGCAAGGGTAAGGGTAAGGGTAAGGGTAAGGGTAAGGGTAAGGGTAAGTGTAAGGGTAAGGGTAAGGGTAAGGGTAAGGGTAAGGGTAAGCTTAAGGGTAAAAGCAAGGGTAAGGGTAAGGGTAAGGGTAAGGGTAAGGGTAAGGGTAAGGGTAAGCCTTTCCCTTACCCTTACCCTTACCCTTGCTTTTACCCTTAAGCTTACCCTTACCCTTACCCTTACACTTAGCCTTACCCTAACCCTTACCCTTGCTTTTACCCTTAGGCTTACCCTTACCCTTACCCTTACCCTTACCCTTGCTTTTACCCTTAAGCTTACCCTTACCCTTACCCTTACCCTTACCCTTTCTCCTTACCCTTACCCTTACCCTTACCCTTACCCTTACCCTTACCCTTACCCTTGCTTTTACCCTTAGGCTTACCCTTACCTTTACCCTTACCCTTACCCTTACCCTTACCCTTACCCTTACCCTTACCCTTACCCTTACCCTTACCCTTACCCTTACCCTTACCCTTACCCTTACCCTTACCCTTACCCTTGCTTTTACCCTTAAGCTTACCCTTACCCTTACCCTTTCCCTTACCCTTAAGCTTACCCTTACCCTTACCCTTAACCTTACCCTTACCCTTACCCTTACCCTTACCCTTACCCTTGCTTTTATCTTTAAGCTTACCCTTACCCTTACCCTTACCCTTACCCTTACCCTTACCCTTACCCTTAAGCTTACCCTTACCCTTACCATTACCCTTACCCTTACCCTTACCCTTACCCTTACCCTTACCCTTACCCTTACCCTTACCCTTACCCTTGCTTTTACCCTTAAGCTTACCCTTACCCTTACCCTTACCCTTAAGCTTACCCTTACCCTTACCCTTACCCTTACCCTTACCCTTGCTTTAACCCTTAAGCTTACCCTTACCCTTACCCTTACCCTTACCCTTAAGCTTACCCTTACCCTTACCCTTACCCTTACCCTCACCCTTACCCTTACCCTTACCCTTGCTTTTACCCTTAAGCTTACCCTTACCCTTACCCTTACCCTTAAGCTTACCCTTACCCTTACCCTTACCCTTACCCTTACCCTTACCCTTACCCTTACCCTTACCCTTACCCTTGCTTTTACCCTTAAGCTTACCCTTACCCTTACCCTTACCCTTACCCTTACCCTTGCTTTTACCCTTGAGCTTACCCTTACCCTTACCCTTACCCTTACCCTTAAGCTTACCCTTACCCTTACCCTTACCCTTACCCTTACCCTTACCCTTACCCTTACCCTTACCCTTGCTTTTACCCTTAAGCTTACCCTTACACTTACCCTTACCCTTACCCTTACCCTTACCCTTACCCTTACCCTTACCCTTACCCTTACCCTTGCTTTTACCCTAAGGCTTACCCTTACCTTTACCCTTACCCTTACCCTTACCCTTACCCTTACCCTTACCCTTACCCTTACCCTTGCTTTTACCCTTAAGCTTACCCTTACCCTTACCCTTTCCCTTACCCTTACCCTTACCCTTGCTTTTTCCTTTAAGCTTACCCTTACCCTTACCCTTACCCTTACCCTTGCTTTTACCCTTAGGCTTACCCTTACCCTTACCCTTACCCTTACCCTTGCTTTTACCCTTAAGCTTACCCTTACCCTTACCCTTACCCTTAGCCTTACCCTTACCCTTACCCTTACCCTTACCCTTACCCTTACCCTTACCCTTACCCTTACCTTTACCCTTACCCTTACCCTTACCCTTACCCTTACCCTTACCCTTACCCTTACCCTTACCCTTGCTTTTACCCTTAAGCTTACCCTTACCCTCACCCTTACCCTTACCCTTACCCTTACCCTTACCCTTACCCTCACCCTTGCTTTTACCCTTAAGCTTACCCTTACCCTTACCCTTACCCTTACCCTTACCCTTACCCTTACCCTTGCTTTTACCCTTAAGCTTACCCTTACCCTTACCCTTACCCTTACCCTTACCCTTGCTTTTACCCTTAGGCTTACCCTTACCCTTACCCTTACCCTTACCCTTGCTTTTACCCTTAAGCTTACCCTTACCCTTACCCTTACTCTTACCCTTACCCTTACCCTTACCCTTACCCTTACCCTTGCTTTTACCCTTAGGCTTACCCTTACCTTTACCCTTACCCTTACCCTTACCCTCACCCTTACCCTTACCCTTACCCTTACCCTTACCCTTGCTTTTACCCTTAAGCTTACCCTTACCCTTACCCTTACCGTTACCCTTACCCTTACCCTTACCCTTTCCCTTACCCTTGCTTTTACCCTTAAGCTTACCCTTACCCTTACCCTTACCCTTACCCTTACCCTTACCCTTACCCTTACCCTTACCCTTACCCTTACCCTTACCCTTACCCTTACCCTTACCCTTACCCTTACCCTTGCTTTTACCCTTAAGCTTACCCTTACCCTTACCCTTACCCTTACCCTTAAGCTTAACCTTACCCTTACCCTTACCCTTACCCTTACCCTTACCCTTACCCTTACCCTTACCCTTACCCTTACCCTTACCCTTACCCTTACCCTTACCCTTGCTTTTACCCTTAAGCTTACCCTTACCCTTACCCTTACCCTTACCCTTACCCTTGCTTTTACCCTTACCCTTATCCTTACCCTTAAGCTTACCCTTACCCTTACCCTTACCCTTACCCTTACCCTTACCCTTACCCTTACCCTTACCCTTACCCTTACCCTTACCCTTACCCTTACCCTTACCCTTACCCTTACCCTTGCTTTTACCCTTAAGCTTACCCTTACCCTTACCCTTACCCTTACCCTTACCCTTACCCTTACCCTTACCCTTACCCTTACCCTTACCCTTACCCTTACCCTTACCCTTACCCTTACCCTTACCCTTACCCTTACCCTTACCCTTACCCTTACCCTTACCCTTACCCTTACCCTTACCCTTACCCTTACCCTTACCCTTACCCTTGCTTTTACCCTTAGGCTTACCCTTACCTTTACCCTTACCCTTACCCTTACCCTTACCCTTACCCTTACCCTTACCCTTGCTTTTACCCTTAAGCTTACCCTTACCCTTACCCTTACCCTTACCCTTACCCTTACCCTTACCCTTGCTTTTACCCTTAAGCTTACCCTTACCCTCACCCTTACCCTTACCCTTGCTTTTACCCTTAGGCTTACCCTTTCCCTTACCCTTACCCTTACCCTTAAGCTTACCCTTACCCTTACCCTTACCCTTACCCTTACCCTTACCCTTACCCTTACCCTTACCCTTACCCTTGCTTTTACCCTTAAGCTTACCCTTACCCTAACCCTTACACTTACCCTTACCCTTACCCTTACCCTTACCCTTACCCTTACCCTAACCCTTACCCTTACCCTTGCTTTTACCCTTAGGCTTACCCTTATCTTTACCCTTACACTTACCCTTACCCTTAAGCTTACCCTTACCCTTACCCTTACCCTTACCCTTACCCTTACCCTTACCCTTACCCTTACCCTTACCCTTACCCTTACCCTTACCCTTACCCTTACCCTTACCCTTACCCTTACCCTTGCTTTTACCCTTAAGCTTACCCTTACCCTTACCCTTACACTTACCCTTACCCTTACCCTTACCCTTACCCTTACCCTTACCCTTACCCTTACCCTAACCCTTACCCTTACCCTTGCTTTTACCCTTAGGCTTACCCTTACCTTTACCCTTACCCTTACCCTTACCCTTACCCTTACCCTTACCCTTACCCTTACCCTTACCCTTGCCCTTACCCTTGCTTTTACCCTTAAGCTTACCCTTACCCTTACCCTTACCCTTACCCTTACCCTTACCCTTACCCTTACCCTTACCCTTACCCTTACCCTTACCCTTTCCCTTACCCTTACCCTTGCTTTTACCCTTAAGCTTACCCTTACCCTTACCCTTACCCTTACCCTCACCCTTACCCTTACCCTTACCCTTGCTTTTACCCTTAAGCTTACCCTTACCCTTACCCTTACCCTTACCCTTACCCTTACCCTTACCCTTACCCTTACCCTTACCCTTACCCTTGCTTTTACCCTTAAGCTTACCCTTACCCTTACCCTTACCCTTACCATTACCCTTACCCTTAACCTTACCCTTACCCTTACCCTTACCCTTACCCTTACCCTTACCCTTACCCTTACCCTTACCCTTACCCTTGCTTTTACCCTTAGGCTTACCCTTACCTTTACCTTACCCTTACCCTTACCCTTACCCTTACCCTTACCCTTACCCTTGCTTTAACCCTTAAGCTTACCCTTACCCTCACCCTTACCCTTACCCTTACCCTTGCTTTTACCCTTAAGCTTACCCTTACCCTTACCCTTACCCTTACCCTTACCCTTGTTTTACCCTTAGCCTTACCCTTACCCTTACCCTTACCCTTACCCTTGCTTTTACCCTTAAGCTTACCCTTACCCTTACCCTTACCCTTACCCTTACCCTTACCCTTACCCTTACCCTTACCCTTACCCTTACCCTTACCTTTACCCTTACCCTTGCTTTTACCCTTAGGCTTACCCTTGCTTTTACCCTTAGGCTTACCCTAACCTTTACCCTTACCCTTACCTTACCCTTACCCTTACCCTTACCCTTACCCTTACCCTTACCCTTACCCTTACCCTTACCCTTACCCTTACCCTTACCCTTACCCTTACCCTTGCTTTTACCCTTAAGCTTACCCTTACCCTTACCCTTACCCTTACCCTTACCCTTACCCTTGCTTTTACCCTTAAGCTTACCCTTACCCTTACCCTTACCCTCACCCTTACCCTTACCCTTACCCTTGCTTATACCCTTAAGCTTACCCTTACCCTTACCCTTACTCTTACCCTTACCCTTACCCTTACTCTTACCCTTACCCTTACCCTTACCCTTGCTTTTACCCTTAGGCTTACCCTTACCTTTACCCTTACCCTTCCCCTTACCCTTACCCTTGCTTTTACCCTCAAGCTTACCCTTACCCTTACCCTTACCCTTACCCTAACCCTTACCCTTGCTTTTACCCTTAAGCTTACCCTTACCCTTACCCTTACCCTTACCCTTACCCTTACCCTTACCCTTACCCTTACCCTTACCCTTACCCTTGCTTTTACCCTTAAGCTTACCCTTACCCTTACCCTTACCCTTACCCTTACCCTTACCCTTACCCTTACCCTTACCCTTACCCTTACCCTTACCCTTGCTTTTACCCTTAAGCTTACCCTTACCCTTACCCTTACTCTTACCCTTACCCTTACCCTTACCCTTACCCTTACCCTTACCCTTGCTTTTACCCTAAGGCTTAGGCTTACCTTTACCCTTACCCTTGCTTTTACCCTTAAGCTTACACTTACCCTTACCCTTACCCTTACCCTTACCCTTACCCTTGCTTTTACCCTTAAGCTTACCCTTACCCTTACCCTTACCCTTACCCTTACCCTTACCCTTACCCTTACCCTTACCCTTACCCTTGCTTTTACCCTTACCCTTACCCTTGCTTTTACCCTTAGGCTTACCCTTACCCTTACCCTTACCCTTACCCTTACCCTTACCCTTACCCTTGCTTTTACCCTTAAGCTTACCCTTACCCTTACCCTTACCCTTACCCTTACCCTTACCCTTACCCTTACCCTTACCCTTACCCTTACCCTTACCCTTACCCTTACCCTTACCCTTACCCTTACCCTTACCCTTACCCTTACCCTTGCTTTTACCCTTAAGCTTACCCTTACCCTTACCCTTACCCTTACCCTTACCCTTACCCTTACCCTTACCCTTACCCTTACCCTTACCCTTACCCTTACCCTTACCCTTACCCTTACCCTTACCCTTACCCTTACCCTTACCCTTACCCTTACCCTTACCCTTACCCTTGCTTTTACCCTTAAGCTTACCCTTACCCTTACCCTTACCCTTACCCTTACCCTTACCCTTACCCTTACCCTTACCCTTACCCTTACCCTTACCCTTACCCTTACCCTTACCCTTACCCTTACCCTTACCCTTGCTTTTACCCTTAAGCTTACCCTTACCCTTACCCTTACCCTTACCCTTACCCTTACCCTTACCCTTACCCTTACCCTTACCCTTACCCTTACCCTTACCCTTACCCTTACCCTTACCCTTACCCATACCCTTGCTTTTATCCTTAGGCTTACCCTTACCTTTACCCTTACCCTTACCCTTACCCTTACCCTTACCCTTACCCTTACCCTTACCCTTACCCTTACCCTTACCTTTACCCTTGCTTTTACCCTTAAGCTTACCCTTACCCTTACCCTTACCCTTACCCTTACCCTTACCCTTGCTTTTACCCTTAAGCTTACCCTTACCCTTACCCTTACCCTTACCCTTACCCTTACCCTTGCTTTTACCCTTAGGCGTACCCTTACCCTTACCCTTACCCTTACCCTTACCCTTACCCTTACCCTTACCCTTACCCTTACCCTTACCCTTACCCCCCTTGCTTTTACCCTTAAGCTTACCCTTACCCTTACCCTTACCCTTACCCTTACCCTTACCCTTACCCTTACCCTTACCCTTACCCTTACCCTTACCCTTACCCTTACCCTTACCCTTACCCTTACCCTTACCCTTGCTTTTACCCTTAGGCTTACCCTTACCTTACCTTTATCCTTACCCTTACCCTTACCCTTACCCTTACCCTTACCCTTGCTTTTACCCTTAAGCTTACCCTTACCCTTACCCTTACCCTTACCCTTGCTTTACCCTTACCTTACCCTTACCCTTACCCTTACCCTTACCCTTACCCTTACCCTTACCCTTACCCTTACCCTTGCTTTTACCCTTAAGCTTACCCTTACCCTTACCCTTACCCTTACCCTTACCCTTACCCTTACCCTTGCTTTTACCCTTAAGCTTACCCTTACCCTTACCCTTACCCTTACCCTAACCCTTACCCTTACCCTTACCCTTACCCTTACCCTTACCCTTACCCTTACCCTTACCCTTACCCTTACCCTTACCCTTACCCTTACCCTTACCCTTACCCTT